>JAZEWU010000002.1:19075341-19152337 GCA_036362915.1 Geotria australis | reverse complement strand
GCCCTGTGCCGGCATAGGCACCGGCCCCCGGTGACCCTGTACACAGGGTTAAGCGGGTATAGTACTGATAATGAATGAATGCATGGAAAGGCATTTACGTCATGCCGAAGCATCACCGCAGCATTGTTGTTGTAAGGATACAACTGCCTCATACGCTGTCGCGACTGTACTATGTTCCTCCTTCCGATGTGTTTCCTGGTTATTTCTGGCTATCGCTCGGCACGGTGTCCGACGTTTCGGCACTGAATCCAGTTTGTGATGAACAAGAGCTGCTCTTTCGGTATAGCTGTATCGAGCGTTCCTCCTCCCTTCTTCGCGACGTTTCGCCTCCCACGCTGCAGACGTCACCATTATTATTCTGGCGATCATTAGCCTGATAATAGATGTATAGATCCAACGTGGAAGGCGAAGCAGAGAGAAAATGTGGGAGGCGAAGCGTCGCGATGGAGAGAAGAGGAACGCTCGCCACCACTACCCCGAAAGAGCAGCTCTCGAGGGCAATTCTCAAACATCGAGGCGTGAAAACCCGCATCAATAAAGCTATGTTCCTTGCTCTTCGTTTAACGGCTGTGAAGAAATCATCGGCGGCGATGTGATTAGGGGCTCCGCGAGAGCGCGGCTCACGCGGGGTCTTTGATCTGGAGCGGTGAACTGCAGCTCTCTCGGTTCAGAGCGCAGATAAGACGCGATGGTGTGGCGGAGATTACTGTCTCCACTGCGCCCCTTTAACGCCGAGTGACCGCGTCTCGCACGCAGGAGACCCGCAACATCACAAAGAGGCGGCAGCAGCATTTCTGGAAACTCAGCACAATTAAGTTCACTTTCGACACCTCCGACAGCGCGCACTTCAAAGACGCCGTCAAAGGTAAGAGCCGTGGTGCATTCGTTCGATCGCAAAGCCTCCCGTGGCTTCACGGCAGCTCGCTCATCTCCAACGGGCGCTTAGATTGGGCCCTGAAGGATGAAAAACCGTGCACACGCATGGCCTTGGGTGACGCTATCAAACGTGCGGTTGTCCTAAGAGGTATTAAAACAAAATACGACACAGCCCAAGATCCCCCCGTACAGCCTTAACGGACTGTAGTCAAATGCTGTTAGCGAGTAGCATCTGTAAAGGTTAACATGGCACATGAGGGGCTGGGTAGCTAGCACCACGACCAGCTGCCTTTGTCTATATAGGTACTCATTTGAGACTAAGTTGACCCGGGCGGGGCAGGACCGGTTCAGAAAAGCGTCACCGGTGTTATTGACTATGAGCGGGAATCGAACTCGGGTCGCCGGGCTCAGCCTGTGAGTAGGATACCAGGTGTCATGTGGAAACCCAACGTCGCATTCCCTCTGCTACGTGACATTTCTGTGAGTGCCTGCATGGTATAACATTACGCCTGTTGATGATGATGATGATGATAATATCGACGGTTGTCTTTGGGTGTGTGCGCAGTCGGCAAGTTCACTGCGATCAGCAAGCCCCGCATGTCGCTGTTCCTGACGCCCATGGGCCACTCGTACTCATGCCTCACCACCGAGACCATCTCCCTCGGCGCTCACGACCGAAAGGAGCCGATCGTCTTCAAGATTTCCGACACCAAGATGCAGCCTTACCAGATCACAGGCGACTTCCTCTACGGCCCAGGTATATATGTCCCCTGGTGATGTCGATGGATGATGAGTAGCGACAGATTCCCGCATGACGTTAAGCGTACATTCCCGATAAACACCTCTGGCAGATGCCGAGTGAATCTCAGAGATGTTTCCAGCCAATGTAACCGGTTGTTTCCTAGATCCGCCATTTTCAACCGGTGGGTCACGATTTACCGGTGGGCCGCTAGCGCCACCTAGTGGTCCGCGGAGACGACACCTAAATAGGCTAAGTGAGCATTCAGGTGCAAAATGTTGAGAACTCATGCCCTAGATGTCTCATTGTTTGGAAGTGTTAACTAGATTTGTACTGCAGTGTGTTCTGGAGTCTCAGCCTGTTTCCGCCAGTAATTACTTGTAGCCTGAGGATGCCTCCAACGAAACAGGCGAAACGTTGCAAAGGAGAAGAGAAATACGCCCGGCACAGCGAACCTGAAGGAATGGCTTCTCAGTATCGTGCCCCCTGAACACCCATATCCCAATGCTAGGTTTATAGATAACTTGAGGTGGCTGGAAATTTTGCTAGGAGCGTGAGTTCTACTGGGCAATGTGTGATCTCAAGCTGATCTTAATTCTACGTCAGAATTCGCTCCAGGAGAAAAATATATATATTTCTGGAAAAGACCACGTCAACTCACGTGATAACTCCAGTAAATAAATAACAATAGCAACATTGAAACGCAACAGTTTTTTTAACCAACTCACAAGTTGCCAAGTTGTCTATCTGGTCCATCCGTGGGAGAAATCAGGGCGACACGACTTCAACTCAAGTCGCAGAGAGCTGACGGTCCATGGAAACGCGGTGTGACAGTGCCCCAGGCAGTCATATGGGCATGTCATAAATCAAAGTGTCTCAACGTTCAAACTAAAAACAAAGCAGTTTATTTACAAAGAAACGCCTCATTGAGCCTCAGGGCTTTTTTTTTATTGTGGGTGCTATAGTGGAATGTTTGGCCTATTCCATCAACAAATGTTTGGCTTCAGATAAAACTCACACACAGTGAGACCTCCACACAGATAGATGGCGATCTCTCACGTGGACCGAATGTCTGTGTGGACCGAACCCATTACCGGTATCTCGTGACCACTCGACAGCCCGGAGCCTCCGGCACCTAACAAGCCACGTTGCTTCCCCGTCGAACTGCTAAGCAGTCAAACCTGCTTAGCTTCCGAGATTTGGACATCGAATAAACTCGGCGTGATTTCATTGCATACCATCCTAAGGCAGGACTATTCTTACTTTTTGTTTACTGTCCGAAGCCAGTGATGGTAATTTTACATTGTTAAGGTGGGAGTTAGTCTTTCCACGGCACAGCTACTGTTGCCTTATCACCAAGTGGTGCTCACTGATGGGGGCGCGGTGAGTAGCGCTGCTGCCTCACAGCTAAAATCCCGAGTTCGATTCCCAGCTCGGGTGACTTTCTGAGTGGAGAAGGAGTCCTATATAGCTCAACGGTTTCTTCCAGTTTAGGTAAACCTGACTTTTAGCGACGGATACTTTATCCACCCTGAAGCGTTAATGAGCTGAATGGACTCTTGAGCAGGATTTGAACTCAGAACTTCCCGTATTGGAGCACTGTCGCGTCATCACTCAGCGATAATGATTGATTGTAAACGTATGATAATGTGGGCAATTACCACACAGGCCTCATGACGTACAGCGTGACTCTTGATAACTCTGAGTCGTGGTTTGCTTGTTTCAGAAAACAAATCACAGCGATGTGACTCTCGCCGTGTTCTAAGTACTGTAGGAAGATTGAATTAAAACGCAAGAACCTACCGCCTCCCCTTATCACAGCTTTTACAATCAACTATCCCCCACTCCCAAGTCATTAGGACTGAATTGCCCCCATCGCCCTGCGATGAACTGGCGTCCTATCCGCGGAATAGCCCTACTTTGTGCCCTGTGTCTGCGGAGATAGGCGCCCCCTCCGAACTTGTACAGAATGAAGCCGGTACTGATGATGATGATGATGACTACTGTGTCCAGCTTCTGCGGCTAGAGGTTCCCCATGTCGGGTGTTGCAGCCATGGCGGTGCAAGGTGACCAGGGAAAGGCAAGACCAAATGTCAGTGTGGTTACTAGTTTCCTGCCACGTGAAGACAGACCCTCAATCATGGCACGGACCAAATATCTCAATGTAGCAGGTCACCTCAATACACCCAACAAAGAGCGTGTTGGGCTTATTGAAGTGGCCCTATAGTGTTGAGTGGGGCTGGAGGGGGCTGCTGAAAGCACAGTTACCCTTCTAAATTCTTGGTGTCAAGCCCAACAATGATAGTGCATTCGTTAGAGCGGCATTAACGGTAGACTAAAGCGGATCATTCCGTTTGCTGATTTTCCGTGCTCCGTCGTTGTTGACATGTCGTTCTCTCTGCAGCTCTGTGCAGCGCTTTGTGACCCTCGGGTGAAAGGCGCTATATAAATGCTATTATTATTATTATTATTTGTTTAAAGTTTGTGTAACGCCATGTCATGCCCCCATCAGTATCTGAACACCCCCACCCACTCTAAACAAGCCCACCACTACACGGTTCCACCACAGCTTTGCCAGGCGAACACAAGTTGCATTATAATCACTGTTGACAATGTTACGATTCGAACAGAACGGTCAGCAATGATGTCGTGTGATATGATCGCACAGTTTGCATTAGGCTGCGTGGTCGGCTGTAGGCGCCAGGGGCCCTAAGTCGCGGTGTCCTCCTCTTGCCGCGTCGGCTGCGAGCAGAGAGCCAGTGCACCGTGGACCAACGCGAGAGCCTGCAAGAGACCCTGCCGCTGATCTTGGGCCTGGCCCTGGGTCTGCTCATCGTCGTCATCATCGGCGTGTATCACCTGCAGCACCGGCTCAGCGGCACGGCCCAGGTGCAGGAGGACCGCGCCAACTACAAGGAGATGTGAGCCCCCGGCAGCGGTCGCAGAGGGGTCCCCACCCCACACCCACCGCGGCGAAACGCCGACGTTGCGTTATGGAGAGAGCTTATATAATATGACAAAAAATAATAATAATAAAGAAATTGTGCTGATGTTGCTGCTGAACCACACTTTTTTCGAGGTTGCTATGATTACCACTTAAAAAAAAACCCGGATTAGTGTAAAAAAAAACTCGTAAAAGCATTCTGGCGAGCTCTGACTGCCAAACGGCGGTGAATTCTCAAGATTGTTTTTTTCTCCCGCAATTAATGTTTCGGCTGCGATGTATTTCTTCCAAATAGTAGGTTTTTGAGAAATTGGTAGAAAAAAAGGTCTATAAAAAAGCCATTTTTCAGTCGATTTCAATAGTGACAAACCGGGTCACATGCAACGATACATTAATTAGTCAGCTCCTGCGCTGCTCTCATCTTGTGGAAATCATGCGTCGTTTATGCTTCTTCGGGACCGGCTGCTAATTTAATATTTTCACACCTTGTCCTTTAGGAATAAAGAAAAAGCACATTTTGTTAAAGATGTAGATGCAGCGCTATCATTTAGCTGATAGGCGAGCAACAACAACCGTCTTATCGGACACAATGGCATCATATATATTGGAGACCTTCCTCCTTATGTTTCAAGATGCTCATCTGACAGAATCCATTACAGCCACCTCACAAATATGCTAATGTGGGAATACTGTACTATCTGATGCCACTGTTGTCCCGCAAAGATTCCATTCCACAGCCCGTTAATTCATTTGTATCTCACCCGTGCATCGAGATTAAATCGTGAACACATTAAATATGGGAATGCGACTGCCATGCTTTCAATAACGTTGATAGTGAGTTCGTTAAAAGAATACTGTAGTGAGTGTGCAACTTTGTTGTTTATGCCCGATTGTAAAGTGCTACTAACTTAAACGCATTTGCAATATTTGCTTAACATAAAGGTGGTTGCGTTATCATAGCACATGTTTTCTACTTGCACAAATAATACTGGAATGGGATATATTTGAAATGTGGTTGAGAAATAATGAATTCGCTGGTTTATGAAAAAAATGTGTGAGACTTGTGCTCGTTGCTACAGTGTTTTAAACTTGAATGTGAACGTGTGTGCCATTGAGACCAAAGCAAGTCCATGCTGATAGCTACAACTCTCATTGTATGGAACCTGGTGTAACATGGTTGTATGTTATTTAAATTGGGATATTGCTAATTGCATTGATGTAGGTTTTCACGGCTCGACGTATAAGAATTGTTCTCAAGAGCTGTTCTTTCGGGATAGCCTGATGATGAATCGTCGGGAAGGAGAGACAAGCAACACTCGGCACGGTTATTCCAAAAGAACAGCTCTTCAGAGCAATTCTCACCTATTGCTGGTTGTTTCTAATGTTTGAAACAATTGATGATGCTGAAATGCAAACACATTCATTGCTGCCGTGGAACGTGTGTCTGAATCGACAGAAAGTGTTGAATAAATGATGAATCACCGACATCATTATTTTACTGTTGCTTTAAAATTGCATTATAAATGCCTTAAGTATTAGGGCAAATAAATGGATATTACCATCAAACATTTTGTATATACATTTTTTAGGGCAACAATACCAACTCAGTTCCAGTGAATTACTCTTAAATCCTCGGATATTTCTAGCTACAAGCTTTGGGACACCGCACAAGCAGCAGGAGGTAATGACTTTTACATAAAACACGTAATGCACAAAGCGATTCTAGCAATCTTATTTTTGCATATACAGTGCAGTGTTTCACATAAATAAGCGTCCCTTGCCTGTGGCAAGCAATGAACAGAAGGAAGGACAGAAGACATTCAGTTGCATCGCTGGCAAACTCTGTTGTTGTTGTTAGCCTCTTGGTAGCTATTAATTATCTCTCTCCGTAATCACGTGGCAGTCCCGGGTAATGGAGCGTCAATCCATCCCAGGCCTGATGAAGACTGCAGTGTTGTGGAACAGATTACGAGAGTGTGTCTTCCCCAACTCTACACCCGTCACAGCATACTAATGCACCGCAAACCAGGCGATCTACTGTACAAGCCTCAGAAGACACATTTTACTGCAGTGTCATGATTTTTTTAAAGGTTTACGCAGGAAATGGTGGACAAAATTAAAATTACAAATTAAAGGCACGCAACGTTCTACCATAACCCAATCTCAGTAGCATAATCCGCATACTCGTATTGACAGTACCGTGGTTAAACATGCCAACGTTCCACATTCGCTGGGACAACAAATATCATTATTCGTCTGCGGAGGGAATCATTCTGCCGATTAATTTGCGTCGTTTGACGCTCCTTTACCGTGGCATGGAATGCACTTCCTTCACCGGTTTTACACACACACACGTGTTTCTACAAACGTGCTCCACATGCAACCCGGCGCCTTCACGCTCGCCGCTCTCAGTGGGCCATCATGGACAAACCAACATCGACGACCCCTCGGAACGAGCAATGCGGCTGCACCTCCGTGAAAAAGGGGCCAGGAGAAGAGTCAGAATATTGCCGCAGTGGAGCGTACTCTTACCCGAAGAAGCGTTGCGCCCGGCAAAATGTACGGGGTAATGTGGCCCCATCTGTCTTCCCAACAGCAGCCAATAAATCTCTGTCCTCTGCTCAGCCGCTGTGAAAGGCGCCCGCGCTCCGGTGAAGGTTGTGCGTGTGCAGCCCACAACGATGCAAGGAAATTCGGAATTGCTAAAGGAACTGCAAAACGGCGTTGTTGCCAAGTTATTTTATTGTTGATTTTATTTTTGGTTCCACTACGAATGCTCACAGAATTCACTATGATGGGACGTTAAAATGCACAACACGTTCGCTACACGTGTTTATGTGGCTTTTCACCGACTCGATGTAGAGAATGAGAGAGGAGGAACGCTCGACACGGCTAACACGAAAGAGCAGTTCTTGAGAGCAATACTCACGTTTGCTACATTCAATTCGAATCTCTTGTAAATAAACTATATCACTTATTGATGGTTGCTCTTCAGAGCTGTTCTTTCGTGATAGCCGTGTCGAGCGCTCTCCCTCTCTCCCTTGCGACGTTTCGCATCCCACGTTGGGGAGCGCTCGACACGGCTATCCCACTAAATACATCTGCGAACCCAGCAGTATTGGTTTTACGAGCAGGCCTGCTGATGAAACTCCGCAGATCGACACAGTTCCAGGATTTGTTTGCTGCAGCAAATGCTGCTAGATAAGAAGCGTTAGCGTGTGGTTTGTGGCAGCCCGCGCCAACATCAATTTTCTTTCCATTACACTAAAGGCAGCGGCACCTCTGACCCCGCACGCGGCGGTTCGCGAGGGAGCCAGTGGGTCAGGATGCAACGCCTTGTCCATTGAGGCCTGAAATTGAGCCCATATCTGGCAGTTATTAATGACTGTAATTTCCCTCACCTTCTGCAATTGCTTTCCAGGCTGATGCAAACTCGCATTGTGTGTGGCCTTGTGATAGCCAAGGAATAATTACCGAATGAAAGAGGAAGAAAAAATAATAATCTATTATTATTTTTGAAAAATAATGGGTGTTGGGGGTGGGGGGAGAGGGAAATATACGGATTGTAGAAAAATGTTCACTACCCAACGTGCAATTAATCAGTTATAAGATGATGTGTACAATGTGATATGCTCAAAGTCACCCTACGTCTCGCGAACCGAATGCATTACGGAAAGTATCAACTTACAAAAGGTGGTCTAAAAAATCATCAATTGTGAACTGACAAATGGTCTTGATCGAGGCATTCAGTCCACCGTATTGGAGATTGCTATTATCGGGCCGTCATTACAAGATATTTACTGGAAGAAACAGGCCACAGCAAGCTGCAGACGACTCTGCTAAATTCGATTTCTGATTTTACATGCTCAGAGGGAGACAAGATTAATGGAGAAGAGATGTGCGGCTTCAGCGAATCTATCGTTTTCCTGTTACACACCCCTTCGCATACTCCGCTGCCTCTAAACAGCTGCATTCATCTCCTTTTCTATTAGGTTTTCTAATAAACATATAATTGGAATTCCATGGCACTTAAGTAGAATGCCACAGGACAAACCCGTAATGCCACGAAACAGGATAATTGCTGTTATTATAGTGATGTTACACCTACCTTCTTAGTCTGTTGATTTTGAGGTCAGGTGTCAGTTGCACTTTGTACATCGATCAGGGATTTTTTCTGTTATTCAATGTTTTATTGCGTAACCATATGTAATAACGCAACTAAAATAAAACGGTAAGTGATTTAAGTGACAATGTGATATTTTGTCATTAAGTATTTTAAAACATACTCCAGTGAGGGAAAAAAACGGTCTACGGTGGCACAGCGTGGGCAGCAGGCCTTCATCCATCCAGCAGCGAACTGACAATGAGATTTTACATTTTGTACTGATGTTGGTGTTCAGGGCTAGACGAATGATAATTGCCCTCCATATCTGTTCTTTCGGGATAGCCTTGTCGAGTTTTCCTTCTCTCTCCTTCGCTCGTTTGACCTTCCACGTTGGAGGTATAATCAGGCCCAAGGAAATGATGAAGATAATATGGTAGCATTGATATCTCAGCAAACAACCCCTCCCCCTATGTTAAATATGATCCCGTGACCTAATGAAGGTAAAATCAGGCATCCAGGTACACGGGACGGGCAGGCGGCTGGAAATTTGACCCGACACGGCAGGAGGAGGGTTGGTTGATGGTTGGCTGCAGTGTGAGTGAGGAGGAGGACGTTGCGCGGCGCTATTGGTTTACAGGCGCAGTGCTTGGAGTAGGTAGGTGCGTTGGCGTGTGCGTGCCGACAGCCCAGCCTACTGCTGGGCCCTGCCAGTGGAGTAATGACGGGGTGAAATGAAGTGTGAAATTGAATTCTGGAGCGAGCGGGCGAGCGTGAGCACTGAGCCATCCATCGCCGCACAACTCCGACGGGCCGCGGAAATCCGCTGCTGCCCGGAGAGGCGAGTGCGGGAGCGTTCACTAAATTCTGGTAATTTACTAATTTAATTGAAAGCAAGACTGATATGGATCAGAGCGCTCGGCGAAATGGACCACGCGGAATGCTTTATGTAAATCGAGCCCTCCCCGAGATGCAAAGGAAATGTTGACTAAAGCAGCAGCGCGGTTTCGTTTATTTTTAAGACCGCATAGTCCGAGATCAATGAGTTACTTTCTAAATACTGTGCGGTGATCCTTTGAAATTGTCTAACAAAAATATAAAATATCAAAATTCCCATTTATGGTTTCACCAACAACAGCCATAATCATTCGACTTTTGGATGAAGGCAGTGCATATTGTACACTCACTACTTAATGTAATGCTGAATGCGCTAATGCTGAGAATGTTACATTTGCATGGACGCTAGCACCACTACAGTTATCTTCATTATGATGAGCAGATACGTCCGTTGTTATTGTAATTTATAGCTTAAACAACGTGTTGAAAGCCTTCAGTAATTTCGGTAATGTAGAAACCCAAACGTAATTTTTCTAGTTTAGCCTCATACTCTGGTAACATTGTCCTCATTGATAAATTATACATGTTTAGTATTTTTTATAACCGAAATTAAGGAGTAAAGACACAGTAACGTAAAATTACTTACCAGAACCAAACTGCAGAATTAATTATAAAGTCTACACTAATATTTACGTCAGACATTTGTGTTTACAAGGCTAACAGCTGAATTAAAGGGTGAAAAATAATGGTGAACAATGAGTAAGGAGCGGCAGCCAAGAGCGAACATCCGCCGAGGAGATGAGGTGATCTCGTGTACAGGTGCAATGCTAGATTCATTGTTTACATCAGCTGGATCGTGAGAGATGGCCAAAGATTTGGAAGGACTTCATCCAGCAGTGGATTGACTATGGCTCATGAGTATGATAATGACTGTATGCAAGGTAACCGCTGGAGGCTATTGTGGAAATGCATGTCTCGCGGGAGATTGCGACTGGCATTTTAATCCAAAAAGTAGTTGATGAGTCAGTGTGCAAATTGTTGTTAATTATATGTAGAGATACTGCAAATAAAAACAGTGGCGGAAATCTCACAACTAAAAACTCCAGCCTGCTTTCGAGAAATGCGGTGTGGCTATATGAACAATAAAATGGGTAATAGCTGTTTATACCTACCGAGCACCAGTGATGGAAAGGTCAGCATCGTAAGGGAACGCTTGAACCGCACACGCAGCACATTTACTCAAGCATTACGGCAGATAATTAGCATAATTACATGTGTGCCGTGTGCACAGCGTAGATTGGATTGTTCACGTGTTACACAGAAGTAAGTGCTCAGATTCGCCAGAGCCAGCTGGGCACTATTGCCAATTCTCCTGCTGCTCTCTTCTTCCAAGTCTCAATCTGCGGGGGAGGAACGGCCATCTGCTTGCTAAAAATGCCCTCCTTAGTCGTGGTAGCTCAGGAATTAAGTATTCAAGGAACTGCATCAACAACTGAGCCACAACTTACGTTTAAGATGTATTTAACTCAGTAAACAGACCCCGATGAAACTAAATATCCACCAGAGATAAAAACATCGAATTCAATTTGTTGAAAACTGTGTAAAAAAAACCGATATACGCAAGAGGGGAAATTAATATAAAGGCTAGCTTTGTAAGCAGTCTTCTTCTTCTTTGCGATTCTTCGAAGCGCGATGGTCAGCCTCTGGACATCGTTGTCTTTCAGCTCGGCCTCGAAGTAAGCAGTGCCATGACATGAGAATATATTGTATTACTTTTATATGTATATTCCCCTGGTACATTGCTTTGTTATTCTAAACCAAAATGTCTTGCGTGTCTATATACTCTACTATCCATTATAAATGACGGCCATTCATGTAAATCTGATTTTACGAGAAGCGCTCTGCAGTCCCACGCCGTCGTAAGATGTGAAGTGCGCCATATAAATAACGATTGATTGATCGGGAAAGGGGAGCGGTGGGGGGTGCAATACGATCCAGTTATATGTTTTTCCGTGATGTGATCTTAAATTTTCAAGGAGATCGATTGAACGGCTGTCATCATGCACCAGCGGAAGCCGTCAATATTCATTTTTCACAGAGGTAGTCGAGACGCGGGAACGGAGGGTGGGCGATCAGGGTTGGTGGGCCACGGATGCTCCACAAAAGTGCACGGGGAAGAGGCGACTGAAGATTAATGTTGCCGCTTTGCTTTATTAGGGGTAACAATCCTGGCAGGAGAATGGTTGTGTGGCGGGAGGGAGGGATGATAAAAAAAAAAGGTGGCACGCTCATCCATATCGTCAGCCCCTTTATGGAGCCTGCACCAGGCAGATAAGCCACGAGTCGACACCACGGAATAACGAGTTCGCGGCATTAGAGCGGTGACTCTGATTGCAGAGAAGAAGAGGGAAAAGCTTTGAAGACTTCTTTTGTGACGAACTACAAAGCGTCTCAAAGTCTGGCATCTCAAAGCTGGAAATATGCATGGAAAATTAAGTTTAGTGGAAATGTGCACGGAAAATGAACTTCAGTTACATTTTGTGGGGGGTTTTTTCTTCTACAAAAATACATGCCGATGGTCACAAAGAAAAACGCATTGCCGCACGTGTGCATTTTTAATTATCAATGACATTGATTGATTACGTAAGAAGGAAGTGTAGATCGTGCTGAATTTTCAGATAAGTATAAAAACTAGCATGGCAATGATGCCAATACACATTTAAAATTTAAATATGTTTCATAAAATTGAGCAATTAGTTTAACTTACTAATAGACCACAGTATTTTAAATACTGAGCCAGAAACATCCACTATACAGAGGGCGGCATAGGTCGCTTTACCGAGAATAATAATTATCCTCGGTAAAGCGACTAATGCCTTACCTTGTCCAGTAGTCAATATACAGTATATCCTAAATCTATTAACATTAGCCATTGACCTTAATACATTTCCAGTGTCTCACATCCACTAAGAATGATGCAATATTATATGCTCACACTTGCTGGGTTGTCTGATCATCCACATGGTTACAATTAAGTTACTATAAGAATGCCCGAATCGTATTGTCTTGAATAGCACTATTTCTTGTATATATATGCTCTTCAGTGTTCAAATGTGCACAATACAGTAGCGCGGTGTGATATTACAATGAATAGCACCTTGCCCAAATACACGATTTCATTACAGGCAGTCCCCGGCTTACGAACGAGTTTCGTTTATAAGTCTGTCTGAAAGTCCATTTTGTAAGTCTGTACAGGTCGGTAAGTACGGGCGTTCGTAAGTCGGGCATTCGTAACCCAGGGACTGCCTGTATATATTTTCATTCATTCATTTTCAGAAACCACTTAATCCTATACAGGGTCGCGGTGAGCCGGAGCCTATCCCGGCAGACACAGGGCGCAAGGCAGGGGAACACCAAGGATGGGACGGCAGTCCATCGCAGGGCGCCTGGGGAAATTTAGTCAGTACGCCAATTAACCTGGCAGCATGTCTTTGGACGGTGGGAGGAAACCGGAGTGCCCGGCGAAAACCCACGCGGACACGGGGAGAACATGCAAACTCCACACAGAAAGGCACCCCGAGCCGAGATTCGAACCCGGGACCTTCTTGCTGTGAGGCGGAAGCGCTACCCACTACGCCACCGTGCCGCCCATTTACAGATGATATATAACAAAAAAGCGGTTTTATTACATTAATTGTAGGCCTACTCGACTTTCCATTGCTGCAGACTATCCAGCTACCTTGCTCCAGACTATCCAGCTTGATGTGCAAACATCTTCATCATGTATTTGAAGTCCTTTATTCATTGACAGTATCCACTTAAACCTGTAGAGGGTCGCAGTGAGCTCGGAGACTATCCCGGCAAACACGGGCTGCAAGGCAGGGCTATACGCCGGATGGGACGCCAATCCATCGCAGGGCACCCCAAACCTGACCACGCACTTCAGATATTCACCGACAAGATTAGGTGGTGAGAGCAGCTTGTGTGCAGGTGGTAAGTGGATTATTATTACATCTTTGTATTATTACATCGCACACAGGATCACGGGAGGTGACAGCGGTATGAGGAGGCATCATCCAAAAGGGGATTTACCGATGGCTCGTGATAATGAGGATGCATGCATTTCCCTACACGAACGCACACTTAATGTGCATTGTTTTCGCTGATATTTTACAGTACTATACATTTAATTTCATTCCATTCAATCTCAAGGAAATTACATTCTGGTGTTAACCGCTCTGGCTGGTATGGGAAAGCATAGCGAAAGAAAGCGGTTAAGTAGATAAGCTGATTTCTTTGCGCAAGTGATGACTGTCACTCAGATATGGGTCTTATGAAATACCAGCTCAAAAGCTCATTTTCTTGGCAGTGATCAAAATTACTGCGAAAAGATAAGCAGTGGCCTATTTAGGACTAGGGCAATAGCACAGTGTGCTCCACATGTGCATTTTATTGTAAAGATTAGAGTTTGATTCCCATTGTCGAATGAATTATCTGAAGCCAACAAAAGTCCAATAAAATAATAACTTGCAGCCTTTTGTCAGTCAACTGCTGGGTGACGATTAAGGCCTCTCCTCACATTGATTTAAGTCATGGGGGTTGATATGACCTTTCTTCATCGCACCGGTTGGTTGGGGAATGTATCGGAGGTGGGGCAGCAGGACAGGTTCAGATATCGCTCACCACTGACGTTAGCCGTGGCGGGGAACGCAATAAGAGAAAGCAATAAATAAGTAAACAAATTGGAAATATTCGTCGTGATATTTACAGGTCATGGTGTTACGTGTGATGTCAAAACTGTGAAATATGGAAACTTGTGATTCCATGTGTCAAAATAGTAATCAAGGGCTGGACGTCTTCTTCGGCTGCTCTTTGAAACAACAAACACGTCACGGAGGAGCGTGTGCGTAAGAGGATTAGAACAAGCCGTCGTGTCCATCCTCTCACCCCTCCATCCGGATTAGGCACAATGCAGTCGCTATGCTTCTCACAGTAACATTTAATCTACGACTCGCCAAATGCAGCTTATAACAATGCCAGTTATGAATAATCAGCCTGTGCAAATCAAATAACATTTTCCCCTGTTGTTTGCATTAAATTACACAAATAATCTGAATCACGAACGATTATTTTTGTTTCGCTCTCACTAATGTTATCAAATAAATGTGGAAATTAATATTCCGAAATTAAATCGACAGGGTCCCGCTTTTCTCAAAAAAATACGAAGCCCACCGTTAAGCTTCGGACTGGTGGTACGCACCTCTGTTGTGTTGGCACTGCGGGCAGGAAACTGGAAGGGGATTTTACTCACACTATTGTTGTACCATATGACTGCACCCTTTGTAACATGACAGAAAAGAAAGAGGGATTTACCGAGGCAAGACATTTTAGTTTAATAAAGTGTTTACATGTCCTCTAGAGCGGACTATAAATACAGACACACGGTGCCGTTGAGGAAAGCATCTATCAGTATCAACATGGAACGTCCAACATCTGGCGGTCGATGTGAGTATGAGGTCACATGCATTATTAATGATACGCTTTTGAATAAACTAGTTAACAGTGTACACTTTTCAAGCTTACACGTAGATACAATCACGCGTTTAAATGTAAGAATTGCTTTGCAAAGCTGTTATTTCGGGATAACCGTGTCGAGCGTCCTCAGGCGTTTTGAGTTTGTAAATATCACCAACTTGGCTACTACAGTTTGTATTCCTTCCACCAGATGATGTCATTAAACACAAGGATTCCATGTCCTTACATAGTAATTCCGTATTGAATTAAACATAAATGAAACTGTCTTTTAGCATCCATACTCTCAGCATCCACTTAACATGTAATTTAAGTTAGTATTAAAATCTAAACACATTGTGTGCCGCTTCCTTATGCCAATCAAATTGATGGCGAGAAGAGGACATATTTTATCTTAGCTTTATAAAGCTAAGCACTATAAGGTTGGGCAGCAAACGATGAATGGCAAGGGTGACGTGTTGTTTTGAGGACACCTTAATAGGGAGGACATACTAACTGGAGGACTGCGAGGCCGCACAGGAAGAAAATGCCAGGTGCAGATGTCGAGATACACAGTCCGCAGTCCATAGAACAATCTGCCTATTGGTACTCTGTTGAACTGAATATCTTGATATCTGCCCTGTGCTCTATCTACAGCACCCAAGTGGCAAAGAATATCAGAAAATAGTCTTCAATTATCGTTATTAAATTATTCTTTGAAATAATGTAATATTAATTATGGCGGCACGGTGGCACAGTGAGTAGCGCTGCCGCCTCAGAGCAAGAAGCCCCCGGGTTCGAATCCCCGGCTCGGGTGCCTTTCTGTGTGGAGTTTGCATGTTCTCCCCGTGTCAGCGTAGGTTTTCGCCGGGCACTCCGGTTTCCTCCCACCGTCCAAAGACATGCTGCTGCATAGGTTAATTGGCCTACGGACTAAATTTCCCCTTATACCCCGTCATGGACTGGCGTCCCGTCATGGGTATAGCACTACCTTGCGCCCCGTGTCTGCCGGGATAGGCTCCGGCTCACCGCGACCCTGTACAGGAGTAAGGGGTTTCTGATAATGGATGGATGGATGTAATATGAATTGCTTTATAAAGGCAGTTAAATCAACGGGCAATATTCTTAAATCACTCCACACTACCTTTTTATCCACCCAGCAGCATAGATGGCTATATCAGTTAGTCGACCGGCAGGGCACGTGGTGGGGTAGAGTGTGTGTATTCCCACTTCTTCTACGACGCCTTGTCAGCGTGGATGAGTAGGCAAAACTACCTTCTCTAGAGACTCTCTCCAGTGGAGGTCCTTCTGCCAGCAGTGGCGTGAGGAAGCGTCTGGAGAGCTGTACCTTTACCTTTTAGACAATAACCTATACCTTGGCTTTGGTGCTTGCATACAAGTGTTTCAAGGGTGACCTTTATACAGTACTGGTATATTTACCATATTAGCTCAAAAGAGTGGGTTACACACATTACTGTATACTTTTCAGGCCCGTTAATAATAGAGTACTGTATTGATCATTTTGATTACAATTTCCCTATTGCTGAGTTTAATGATTTATCTACAGTATTTTTGTTATGAAGATTTAATTCAAGTAGATTGCCAAAAATGTAAATGGTCTCTACTAATTTATCATAATCTTCACATCGCTGGAATGATTCATACGTGAGTGTGTCTAGAACCATAGTTTAACTGTAAACACTGTCAAATCAAAATTGTTGAACTATGTATCTGGATGTGTTCTCTATGATGAAGCAACAATTTTCACTGACACATGACTACACTCGATTTTATATCCTGTGGTTAAAGCATTTGATTTTGCTCATTTATCTTGATCCCAACTTTACATCGTCTTTAGATTGCTGCCCGCAGACTCGTGCGTCAATCCATCCAACCACTTGCAAAAATGTTTGTGTTCCCTCTCCTGCACCTTAAACTACTCAACAGCCTCCCCCAATACAATGTCTCCAAAGTCCAGGGGATCCAAAATTCCACTTACCAGACTTCCTCCCCGCACGTGTAAACAAGGCCGCACCACCCCAATAGTCAGATTCCGCCAATGTCTCCTGATCCAATCCCGGATCGCACTCGCCGTCCTAAAGATCCGCCACGCGGAATCGCCCCTTCCCACCTTTCCTGCCTCATCTCAAGTTATTCCCCTTCATGCACTTTTCACTCCACGCCAGAAATCAAAGCCTTCTGTCAAAGGCGTGTCAACCTCCGCTCAATGGGAGGTTACTCGGGTTACTCTTTCCCCTCTGCTGCCCCCCTGTCTGAAAATTCCATCCCCCAGCCTCCAGTACTCCGTCTCTGTTCACATCCATGCTCAATATATTTCTGTGGGTTTTCACCGGGCACTCCGGTTTCCTCTCACCGTCCAAAGACATGCTGCCAGGTTAATTGGCGTACTGACTGGATTTCCCTAGTTGCCCTGCGATGGACTGGCGTCCCATCCTTGGTGTACCCCTGCCTTGTGCCCTGTCTGCCGGAATACGCTCCGGCTCCCCGCAACCCTGTACAGGATTAAGCGGTTTCTGAAAATGGATGGATGGATGGATAGATTAAATATATATTTTAAACACTACCAACTAACTGGTGATGCTGCATTGGTAGCGGCTTGTTGAGGGTTTCTTTTTTTCAATGTAAAAATACTGTTTACTCCTGTTAACTGCTGTCAAATCATGTGCTCTTAAATGTGCAATTTGGGTCAAGATTTGGTCCTTGGGAGGGCCCTGGAGAGCTTCAGGTCAGGCCAGACTGCCATGGGAACATTGATTTTTTGGTCACAGCCCTGAGCCAACACATTTCCTACCAGCCATAGAACAAGGCAGTGGTGGTCTCCATGTCTCTGTGTCTTCATGTCTTCGTGTCTTCATGTCTTCGTGTCTTCATGTCCTCATGTCTCCATGTGTCCGTGTGTCCAGGTGACGATGTCTCCATGTCACCATGTCTTTATGTCTTCGTGTATCCATGAGTCCGTGTGTCCGTTTGTCCAGGTTACGATGTCTCCATGTCTCCACGTCTTCATGTCTTCGTGTCATGTCTCCATGCGTCCGTGTGTCCAGGTGATGATGTTTCCATGGCACCGTGTCTTCATGTCTTTGTGCCATGTCTTCATGTCTAAAATAACAGCTTTGAAAAGCAACCATCATTAATCGAGCCGTCAGAACCCTCGGGTGAAAGGCGCTATATAAATTGAATTATTATTATTATTATTACATTGTTGTAGTTTAACTAAAAATACAACGTACATTTTATAAAGAAATACACCCATCCATCCATTTTCCAAACCGCTTGTCCTGATGAGGGTTGCGGTGGCAGCAGTCCAAGGACAGTGGACCAGGCAGCCCTTTCCTCAGCAACAGATTCCAGCTCTTCCTGGGGGATTCCCAGGCGTTCCCAGGCCAGCCGAAGGATATAATCCCTACAGCGTGTCCTGGGTCGGCCTCTAGGTCTCCACCCAGTGGGCCGCGCCTGGAAGACTTCCCAGGGGAGCCTTCCCCCTGCAATGTTATTTGATTAAGGAGTTTACCAGCTGGTTTAATTTTAGGTCACTGTCTTTTTATTAGCATATGCTGCAGATTACATGACAAGTGATCATAAAGAACAACAGCCCATGGTCTAGCAGCAACAAGGTTAAGTGCAACAACTTTGCTTAAATCTGGAAGCTTTATTGGAAACACGTTCCAGCACAGCAAACCACTATGTGCTTCCATAAATACTTCCACTGTTAGAAATAAAATGAGCTGTCACCTCCCGGTATCATTTTATCCTTGCAGAGAGATGTCAGGTGGTTGACATTTATTATCATGACATTCAAAGCTTACAAACCAGGGAAACAGTCTTACCATTAATAACCTGCGTTATCAATTACGTATTATCAGTTTTGCCAAAAGTATTAAGCATGGTGGACCAAATAAGTACATTTGTTTAATAGACATACCAAAACTTCCCCACTTTAAAATTAATTTCCAAACGTTTCTTTTCAGTACATAGTTATTTCCGTTGAGGCCAATAATGGCCTACATTTCACAATAGCTTTACATATGTCATTAAATGTCGGTGTTACCTGCCCTACTAAATCCCAGATTCATTCGTATTTTTTACAAAACAATGATATAATTACATAACCATCAGCAACCCACCATTTGTAGCAATGTTTAGTGATATGCACACCGACATTTTATACATTTGAGCAGACCAGAAGTAATTTGCAAAGGACACTGGGAGCAGTCCACCGTTCAGACTAAAACTCTCCACTACACTTGAGCTATGTATTACAGTGGAGTGTAGGAAATGTTGAAATGTGTAAACATAAACAACATGAATGTACACATTAAGATTAAACTATTGGTAGCTTAAGCCATGACGTAAATCCAATTTCAGAAAATAAATATTATTGTGCAAAACTGATTACATTTTAGCTGCTAGCAATAGATTTAAAGCATGTATGTATTTGTTCACCTGTGGCTGTGCGAGGACATTCGGATTGTCTCGTAGAGATCTCTAGCAACACAATTGCAATAAATCTATCTGCTTTAAAAGGCGATTAAAAAATAAGGCATACCACGACCCAAATTTCATCTGCATAAAAAAAAGTTGAAATATTGTTGTGCATATTAATGTGCAATGTACTACCATGTTAGGGTGTGGTTTTGGATAATTTGTGGCCATTAAAAAATAAATCACCATAAACAATCCATATACATAACTACATTAAAATAAAATGTTATCAAACATGTTATATGATGCTGTAAATCTATCTGCTTGTAATAAACTGTATTAACAATCCAAAATATAGATTTCCATCATGCCATTTTGTTTTCACCCTTAAGTGTACACAACATGAACAGCATTTTGTATTTTAAATCATACTGGCCTGCTTTGTTAAATAGCTCTCTGATGTGTTTTTGGATCGTAATGCATGTTGTTTGGCATAATGACCAACGTTTTGCTCCACGTGCTGAGAGCTTCTTTAGGAAATGCATACAGCAGCATGGTTTCCCTCTCAGCAATGCCATATAATTGCTGGAGATAGTGAGCTCCTCAATTTAATCTCTGAAGGTCCCAGCAAGTGGAGTGAAACATCAGCTATGATGCTAAATAACATCCAGTACACCCTCCACAAGTATCAGAGTGATATAGAGAACTAGTAAGTTTGCTATATATTTTTGTGCACTGTATCATTATGCAAACCACACAAATTTAAGTTGACTGAGTTACAGCAAGAGAATTTTCTATAGGTATTTAAGTTTCAGAAATGTCTTGTGACTTAAACGCATGCAATAACCAGAAAGCAGTTCCGGCGTGCTTTCAGCTTACATATTACACTGCAGATACAGAATGCTCACGGCAAGCACAAGACAAAATGCAGTTGATTAAAAAAAAATAAACTTCCAGCAAGTTTGACTTTTCATTCATACAATCAGACTGTGAGGTCCAGCCATAAGCTTATTTTGCAATTTTGAAAGTGAGAATGCATATGCCGAACAAACTTTAAAATACAAAAGACTAAATACATCTTGTGTAAGAGATGCATGGCACTACGTAAATGAAGGCGCAATTAAAGTGAGTGTGCAGCATTTCACGCAGTCGCCATGGTTTGGTGGACAGGTTCTTGATCAGAGGTCATCTAGCAACCCTACAAAAGGAAAAATACATCTGCTCATCGTATGACACCTTGCAACACAAAATCTCTCAATAACATATAAAAAAATATATATATTTAAGTAATATTCGAAAATGTTAATCATTCCCCAGTTGATGAGGGATAGGGCTGTGCATATGCCCAGTCTACAGCCTTTAAAATGTTGTTAATCACTCATTACTATATTATGGGCAAATGAAGCCATGAGATGACATCTTACTTACCACAAAGTACTCATTTCATCGACTATGAAGGGGAGAATAGCTGAGTGGACTCGTGATTGGGACTTGATCTCAGAATATTTTAATACACGAATGCCATGTACACTAATTACTGTGTTGCTTGCTATACTTTTTTCCATCAGTACAATTGGTAGGTGAAAACAAAAAGTGATTAACAGGCAGACGAATGATTATGAATTTGAAAATCAACGTTTACAATTGTTAATCACGTTTGTTTTAGGCTCTGCACGTGATGTAAAAATATACTGCATCAACAAATAGCTTACCTATGACTGTGGATTGATGACTACATTAATTTTATTTTGGGTTAAAAGTGTAACAAATGGTAACGTTGTTCGGAAAATGGAAGCGGTGTTAACATATTTGCCCCATTAAAAGATAAATATGGACAATAACCTTTTGGGCCCTGTGAGCTTTACTTCCAGCATGCCCACTGCTTGTCCTTGTCAGTGAGCGGCACGTAGATGACGCCCATCAGAGGGCAGTGTCGTACGGTACCGTCCTCCAGCTTGTCGTACTGTTCCATCGTCTGGTTTCCCCCTGCTGGTCCCACGGGCAAAATGAGCCGGCCGCCTGGCTTGAGCTGATCTATCAACTGAGACACATGCCACATTGCAACAAAATTAGAAAATAAGATCATGTTCGTGAACAAATGAAAGCAACAATGAAAGCAATGTAGTCACTGAATGGCAACCTGAAACCCAGAATTCTGCTAATGCTCTATCATTATTCTTGAAAAAGATTTAATTCAAAGCTGCAATAATCATTGTCTAAAAATTGTAATCGACCCCTTTTTTGTCAATTATACAGGACCTTCTAAAAATTTGCTGTCAGCAAATGTTGCCAACCAAAACCTCTTACAAATCATACCCAGTGTGATAAGGCTGACGATGCCAATATCACCTCTCATCCAGCAGCATAAGTGAGAACGTTTCTTACAACTATTTTTGCGTGAACAGTTTGGTCAATTCATAAAACTGACAAATTATAGAATCATACCTCAGCTCTAATGAAATAACCTCAAAAAGCAGCCAAGCCAAAGATTCATTCTGCAAAAAGAGGTGTGCGTTGAGAACATCATGGTTTGTTTACCGCTTGTGGAACTGTAGGTGCAGCAGCTCCCACATGGATAGCATCATAAGGAGCGCCTTCTGTGTGCCCCTGCCTGCCATCGCCAACTGCAAAGTAACCAGAACAACGTTAGCCTCTGTAATAAATAGCGACTGCAACGTGAGCTCTTAAGGCTACTACATTTCATTGTGGTATTTGATACAAGCTAATATCGTACAACTAAGCATATGCCAGTGTTTATAAAAACAAGGGTAATAACTCTTTAAATAAGTTCATGTCCAATGCATATGGTAACGTGTTAGTGTCAAACCAATACAGGCAACGCAAACCCACCTACAAGTGTCACTTGTCCCGAAGAGAGAAGAGATGTATCATCCCTGTTGACGTTTTTGATGGCTTCATCCACCAGCTCCTTAATGTGATCAATTCCAATGACCTTTCCTGAAGACCCCACCTACTCCAAGAATTGCACAATACCCACAAATAGGCATGTTTTGCTATTGTAAAATATATGTGAAGTATTAAGTGACACTGGACATACGTGGTAAATATATTGAAATATGTATTATTCGGAAAATTAACCCATTCTGATATATGTAAACTCACCATATTTGTAAATAACAATGCCTTAGAAACAAAAACATTTCATTGCCTAGTGTTTCAATACATAGATGTAAAGCTAGGGCAGAAATTAATTGACTGGCATTTGGTGCAACGTAATTCACACACTGGGGCCTTGAATAATTTTAAAACATTTCACAAATGAACAATATTTAATAGACCATATGAAAGTTTTCCATTAGACCAGAGGTTCTCAATCTTTTGCACCTAAAGGCCCACTTGGCCCACTGGGGTCTGATCTTCACAGACCACTAGGTGGCACTCGCAGCACACTGATAGGTCGCAACTCACCAGTTAAGAATAGCGGCATTAGAGGATACTGAGTATGACATCCTACAAACATATAATTTATAGGTTGAGCAATATTTGAATATTAGTCACATAAACAATCAATTCTAATATGGTCTCATAGAAAAAGTAATTAATTGAAATGTGCAAGAAGTAACCATTTACATTACAGGTTCTATGCAAATGGTTTGCATGTTTCATTTAGATTGGTGGAGCAAAATAAAAGTCTGCCTGAATCACTCTTTATAATGTTGTTTCACTATTACAAAAAAACCCCTGTGCTAATCTAATCTGTATTGCAGAGCATGTGCACTGATAAACTGTACATACCATTCTAGCAATGCAGGCTGTGAGATAACCACTCCCAGAACCAACATCCAACACTGAAGCCCCTTCAAACAAATGGTCTTGTAATATCTCCAGGGCGTAGGCATGCTGCGGACACGTACACCAAAATAACATCAGTGCGTTTGGCAAATTAATCACGGAGAGCTTATTTTCATACTACTCGTGGCTTTAATTAAACATTCAACAGTAGTGTTTGCAAACCTATATTACTAGCTGACATGTGTAACACTTACCATATGGGGTGCACTTATAGTTGCCTGATAACCTAAACAAACAAAATTCGTGTTAGAGTAATTTTATCTCCTAAGCCACTCAGAAAACATGTTTTGCGTTTTAAACATACCCGTTAAAAAAAGAGCCACCACCAGCTTACCAATGGACTGCGGTGAGTCCATGTAGGCATTGTGCTTCGCGTATTTTCCTCTATCCGTGGCAATCATTGCCTGGTAAACGCGTTCGGATTTAACAATGCCATTGCCTGTGAAACAAATCAACACTTTGTTAAGGTGCGAAACGTTTTCTTCACCATATCACATTGTGCATACCCAGTCATCACACTGTACTGCCAACGCAGTACCACCACCGTTCCTGCATTGCATTCCTGATGGAAAATGTTCAAGGGACACACACTGTCACAAACAGCTTATGGGTTGCACGAGTTCAGATTACAGGTATTTTCTCAGTATATTGCCCCCCTGCTTATGTATATAACGTGCACCTAATAGTATGCATTGAAATCACTTTGCACAGGGACCAGCAATGCCAACAGTTATACTTTACAGCACCCTTACCAATCCACTGTTGGATTAGGGGACTCCCCACGCCGCGCAGATCGTGTGGGGGTCATCTGACCATACTTCACCACGCTGGTCAGTGTGGGTTAGTGAAGGGGGTGTTAGGAGTAGAGTACAACAAGTGGCTGTCGCTGCACTGCCCTCTGCCGCCCATCACGTAGCCACACAACGTACGAGTCACTGTCTTCATTGGCAATACACAAATGCGGATAACGAATTGTATCAAATTGCAAGATCATTGCATTGCATTTAGGCACGTTATATGATAATTTAAAAACAGCTTAAGACTGTTTCGTTGTGCATGCTTCAACAATGTATATTAAATGACCAATGCAAATTCATCTAGGCGACGCCCACCTGCCCCATCTCCGAACACCGAAACGGCCACATTTGCAAAATCCCAATCGTTGCATGAACGACTCAGTAACGTCCTACATTCCGCCTGTACGAATATACAAATGCAGTAAAGCCCAATAATATTAACACACACACAAAAAATCCAGCCTTTTGCAGATGCACCCCGGCACGGAGCTAGGCCCAGCGGGCTCGGATAGAAAGCCGGCCGGGAGAAGAAGCGCTCAGCCCGGCTACGGGTGACGCAATGAAGGGAGTCGGGCTCGAGGAGTGTAGAGCCGCCATCCCCTTTGTAAGGTGGATCCAGCAGAAGCGGAGTCTCCGTGCTCCCGTCCCTGCGCTTCCTCCTGTCGCGACATGAGACGAGGGAAAGCGTGAGGTTCGTGTGGTGGCTCACTTCGCAGGTTTTTGACCAACTCGGCGTGGCTGCTGCCTCCACACTTCCACGCCATGACGCCCCGTGACGCGTCGAGTGTGCGGCGCGTCACGGTGCTGACTCAACATCACCACTGTCCCCACAGCTCAACGTCATGCCACCAAAATCATTATGTCTCGATGTTATTATCATTATCATACCATCAACGTCATGCCACCAACATCACTATGTCTCAATGTTATTATACAGGGCCATCATCATTATCATACCATCAACGTCATGCCACCAACATCACAATGTCTCAATGTTGGAATTCAGGGCCAACAACATTATCATACCACCAACGTCATGCCACTAATATCACAATCACACCAACATCATCACATTAACTCAATATTACACTGGTCCTAATCACGTGAACATCAAATAACCCCATCTATAACCCAGCATCATAATCAACCCACCGTCCCACTACCTCTAGGAGTAATACATCACACCTGCCCATGGAAAGCACGCCTTGTCACAGTAGCACATTTGTAACATGTCATATCAGTTTATCGCTGTGTATTTTAAGCAAGCCAAAGCAAACGGGAATGTTTCCAACTCATGCGCAAACATGTGAGTGCCCACCCAACACTGAATTTGCACGCACACACCATCATAAGTCATGGTCTGGATATCACAAAAAATGAAGCCCAGTGGATGTGTTCTGTTCTTGTTTACAATGTAAGAAACTAAACAATTGGCCTTGCTATGCAATATTGTGTTGTGCTCCTGTGTGCATAAGCAGGTCCCATCCGGTCTGTGTAGAATCAGAATAATACTCGGAAGTGCGTCAGCTCAGATGACTGGAGGCTGTACCCGGTGTCAACTCGCCGCTTTAGTGCATCTTGCCAGCTTCAGCAACAATTTCACACTTTGCGTCCATCACACGTTCAACTCTGGCTGGCTTTGTTGAGCCACTCAAAGTTGACGATACTTAAGGGAACGCATTTATTCCGAGATGGACGAGAACATTAATCTTTTGAATGAAGAAGAAGACACCGTAAAGGTAACACGATAAGGCTAACGTTCGTGACTTGGTTACATTTTAATGGAATGTTGACTTTTAAAGGGATACCGGATGCTAAGAGGACAGGGTTTTTGACCGTTGTAAGCTGAATTTGTATACAAACTGACAGTACTTTTTTACTCAATCTTGCAGTTTTCAATCCCAGTACTTTACTTAAATGGCATAATAAATCGACCCACCACTGTTTGGTAACATAACATATTGAGTAATTTGGCCTATTGATCACTAAAATAGCGAGCATTTGTTTCAAAAAGCAAACTCTGGACCGGTTTAGCCTTCCATGGTCTTATCAGCAGTCATTAGGTTTACAGTACACTACTAAACTAATGCTGCTGGTCTGCAAGATGTTAATGGGAAGACCACTCTGTCAATGCCCTGTTAGCGCAAGAAACATACGTTGTACGGTATATAGAATATTTGTGACTGTAAGACAAAAATAATACACTGAAACATACAATCATATTACTTAACATACTTTTGGATTACGTTTTATTTTAGAAGACGCATATAATTATATTTTAAAGGGCTATTGCTAATAGATTATTTGGTAATCGTGCATGCTTTTTCTACACCCTTGAATGTTGTTTCTGACTAACACTGCTGCCCTTTTTGTCACTTTCCGAACGCTTTGTGTCCTAACAGAGTTCTAGAAACATTAGCTAACGAGTGATACTTTCGTGAGGCTAACTTGGAAAAGGGTGACAGCTGATTGTGTAACAGTTGCAATAATACTAACCAGTGAAATAAAGCAAATTGTCCAGTTTTCATGGGACAGCGGCTGCATACCCCCCCGTAAAGTAAGACCCGCCACCAAACTTGTGGCCTGACGTCAATGTAATTTATTATAAGACGCAACCCCAACTTCTGTTTTAAATGCAGGAGGGAGACGTGCAACTGTAATCCACAGAATAGGGCAGATGTGTGTAAGAAACCCGAGGTTGTCAGTTTAGAGCAGTGGTTCTTAACCTGGGGTGCACGCACCCCGTAAGAGTGCGAGATGCCCTTGCTGGCGGTGCGATACGTGCCAGATGTTTGTATTTATTGTATTATATTAGTATTGTATTATATATTTAGCCCTGTGATGGTCTGGCGTCCCATCCTGGGTGTAGCCCTGCCTTGCGCCCTGTGTCCGCCGCGACCCTGTACAGGATTACGCGGTTTATGACAATGAGATGAGATTATATATGTATTTATTAATAAGAGGTACGAGAACATATTTTGAGAACCAAAGGGGTGCAGGCTGCAGTAAAGGTTGAGAACCACTGGTGTAGAGGGTAGTTTAGGTAAGGGTTTTGAGTTATTCTGTCAAGTTGCATGTTACAAATAAACGCGTGAACGGACTTTGTCACATCACGGGACTAGTGTGTAACCACGCGTGTCACTGTCATGAGTACGTGTAATCTTGTCTCTCATGAGTACGTTCCTACTTAGTGTGATGTCTATGTTACTGTACTCTACATCAGCACTGGGGAGATACAAAAAACGTCCTAACTTGTTTCTTACCAGAACGTTTAAAAAAAATGAAGTGGAAATAAATGGGCAGGGCATGTCATGAGATGAGAGACGGAATTAACCACGGGGTGCATACCGAGACAAGCAGAGGTTGAAGACACTCCTGGACAGGAGCCAATAAGGACAGGGATGGCGTAAACTGACAGCCAACAGCACTCACACAGAGCCCCATACGCTCACTTAGAGACCTAGAGTGTAACGCTCAGCAGTGGAACTCTCAATGCTGGGAAAATCCTCCCCTAGTTGCCTTTCTGTGTGGAGTTTGCATGTTCTTCCCGTGACCGCTTGGGTTTTCGCCGAGCACTCCGGTTTCCTCCCGCAGTCCAAATATATGCTGCATAGGTTAATTGGCCTGCGGACTAAATTGCCTCTGGTGCCCTGTGATGGTCTGGCGTCCCACCCAGGGTATAGCCCTGCCTCGCGCCCTGTGTCTACCGGGATAGGCTCCGCTCTCACCGCGACCCAGTATAGGATTACGCGGCTTCTGATCATGGATGGATGAGAAGTTCCTGGCTGACGACAACGACGCTGGCCACTTGGTGCTCGCTAACAGCAAGTGACCCCTCCACCCTGTCCCGTGAGAGGTTTAACGGGCAAGGCGTTCATTGTCCCGTGTGTGTGTGTTGTTGTCTAGGGTCGCTCTGTGAGCATTGACCTGAAGGGGGAGCCCGTGTTGCGCGTGTCCATCACGGACGCTGTGAGCGAGCGGGACCGGGTCATCTTCACCGTGTGCACCAAGGTAATGATGGTACGGGAGCCCCTGGCCGAGCGCATCGTTCCTTTTCACACACTTGCTTTTGCTTGCGCATTTGTCGAACCGGTTTTTCTAGGCACGTAACCGGATTGATGACCTGAGTCCTGTCAAACTAGCCACGTGTCGAGCCACTGTCAGACCAGTGCAGGAGATAAAAGATCGACCTTTCTGTAGTGCATTGGTTATCCATATTGACTTGCAATCCTGAGGTCGCAGGTTGTGACTCCCAATGCGGCAGTAAACACATGGTGCACGTTTCTTAACTCTCCTCACCTCTCTACCAAGCTTGACATTTGTGGCGGTGGTGGTGGGCATTCCCACCTCTTCCAAAATATCTGGCCAGTGTGAACGAATGGGATAATTAGTCTGTGAAGAGGCTGTCTTAGAATGCAGGCCCATTTTCCGGCAGGGGTTTGAGCACGCGAATCCAGGGCTGCACCTTTACCTTAATTCTGTCCCACAGACAATCTTACCTGCCTTCAAGAATGGCGAGATGTGTGTATCGCGCCAGCACGAAGACTTTGTGTGGTTGCACGACTCATACGTGGACAACGGAACCTACGCAGGCTTCATTGTAAGTGAAGGGGGGTGAAAACGCCATTTTGACATGGCACTACACTACTTCATTTTTTAAGTCTTCTACGTTTTTTGCATTGCAACTGCACTTGTGAATGTTAACCCGATTCAATCTGAGTGCTGGCTGCATAGCTTGTTGTATGTATCGTGAAAATAATAATTGTGAGATTGGTTGCGGCTTGTGAGCTGCGTGACCCTCAGCGTTGCTCTACGTTGTGTGTTCTCTGTGAAGATCCCCCCAGCGCCACTGCGGCCCGATTTCTCGGCCTCCCGCGATAAGCTCCACAAGCTGGGTCAGTCCGAGGGGACGATGACAAAGGAAGAATTTTCCAGAATGAAGCAGGAAGTGGAAGCGTGAGTCCTGTGTCCTGTGGATGTCTTAGTCGGTGTTCAGGAAGCATTTGGTGACAAGGGTTAAAGAAGATTATCTGGTGATAATACTATCACAATGTTTAGAAGAGGGGAGGCATGGTGGCGCAGTTAGGAGCGATGTACCCTTACAGCAAGAAGGTCCTGGGGTCGGTTCCCGGCACCGGTGCCTTTCTATGTGGAGGTTTTATGTTCTCGGTGTGTCCGCCAGGTACTCTGCTTTTCTCCTACGGTCCAAAGACATGCTGCAAAGGTTAATTGGCCTGACTAAATTACCCCTGATGTCATAGACTGGTGTCCCATCGTGACTGTAGCCCTGCCTCCTGCCCTGTGTCTGCCATGATAGGCTCTGCCTCACCGCAACCCTGTACAGGATTAAGCGGTTTCTGACAATGAATGAATGAACGTTCATATAATATCTGCACGATGTTCCAGGTATCACTTAGTTCTGTGCTTTTGACTTGCAGTGAGTACTTGGTGGTGTTTAAGAAGACTGTGGCCATGCATGAGGGCTTCCTGGTCCGGCTGGCTATGCACCCCGTCCTCAGCCAGGACTCCAACCTGCAGGTCTTCCTCGAGTACAAGCATGAGGTGTGACCACCCTAAAACTCTAGACTGCAGCTTTAATCATCCTCTGTTTGTCTTACTGGCTTTTTGTTACGAAAAATATGTCAGTCTTCGCATAACAGTAGCAGTTACTGTTAGGGTGAATGTCACAAGGTATGGCTTGTGCTCTAACAAACTGTTCAGCTTCATATTTTGTCCTTCCTTTGTCCATATGGAATCAATGAAATCAGCTAATGTTGCAGGTGTTAGGTGGATTGTTATGCCGCAGGAAAACGAAATGTGGTAATAACTTCGGGAAGCTTTCATCTACTAGTGGTCGGACAAAGAGCTGTAAATTATTACTATTAAATAATTTTCAAAATCGAGACTGCACCCGGCCATGGGCAATTCAATTTAGAGCAGTGGCTGAAGATTGGATTCCGGCTCGGGTGCATTTCTGTGTGGAGTTTGCATGTTATCCCCGTGTCCGCGTGGGTTTTCGCCAAGCACTCCGGTTTCCTCCCACAGTCCAAAGACATGGTGCTTTGGACTGTGGGATGTTATCCCCGTGTCCGCGCCCTGTGTTTGCCGAGATAGGCTCCGGCTCACCGACCCTGTACAGGATTAAGCGGTTTCCGACAATGGATGGATGGCTGAAGATTACTCATGCAGTTGAACACTGTCCATCGTTCATTTGACAAAAGTAGACGTGTTGACGGTTATAGTTAATAGACAAACATTACTTATTTTCAGCGTTCAGTAGGGTAATCCTTAAATCCGATCCACTTGCAGAAAACAGTTGGGTTCCATTTTTTTTCTCCTGACAGTTGAACGTGCGTGGCAAGAATAAAAAGGAGATGCTGGGCGGTTTCTTCCGAAACGTGGTGAAGTCTGCTGACGAGCTGGTCGTCTCCGGAGTGGAGGTGCAGCGCCACGTCTTGTTATCGAAATTAGTGCCCGAAAATATTCGTCGTCAAAAATGTGTGTTTTTTTCTTATTTTATTTCAATCAACAATGATTACGAGTGGTACAGAATTCATCAAGCCTGACAATGACTACCACGACTGGCCATCGAATAAGAAAGTGAAACTGAATATGATGAGATGACTTTGGCTTGTTTAAATAAATGGGTGCAGACTAAGATATTTAGTGACGTTATTAATGAATGTAGTGCACTAAGGGAGAGCAAAAATCGTAATTGACCATGTGTCCATAAATATATTTACCAAGTTTACGGATTGGCTGACCTAAAGATATTGAGTGGGGTGGAGGGTGGAAATGCACTAGTAATGGACTACATTTTTCACCTGTTGATTCATCTAGAGTCTAGACAAAGTGAATTACTAAATACAATCCACAGATTAAATCTTGACTAACATTCCATGGGTTGTTAATTCGTAGATTAAGATTTTTTTAAGTAAAAACTCTAGTGGCAAACGAGGCCATTCATATAATATTGTACATAGGTCACATGCAGTGTATTCATGTATTGTCATGAATATATATTTTAAAATTGAATCACGGTATGTCATATCCAACTACACACCCAAGTGCATGACTTGTGGATTTAATGCGCCACGATCTTATAAAAAAAAACCACTTTCAGTGACGTATCAGGAGGAAGAAAGCAATAGCAAGGTGTGGCGGCATCAGTGACGTTGGCTGAGATGACGTTTTTACCTTGAACTTTGAACGGCTTTTGGTAATATTCACTAATGGAGGCATTATACGGGAGCCGTTGCCTCATCAGAGGGATCGAGCGTAAATAACACACACTTCATGTGAATAACAAACTTCCCATACAAATGTGCACATAGCCAAGTGGTGTTTGAGCTTTTTTACCACTAATTTAACAAAACAACTTGTACTACCCACGCATTGGTAACATCTGCGCCTCACAGAAAGAATGGTCCTGCCCGAGGCGGTTTGATTCCCACCTCGGATGCCTTTCTGTGTGGACTTTGTGTGTTCTCCCCCTGTTCTGCATGGGTTTCCTCCGGGTTCTCCGGTTTCTTCCCACAACTTAAAGAAACACTCATTAATTAATTGGCCGATAACATCATAACATATAGGACGCAGTGTGTGCCAATATGTTGGCGCCGGCAAACAGCCTGACTGCCTCCGCCACCTCTCTGCGGTTTCCTCGCGCCTCTGAGTCGTTCTCTTTTCGAATTAATTCCTTCGACATTGAATGAATATGTGCGCGTTATAAATATAGTTTATTATTATTTGTGCAGGATACACGGCCAGGATGGTTGGGTGGGGGAGTGTGACAGCACGACGCACAAACCCAGCTGAACGTCAGCCAACAAATGTTTTTTTTCTAATGCAATATGATACGTGGCAGAAGAATGAATATTCGCGTATATTCACGTATGTTTCCTGCTTATTTTACAGGATATTGACGAGTTCATGGAGCATGAGAAAGTCTTCCTGGTGGATTATCATTTGCGAATTAAAGATGCCACCGCTAAGGCTGACAAAATGACAAAAGCGCATCAAAGTACGTAGATGGCAACTGAGAATATTTCATTATTTAAATTGAACCCTTGTTTGATTTTACGCCAGTTCCTCAGCTTTTGTTCTGTTTTTAAAGAACATGTTATTTTGTGTAAATTATCAGTGTAGGATGGCTGGCTTTACAGGAAAGACAAACAAAGACATGTATCCCCTCTGCAGTATACACAGGGTTTTGGGACAAGAGCTGTTAACAAGCACTTACAGTATTAAGGCTGGAATGGTGTACGAGCGGGTTTCATGGCCAGCACCGCGTCCAGTGCCAATGTTTACACACACTGTACCAGGTACTTATTTAAAACTCAGTCGACCTAGGGGAGGTCCAAAACCAGTTCTGAAACTTGCCACTGATGTTGGCTGTGAGTCGGTCACCAGATTCTTAGCACAGTTTTCTAACCACTACTCTCCATGAAGGAGATATATGCGCACACATATACAAGTCCCCCACAGCACACAACCTGAAGGACTGCTTTGTGGTTCAGGAACTGTTAAATGTGAAAGGCGCTCTATAAATGCTATTATTATTATAATGCACACGGCTAAGGGCATTTGTATACGTTTTTGCACCAATTACAATGGTATGATGGGGGAATAGGTTTTTGCATAATCTACTAATCACAGCACAAAGTGTGAGATAATAGTAGTTATAAACTGTGAAACGCTCAGATTGCTCAATGGTAAAAGTAACTATTATGAACATAGTATGCCAGTTATAGCAGCTTACATTTGAATCTTACAGCGGAGATAAGTATGTAGTTACATAGCCACTGAGGTTTGGAGTGTTACAACAGTTTCAAATCTGCGTGGCACTGCAGACCACCTACTTTATGAATGGAGGTATTGGGTGGTACGTCTGTGTGTAGACATTGCAGAGGACTACCTCCACATCTCAGCCAGCTTCTTCAGTCTGGCCACACAGGACTCCAGGAACCTGAGCAGGTAAAGTAATTTTCCTGAATAATTTTGATTGCAATTAATGAGTGGCTAGTAAGCAGTGGAGCAGTCTTTTTTCATCTTTAAAATAAAAATGCGTGTTTTTCAGGTTATACCTTTCCATTGCTGATGTGCTGGAAAAAACAAGGGTAAGACTGTTCATAAATATGGCACCTTATACATAGGTTAGTATTTAATAATATTCAGCCCTATGTCAATACCACTACTGAATAAGGACCTTTTCACACCGGCAGTCATGGGGGTTGTTTGACCATACTTCACCACACTTGTCAAGGCAGATTTGTGAGGGGTGCCCAGAACCGGTTCCGATATGAGAATACCTGTCCGGAAAATGCCGCTCTTAAAAGCAGTTCTCAATGCATTCACTGCCTTACAGAAACTAGAAGGACGGGTGGCTTCCGACCAAGACCTGAAGCTCTCAGACCTGTTTCGATATTACATGAAGGACTCGCAAGCTGCCAAGGTGATGAGTCACCGCACAGACGCATCACACTTGCGCGTGCTCCACAATCGTCTTGCCAGCAGTGTGAGCATGCTCATTGCCCATATATTTACATAATTTTCTACCTACAGGACTTGCTGTACCGGCGGACCAGGGCTCTCCTAGATTACGAGAACGCCAACAAAGCGTTGGACCGCGCACGCACCCGCAACAAGGATGTTGCTGCAACCGAGAGCCAGCAACAGAGTTCCCTCCAACGCTTTGAGAAGCTGTCCGCTACTGGAAAGCAGGGTACGTTCTGGTGGTGTGTGTGGCAATACGTTCATGAGCTAAAAAACAATGTCAAGGTCTGTTTGCCACAAAACGGCTTTAGGGAGAGTCAGCATAGTTTTGCTGTTCCTCTTTTGAAGGGGCACAGTCTGCAGTGGTTTCCTATATGGTCAATAGGAGCAGGGTGAGTTATACCACTGAACTTTGATGAAATCACCCTGCATGTTGCTCTGTCTTATTAGATATTTAGATGCTTTCTTTAACAATTTTCCAGTTCCATTGCAATTCAACACTATCTTGAAACATAATTTAGAATCATTGAGGGTGTTTTGATTAAATATATGTTAATACTACTATGAGTGTGTGTCCCTTTGTGCTTGACTGTTGGTGAAGTGCACCTAGCCTGGCACAAGCGTTGTGGTGATGTCACCTTCACTTAGCGACGACGGCAGTTGTTGTAGTTGGCTGTTTGTAGAGTGATTGCGCCGGTAACGTTGCTATTGATTGGCACCTTAACACTGCATGGCGGTGACATATATTGTAGAACATTCATCATTTGACGGCCATCTTAGGGGACGCTGGCAGATTTCGGCCATCTTAGGGGACGCTGGCAGATTTTGCTGCTCTTAAGATTGCCTGTTTCACGACCTTTCAGTGTATTCGAAGCAGCCTGAATCATTTATTTTTGTTGCTTTGGTTTTTATTACTTTTTTGTCGTTGTTGACATGCCGTTCTCTCCGCGGCCCTTGTGCAGCGCTTATAAAATGATATTATTATTATTATGAGTAATTGTGGTTAACACAATGCCCTATGAACCTAGCAATCTGATTCAGTTTCACAATTACAACTAACCTGAGTGGCAATTGAATACTAAATCTGTCCTGGCCCCCTCCCATTATCAGTCCACAATTACTTGTGTGGTGAAGTATGGTCAAATAACCCCCATGACCGGCATGGCGTCATGGCAGTTGTATGTCATGGCAGTTGTATGGATAGGGCAATAACATGTTGACATGCTGTTCTCTTCGCGGCCCTTGTGCAGCGCTTTGTGACCCTCGGGTGAAAGGCGCTATATAAAATGCTATTATTATTATTATTATCAATGATACAATATGCCAAAAATGTATACAGTGCAATGCTAAACATGTTATTGCCCTATCTGTTTTTAATAATGTATACATTGAAACATTCTTGTCCATGCAGAATGTAATTTATGATTGAAAACGAATTGCCTGTAGGGGAACGTGCGGCTATTTGTGTTGTGTTATTTGCCCACGCAGAGCTCAAGGATTTCAGGCTCAGGCGAGTGGTGGCATTCCGCAAAGGGCTGGTGGAGCTCACAGAGCTCCAGCTCAAACACTGCAAGGTGAGCTGACACCTTTAATAATAATAATCTTCTAGTTTTGATAGGATGCCCTTCAAGCCAGGCCATCTCAGAAAGATGTATACGCAGTAAGGAATATACATTATTGTTCTCTGAGTGGGCAGTAGTCTTCCAGTAGAGGGCAGCGATTTTTGTTCATAATCACAATTGAGTACTTGGCAGAACATTTTTGGAATCTGGCAAATTTGGAACATAATGGTACACAATGATTTATGTGTTACAAATTATGTCAGGGGACCTGTAACGTCTATATGAAACAGACTATACATATTCATGGTTAAAATACCCACACGAATAACTATTGCTGCAGAATTATGAATTTGGTGTCTATTGTCACATTCAACTTTCAAAGACATTTGTCCTGGGCAAAATTTATATATTTTATTCCACAGTACTGTGTATATCCCCGGTATACACTTTAATGCGCTGGATAATATATGTCACTATACATCCAAAAGACATGCTGCCGAGGTTAAATGTCGTGACTACATTGCCACCGGTGCCCTGAGATGTTGCAACTTGCTTATCCCTCCCCTCTGGACAACGGTTGAAAAGAGCTACAAAGCGCAACGGTTCTTTCCAGATTTGATAAAGACTGACTGATACATAAAGTATATGCGGGTGAGTATACATTTGTAGATATTTGGTCATTCTCAAATGAATGTTTTGTTTTGTTTTAGGCAAATCTGCAAGCCCTACAAACCTGCTTGGGCCAGATACAAGATGCTGACAGATAACATGCTTGGTAGTATAAGTAATCACATTCCAACATAAACTTGAAAGTGCCATCTTACTGCATCGCCGTTAAAGTCTTTACCCAAAACTATGTTTCATTAAATAAGAAATCATACTTGATCCAAATTTCTCCCCGTGGAAGTAAAACCACACAACGGTGGATCAAGATTGAGATAAGGGCCAGTTCGTTGGCCATATTTTTTCAACGCCTTTGACAGTAATGTTTGATTAAATACCGCATTTCCAGATGCCAAGGAGCACCCTTTTGTTAAGTCACACATTCTGTTCTTTGGGGCTCAGATAATGCCCGAGACCGGTTTGTAGCAATACGACTGTCATCACTATACTGTAGTAAACCCATCTGTGTGTTAAAGTACCCATTTTGATTTGTCGATATCCAATTAACCATCGATTTTTAAGCTAAAAATTATCAAATCCTTGAACTACAATGTTTAATTTGTGTTATCAATTTTATTTTGTTTGCGTATACAGTATAGGACACTTTTTACAGTAGGTTTAAATGGTTTAATTCTACACACTATTACCGTTTTAGATAAAGACAATATACTGTATATGTTGTAATTAATAATATAATTATGTCTATTTCTGATGTGAAAACATACAATTTTGTACTATACTCTATAAGTCGGGAAGTAAAAACTATTTCGGGAAAAAAATCTGTAGTGATGTTTGTCAAATAAATACCGTGGAAAGTGCTTTCTGTAAAATATTGTGATGTCCCCCTCTATTTGGCCAAACAGCAGTTGCTAGGGCATGCGATGGCTGGGCATGCGGGCTACATGGCCCAGCCACCTCAGCCTCGCCTGCCGGAGGAGCTCACAAATGGTACCTTGTCCAGATCTTTCTAATATTTGTGAGCTCCTCACACAATCCAGCCTAGTTAAACCCAGGATGGACCGTAGGCAGGCGAGCCGGAAAGTTTCCACAGGGCATAGATGTTCCGCCAGGGGGGTCCACGTTTCGCTGGCATAGAGAAGAGACGGCATGACCACGGCTGAGAAGACCCGGAGCTTCGTGCGGAGCGACAGCAGCTTCCACACAGCATTACACAGCCGATGGAATGATAATGCCGCTCGACTGATTCGGAGTGAGACCTCCGCTGCTAAACCGGAGCCAGCCGTAAGCACACTGCCTAGGTATGGGAACTTCTCCACTCTCTCCACAACTGCTCCATCACTCATGGAGAGCTGGGATGGTCCAGATATATATATCCCAATAAACAAGCACTGTACAGTACCGATTCTTAAGTGAAGTTGCGGCTTGAAACATCAATAGGAATGTGTCAATACAATCCCAGCCGTAATTGATCCCATTACCTGGGGTCAAACGAGAACACAAGCACGGACAGCGTCTCTGTTTGTAAGAAGGATCACCATAATATATGTTTTACAATGTATGCTTTCTGTATAATTTACCTGAACTAACATGCCTCCTATGTTTACATAGACTAAGTGCATCCTGGAATGATTTTACATAAGTGACCTAGTTTAAAATATTTTGCAGCCATTTGGAGGAATAGTGGCATAGTTGTTATTGCACTTGGCTATGAATCCAGCGACCTGACAATTTGAATCCAAGCCACAGCTACCATGAGTGACATCTGAATTGGTCTTGACATCCCCTACACCAACAATTCATCCCCACCCCACATTGATCAGCATGGTAAAGTATGATTAAGCAGCCCCCACTGAGTCATTTTCAAGTGTTATATTTGAGAAGTGATCAACATTGCACACTAATTCACATCTTATTGGTTGAATAACAATGTATGACAGTACCGTATATGGTCCACATACGAAAGGTCTACTGTTCGTAAGGGCCACGTCAGTGTGTAATAGATCAATGTTTAATGCGTGGCTTATAGCCAGTCAAATACAGTGGTGGCTTGCTGGTGCAGGATGGTTTGCATTTGCAGTTGTGCACGTGTCCTGTGATGTTATACAACTAAGAATTGCCCAACATTACTTTAGAAACAAACGTTTTAGTTTGCTAAAAGTGACAGTTAATCATCCCGCTGTCAATGTGAAACTGAGTGCCGCTTTGTGAACACCAGTTGGTGAGAGGTTGACAGTGGTAGTGCATTTTGATAGATTGGTCTCTGCCATAGGAAAGTTGACTTATTACCATCGGAGTCAATACTATAATATGGTACTAACAAAGACGAGTACTGTACCATTCACTGCCGGTTTGGGCATGCGGACAATTTCTTCCCCGAAATAAATTCTAGTATTAAAAACAGTGCGTAAAATATGCAACGTAAAGCTGTGGCACAGTGGTTAATACACTGCGCAGTGCACAGGGACACCCGAGTTCAATTCCGGTCTACAGCTATTGTCAGTGTCAATCGACTTCTAAACCGGTCTGACATGAAATGAACAGCAACCAGCCCTCATTGAGGACCATGGGGAAGTATGGTCCAACAACCCCCATAACAGACATGATGGGGTTAAGGCCGGATCCATCAGGGCTGTTAATGATTCTTCCATCCATCCATTGTCAGAAACCGCTTCATCCTGTACAGTGTACAGGGTTTCGGTGAGCCGGAGCCTATCCCGGCAGGCACAGGGCGCAATGTTGGGATATTCCCAGGATGGGACGCCAGTCCATCACAGGGCACCGGGGGCAATTTAGTCCGCAAGCCAATTAATCTATGCAGCAGCATGTCTTTATACTGTGGGATGAAACGGGAGTACCCGGCGAAAACTCACGCGGACACGGGGAAAACATGCAAACGCCACACAAAAAGGCACCAGAGCCGGGATTCGAACCAGGGGACTTCTGGCTGTGAGGCGGCAGCGCTTCTTGTTTTGTTTCAATCAAACTACCGTAATTGTTTTAAGGTTATATTTATCCAATATATATGACAACAGGAGTCAATGGAGTGTTTTTTTTATTTCGATTTGTCTTTAAGTACACTTAATGCTGCATACGAAGTGCACATTAAACAATATCGTGTACAATGTCTTTAACAAACCACGTTTAACTTGGAAAGTATTACACTCTTGAGTATGTAAATGTGTAAATGGTTGAACACGGGTTTTATGGTTGCAACATCGTTGCGAGCCTTGCGTTATTTGATTTATTAATGAAGCGTCATGTTAACGAACAGAGTAGTACAAAGCCCAAACTTGCAGCTACACGGACCAAAGTGCTCATTACATTCAGCAGCAGCGTGGAGATGATGAGTGATTGACACAGTGCAAATTGTATGCGATTTTAATGGATGCATCAGTGTAAATGTAAATACAGTACATCAGAGCCTAAGGTCTTTGGCGATGCATTTATGAGGAACGATGCATTTAAGGCTCAGTGTGAATAGCATTGCGTATATATGTTGGCGAGTGTCCATTATGGTAATCACGCCTGTTGATGTGTCAAAAGGCATACAGATGCTATTTCAAGTGTGGATTTTGATTTCGCTACCAGTTTTCGAGTTCGTTAAATAGAACCTTTCTTCGTTGGGATCCTCTTATCGACTCGAGCAGGTGAAACGTCAGTTATGATGGAGGCCCGGAGACCTGCACAGCTCGAGATAGGGGAGGATGCTAACTCGGCAACTAACGACGAGGCTGTGCAGGAGGTGCAAGTGTTGCACCAAATTTCCATCATCTACTAACTCTAATTTTATTGTCATAATCCTCGCGAGACATTACGACTGTTGATCGGCCTTTATCTGCAGCCAAGATTACGATATCATTATGTTTTTACTTGAACAATTGTGTGCAATGCTATGTGTATTTTTTGGGTTTTTGATTGATTTAACTTTTTGTTGTTATTTATAATCTTGTATATATTTTAATTTTTGTCAGCAAACTTGTATGTTTGTTGTGTCGCAGGAGTCCCGTAAAGAGCTTGCAAGCTCACTGGGTATTTTTTCTGCTGTAATAATTATTATTATTAAGTCTCGTGGTTCTTAGGGCTTTGGCCTCATTACGAGTAATACTTGGTTTGGGTAATTTTGCGTTTTCAATTATTTTATCAACCTCATGCAGAGTCATCTTTGCTTCATTATGAGGAAGTTGTTTTTCTGCCGATCATTATCTATTTTCCAACGCCTTTATAAGCTTGCTAAATTCAAGAAATGTGTTAGATCTCAACTTTGACAGTGCTGTTGTGGCTGCCCGTTTGAGTATTGGGGTCTGTGTTCAGAAACGTTAAAAGGGAGAAAAAAGTTCCCTATCTCCCAAGGAAATATCTATACTCTTCCCTGCTACTTCTGAGACCAGTTGAGACCGGGTTAATTCAAGTGATTTGTCCATTGGTTCATGCCTTTCCTATGTTGGTAAATTATGTTCCCTATAAGCCATCTCAGAACTACAGTACCTGGCTGCATATACACTTTAGTGTCAAATAAAGCTGTGTAATAAATCAATGTGGGTGTTTTATGGAACTGGCCTCAGGTGATGAGAACGCATGTTATCTGCGGCAAGCTGTCCGTCCGTGAAAACTATTATCCGCGAACAGGCGTGAAGTCGCCTATAATAGGACATCTGTATGCCCGTGTATAAAGTTGCTCGACAAAAAATTGAGAATGTTCTCTAGTCATACATCCATCCATTGTCAGAAACCGCTTAATCCTGTACAGGGTGGCGGTGAGCCGGAACCTATCCCGGCAGACACAGGGCGCCAGTCCATCACAGGGATTCGGGGCAATTTAGTCAGCAGGCCAATTAACCTATGCAGCATGTCTTTTGACTTGGAGGAAACCGGAGTGCTGGGCGAAAACCCACGCTGACACGGGGAGAACGTGCAAACTCCACACAGAAAGGCACCGAAGCCGGGATTCAAACTCGGGTCCTTCTTGCTGTGATGCGGCAGCGCTACTCACCGCGCCAACCTTCATTCATACATATGTCCATCTATAGTTTTTATTTCACCTGGAAGGAACCGTTGAGCTACGTAGCTAATTTAATAATGTGTATATGCAAGCACTGGAGAGTATACTGTTTTATGTAAACATGTTGCGCCATCAGTCCATAAATGTGCAAAGATGGTGTAATCAGTAATGTATATCACAGTACGTACGGGATATATCAATGTGCATATATACGTATACTGTAGATGCATACACATATCTGCTGCGTAGAGACATTGCTCAAAATCAATTGAAAGCTATATATACTGTTTGTAATTAGATATAAAGATTAAGCTGTGCGTGACCGAAGCGAGAGGGATCCACGTGGCAGTGATTGTTAAAAGGCCAAGACGACCCTGTCAATCATTACTTAAATTCAACCTAAGCTGTCTTTAAGTTAAACTTAGGCTGTCATTAAAACAGACCCAAACACTTTCCGCACTTAATAATAAGCATGGTCTTCTTTTTTTTATTTTGTCATTGACATTGGGAAATATATACACTACTTTTTAAACTCGAGGTTGCCAAGTCGGCATCCTCGGCGTGATGACGATTTCACGCAACCCCTGTCATACACTTTCCGCCTCTCGCTCCCACGGGCCAATGAGAACCGCGTATTTGGGTGTGCGCGATGACGTACGAACATTATTTCATAACGTTTCCGAGGGTGGTTGAGGTTGCCGCGTGGCTTAACGTTGCGCGATGACATCAACGCGCACGTTCCATCGCAGGGGAAGGTGGAGCTATTCGATACGCGCTGACGTGACCGCGTAGGTTCTGTAACAAGGGGAGAGCGTGGCTGACCGTTAAGCGCTCCACGTCCCCGCGGAGCTGTATAGGGGGCCCGCGTGACTCCGAAGATTGCCACCGATTACAGACGAAGGGGTGGGTCACCGGGGACGCGCTGACGTCATTGCGGAGATTCTAAACGTGCGGGAGAGAGCGTGCTGACGTCCCTTCGGAGGGGGCTAATTATACGTGCAGACGTCATCGCCGAGATGCAAAACAATCGACAAGGCAGGGCACGCGCCGACGTCACCACGTCTTTGTGGGGGGGAGGGACGTGGTGAACTCGGCGGCGGTGTCGTCTCCGCGGACATTTTTAACTCGAGAGAATGCAGCTGAGCGTTACGCGCTGACGTCACCACGTCTTTGTGGGGGGGGCGAGGCAACGTGGGGGGACGCGTGGGTGGGGGACAGCGTGGGTGGGGGGGACGGCGTTGGTGGGGGTGGACGTGGTTAATTCGTTCGTGATGTCACCGCGGACGTTCTGAACTGGGGAGACCACAGCTATAAGGGTTACGCGCTGACGTCAGCACGTGATTTGGGGGGGAAGGCGTGTGTGAAGCGGGGGGGGAGGCGTGTCCCCCGCCGAGCCCCTCTCCGTGTCGGCGCGCGGAGTTTTGCACTGCGCGCCGCGGAGTCGCCCTGTGCTGAGGTAAATCCGACACTCGTCCGCACACTCCGTCTTTCTCACTCACTCTTGCCTTTGTCACTCACAGCGACGATCACCGTCACCTCGCTCACTCGACCTGCCGGCTAGCGTACACGTGAGTGTGTCTGTGTAAGGCGCTCAAGCCGTGCGTGGGGAAGGGAGTCCACTGCTGCTGGCTGCTTTGTGGGAGTTCCTGCAGGAAGTGCGCTGCTTGCTGTGCTGGAGTAGACGTGGCTGCCATCCCGAGCTGCCCTCGTCGCTGCTCTCATCTCTGCCCCTCATTCCCGTCGTCGTCCCCGGCCTCCGTGGTTGCCCCCTCTGTCGTTTACCGTGGCCCACTCGCTGCTTGACCTGGCCCTTTCTTCCGTTCTCCTCACAGCATGTCCCCCCGACCCCCCATTTAACTATTTACCTATTACAACTTCTTTAACAGCGCTGTTTGTTGCTGACCGCTCGGCGTGTTGGGACTCTGGGTCATTGGCACAACAACCGTAATAAATTGTTATTTTAAAAGCTCCGCTGCTTGCCTGCCTGTCTGCCCTGCTCCGTGCCTGCCCTCGGTCATGCCTGCGCGCTCGGCTGTCTTGCCGGTCTTCCTGGCTGCCCTCTGATATCCACGCCTACACTTCTCCATTCCTCATCCTTATTCCCTCACGCCTGCCTTCCCTCACGCCTGTCTCCCTCCCCTTCTCTCGCCTTCCCCTTTGCGTGCCCATGCTCTAAACTGCTTCTCGGCCCATATTTCTCCCCACAGGCTGCCCCCGGATGCCCTTATGCTATTTACATCTGCTCGTATTTCCTTAAGCCTGTGCCTTACCCTTCTCCCCTGCCCGACAATGCCCCCATTACCTGCCCTCCTGCCTTCCCTTGCCCTCCTTCTCATCTCACCCCTTGTTTCCCTACATTCCCCACTATAAACGCGTAACCGCTTTGCAGTTAAGGTACCACATAAACGCTTTCTTGCCTTCGCAGAGCGATACGTCGGGGTTCGATTTGCACTTTGTAATAGTTTAGACGTCATTTAACCCGTTTAAAGAGCGATCGTTTGGCTCGGGAAGTATCCCATCTGTGTAACAGGACAGCCTAAGTACAAACACTCTCATTCCCTCCCTCCTCTCCTTAAGTCTCCTCCCACTGTATTTACTGTTGAGTTTTTGGTGCTAACGTTATCTATTCTGTCTGAGTTATTGTGTGACAATAAAGTAGCGGGGGGACGGGGGTGGGGGCTTTCCACTAACCACACAGCAAAAATCAGTGGCGTGGCAGAGAGACGCACGCGCGTACTACACACGCAACTGTGAGTGTATATGTGGCACTAAGGCCATGAATGAGCTACGTGGACATTCGTGGAGTGGCTGGCTGGCCGCCTGCCCCCACCAACTCCCCCCTCTCCAACCCTACCCCACGAGTACCCATCCCTTCTCCCCCAACCCGTGCCTAACCCAGACCTGCTCCTGCTGCAAACGCCTCTTGTGGGGGGCTGCCCGGCTGCTTCCGCGCTGTTTGCATTGGGCGAATGCCAGCTTCTCTTTACGCCCCGCGCTCTCTTCTGCTTCATGAACACATATACAGCCAATTAATCGATGGGGATTTGAGTGGATATTCTCCATACTGCATTAGTTGTAATCACAACCACAGTTTTCCAGCTGCCCCATTATTTTTTTAAAGTATCCCCATTTTTCCCTGGCGTAAAAAACATTTTCTCTTCCATTCCAGTCTTGTGATTTACTTCTTTGCATTTTTCACATTCACTTTCAACAGACCTGCGGTGTGGCCAGCATAGTGCAAAATTCCACCGGTGGCAGCAGAAGGATTTTGGCATTCAAAATGAAATAATTTTCTTGTTTTAAAACGTTTACCCTGTAGAATGCTGTTTATACTGTACATTTTACGTGAAACTATTTTAAATCTCCATTGCCAAGGTCTAGTCCGTCTAAGTCCGTCCTTTTCGTTGCCGTAACGGCGTCGCACCCGACCCTCACCCTTCACCTTGCGGGTTGCTGGGCTCACTCTCCGTGACAAAGTGACGAGCACAGAAATCCGGGACAACCTCAGAGTCGCTGCTCCTTCGGATTGAGAGGAGCCAGTTGAGGTGGTTCGGGCATCTGGTAAGGATGCCCCCTGGAAGGCTCCCCCGGGAAGTCTACCAGGCACGGCCCACTGGGCGGAGACCTAGAGGCCGACCCAGGAGGGATTATATCCTTCGGCTGGCCTGGGAACGCCTGGGAATCCCCAGGAAGAGCTGGAATCTGTTGCTGAGGAAAGGGATGTCTGGTCCACTCTCCTTGTACTGTTGCCACTGCGACCCTCACCAGGACAAGCGGTTTAGAAAATGGATGGATGGATATTTTAAATCTCTCTACCTCGGCAGCCAGATCGCGTGTGGTGGGGGTAAAGTGTGAGTACCTCTTCCAAGACGTCTGGCCAGCCTGTAAGAGTAGGCCAAGTACCCTCCAGAGAGGCTCTCTAGGACACCTCTAGTGGACATCCAGCCACCAGTACAGTAGTGGTGTGAACAAATAATGGCTGCACCTTACACATTGTGTAATTCTTTGGTACTGAATTTGAAAAATGTTATGCAAGCAAAACATAACTAAATTTGAACTTTTGAGAATGATTTTAACGTGGGGAAAAATGTGTGAAGTTAGTTGTAAATCCACTATTTTTTTATAAACCGTCCTTTGTACCGCTTTATAGGATGGAAAACTATAGCTTGCACTGTTGTAATGGCCACATGTAGGCTATTCACGACTTACAAATAAATCTACATGCAATAGCCCTTTGCCAAACCACTGCTGGATGAGGGCCTCGCCACACTACGATTTGTGGAGGTTGCCACGCTGGTCAGTGTTGGATGGTTCAGGGAAGGAGCATAAATGTCGACTATAATACCAACTTTTTCACCAGGAAATCATCAAAATATTAGGGTGCGTATTATATATACATAGGTGTAACTTTTTTGTCTAAACAGTTTTAGTTCAAACTAATTGGCAGTGGTTATAATTGTCTCTAAAAGTGTGCATAGTTCTTAATTCTTAAGCGTAAAAGTCACCGTAATTTAATTATCGAATGCGTTGAAATAGCTGTCATATTCATATTCAACACAATAGGGAATGCGGGGGCCTTTGATCTGTCTATTGTTTCCTAGCATGCCGTCAATCACGGCTGGAGGGCTAGAAATGTTGGCATTGGGACTTTTTTTTACATGACCAAATTTACCATATTTTAAATTATGGGTGGGTATTATACATAGGATTATAACTTTTTATACTATTATGATACTCAAGGTTTTGGGTGGATATTATACATCGTTGCATATTATCGTCGAGATTTTACAGTATCTGGACCGCTTTCATGCTGACAAAATGTTGACTTGAGCCATTGCCATTGCAGATTGATCTTTGCAGCAGTGCTTTAAGAGCGATCATCGTTGACCGAGAAGATGGACCTGTACGACCCACAAACCCTGGGCTTGGTAGTCTTTGTCGCGTTCATGCTGGTGTCTGCGCTTGGAATATTTCTTGTCTCCACCTTCTCAATGAAGGAGACCTCTTTTGAAGAGGCCCTTGCAGCCCAGCGGAAACAAGACAAATCCATTTTGTTCAAATCCGGTGATAAGAAGAAGAGGGACAAGGTGATGGACAAGCCCAAGAAGAAGAAGAAAGACGAGAAGCCCAATGGGCAGGTTGTGGATGGAGAGGCCGAAACGCTGGTGGTCGATGTTGAGGAGGTCAAGCCCGAGTCCGAACCTATTGTTTCCGCATCACCATCTCAAGAAATGGGGGCCAAGGACAAGAAGAAGAAGGCTGACAAGAAAGTTGTAAAGGCCGAGAAAGCTGCTGCTGAAGTTCCATCACCAGTGGGGCTTGCTGGAAAGGTTAATCACCAGACTGGACCAGCTCAAGGAAAGAAATCTGAAGGTATGTGTCAGATTGGGCAACATTTATTATTTTGTTTCATATTAGGAAGGAGTTTGTGTTACGTACATACTGGGTTTTAAATGTATATACATTCAGTAAACATGTTTTTATCTATAGCATTTTCACTCGTTTTGTCTATAATGTTTGTGAACCTTTTCAAACATTGTATAGCAAAAGTAAGAGTTTTTGTAACAAATACAACACTAAAATGCATTGGTTATTCTTTAATAGTGCCTCTGAAGAAGCAGGAAGTCACGTCTCAAGAAGTTCAAAAGAAGAGTCCTGATCTTGTCAACACCAAGAAGAAAGCAGGTGCTGACAAAAAGGCAAAACCCGATAATTCTGAACCCACCCCAGTCATTCAGACTAAATTGGCTTCCACTCTGGCCTCTGCACCACCTCCGACCAAACCCCAGAACGTCACCCCTCAAAATGTCACTGCATCTGCTGCACCAGCTAAAGTGCCACAGGTGGTGGAGAAGGCGGCGGTCGTGGCTCCTCAGCCAAAGCTTGAAAAGGTCGTGGCCCCAGTGACGAAAGCAGAAGCACCACAAGCCTCTGCCCCAGCTGTGGAGGAAATCAAGGTGGTAGTGGAGGATTCCAAGGCACCCGTCGCATCCGAACCGGCCGCGAAGAAAAAGCCGAGCAGCAAGAAAAGCAAGAGTGAGACCGGTAAGTTTTATATATGAATTAGGTAATTACTGTACAATACGAATGGTCAGACATTTTGTAAGTAGTCTGAGATATCAAAAGTGAGTTTTGATGTGTAAATCAGACCAGGATTCGAAAGATTTAGTGTTGAAATTATTTCACACAACAGTATTAAAATATTTATTTTGTACTTTTTTAGTCCTTATTTGAACTTGGTGGGTGAGTGCAACATTGGCTATTATATTTGAGGAATAATATTTTGGTAATGCATTCAAAGCCCATAAACAGAATTAGATTCCAGCATTAAACTGTGCATTTTTATTTTGCCACTAACTTTACAGTAGGTTTGTTTGGGCTTGTGGTGTACACATTGGTTAGCCAGATGTGGTTTGTGCGTGCCATAGTATATCTCCACATCCGCTTGTCTCGCCATACGGCATGCATGCAAACAGCTTATTTTGCTTACATAACGCTGCTGCTGGACTTTAAAATACACTTTTGGTTTATATGCTAGTGTATAGGTAGTGTGATAAATATTTGAAAAAAAATGTATACCAAATATTATTTACATATTTGTTGAATTACGGTTAAAGGTGAAATATGTACTTTATATATTTTGGATTTCATTTATGTAATGTGTAATGCATCTGCAGCTCAGATGCTTACAAGAAATGCTAAACAGGAAATAATGTTTGTATTTGTATAAAACTTTTCTGAAGTTGTAGTGTTTGAAATTTTTTTTTCAAAATATATGCCTTAAACCAGCTTGCGTTTTTTTAAACCTTAAACCACTTTAAATGTACCGTAGATGTGAAGTGCGTATATATAGTGGCTTTTTAGATGAAGGAACTGCGGACATGTGGAATAGATTCCGTGCGCGCACTGACGTGGCACATTTGCACTCGTGGGACTGAGTGCAGACTCGCAGGGGAACACATGGTCAACGGAAAGAATGAGACCATTGCAAATACTGGCATTTGTTTTAGCTTAGCTGTCTGGAAACATGTTAAATCTTAGTATATTTTGCGACAGTATTGCACTGCATTTTGGATTTTGTGCGTATTTATAACCCAAGTTATTTTACGTCTACATAATTTGATAATTTATTTCTGGGTAACAGCTATATGTGCACAGTGTCACCTTATGCAATGAAGTGTAATTAAGAGCACATTTATATTTACGGCTGGCTTTCAAGAAACACATTCTTTCCCGTTTAGTTCAAATGTCTTGGCTTTGGCAATATAGCCGTGTCAGCCGGATCCATATGTTGCTATGAGACGGTGGATTGAGTATCAGGATCCAGGATGTTTGCTCTTGGTGCAATGCTTTGGCCTGGAAGCAGTGTGACGAAAGCTTCCCTCTGTTTGCCACATGAGAGACACCCTTCCTCCTTGCGTCTGTTACTCCCTGGATTGCGATCACAAATTATGCTTGGGCTAGTTTTTTTGTTTGTTATTACCTTTTATGTGACATAAGGTCTGTGGTTTTTATAGTTGACCCTCCCACATCGCGGCTTCGATTTTTCGCGGGTTGCCACAAACAAGTAAATGGGAGCTTTGCGGCCTTGTGCGGGAAACCGCGTAGCACTGCAGACGACGCACGTAGCAGACGAAAGGTGAAGAAAACGTTAAAATGTTTAGTAAGTCATGAATGCACAAAATATATGTATAATATTAATTTATGTTATCGTTTATTACCATAAATATACACAAAATGTTACGCTATGTGGAAGGGTCAACTATAGCTCCTTTTCAAACCTGCCATGGTAGAATATACCAGATACTAGTTACGAGTTTCAGTCATTGGTCGTAATTCTATGGTCTCGTATTTTAACGTCAAAAAATTGGTTTCTGCTGATGTCACACTTTCGCGTAAAATGCTAAACATTGGTCCATAGGGGTACATGAGTGCAGCGTAGGTTGCATTGCACTATACTGTGCGTGTTTGTACATTGCCTCAGAAGTAAGTGCATTTTTGGTGTTAGCTGTTTATGTTTCGTTTTGTGAGAAGTTGTTTATTACTTAATTCTCACTTCTGTCTACTGTATGAACAACAGGTTATTTTGTTTAAATATGGACAACAGTAATTGCTGTAAAATAGTTTAAACATCTTAAATGCATTAAATTGCCCTTTTTTATTGCATCTATGAGTGCCTAAGATATTTGGCCACCAAGCCAGTGTCTGGCCATCAGGTTTCCAGAGCCCCGCATATGTGTTTGACAGTAATTAGTGGTGTAGGGCACTGGAAAAAGTAAGTTGTGACCAAGATACAATACTATTGAGCATTGTTACATCACATTTCCTTTTGTCTACAAGCTCACATTTTTTCGATAAATGGCTTTGTGTAAGTGACATAAAATAAATGGTATTTTTAATGGCTTTGAGATCTAACCATACATTTATTTTGCCTAATAACAGAGTAATCTTCAGCCAAATACACTGTTTTAAGATAATGAAGGATTAACCAATACTTGGTCTACAAAGTTGACTCTGCTAAATTTGTGGCTTATACTTTTATAGTTCATATTTATGTGCTTCCATTATTAACAAATTCCAATCTATTTCATGCAATGGGTTTCTTCACGTGTGGGCAAAGGCTAATGAACATATGCAAACTGTTGAGAATGTAACATCTGGAATTTACCGTTGGTCTGTCTATCTGCTGGCAGCATTAGCATCGTTTGGATCTGATTTCCGTCTCATTTTACTTAATGCACAGTAATAGCCAAAATTAGTTTTTCTCATACATAGCTGCAACAAAGCTATGATGAATTTTGTTTAAAGATTGGGTTTTAAATGTCCACTGCGAGTACAATAGAACTTTGCATAGAAATATTAATTCATTCATTTTTTTGAGATTTGCCTGCTGATATTACGTATTTAATCAGTGGTGGTTTGCTTTATTGTCTTTGGACAGTGTTTTATGTACATCGGTTGCTAAAGTTAATGTGTAACGTAATGTACAAAGGTAGACGCGGTAGACCTTCTTCAGCAGAACAGAGTACTGTACGTGGCGTGGCTAGCAGAATACTCTTACCAGTATGTTTGGCATTTGACCGGTACAACATACAATTGAACACAGCACTTAAAATAGCCACCACCATCGACCTTTTCTTGCCATTACAGGGAGAATATTTGACATTTGGTATTTGAAATTATGTATTTGTATTACTGCAGTACATTTTTGAAATAAAATGTTTAAAGTTTGGTGTGGACAGCCTAGCCAGTTCTGTGAACAAAAAATAATACATTTTACACCAAAGGCTGGTTTACTGAGATAAGAGAAACGTTTTTGTAGTGTTTAACAGCGTTAATCACAATACTGTGTGCTTTGTACTAAAGCAAACATTGATTGACTCTTCTCTGATAACATTTTGCAATGTTTACTTACCAAAATTTCATGGAAGTTTAAGCTTATTATCGCCACCGCTATCCTCGTCCTTGATTAATGAAGTTGATGTATTTAAATGTGTTGAGCAGTTTACCTTAAAATGTATTAGTGAAATTTTCAACTATGACAACAGTGTTGTATGCTTTTTTTAAATCGTTTTGTACTAACAATAATATTCCGGGGGCTTCCTATGGTTGGTTACTCATTAAATCATAGTCCTAAGTATTCTAGGACAATACAGTCCTAGGTCACATACCTACATTAACTGGTCGTTGTGCCACAACTAAACCTCGGGTATCATGTATAGCTGAAAAAAAATATTAATGAATAAACCATGTAATAGCTTTTTAAATTATTCAAATTTTACTATATTTGGAAATAGGTTACTTCTTTGTGTAAATGTATACCGTACTATGTGTATTAAACTGGTATTGAATTTGTAATTTCTACTAATTTAAGCCAATTGTCTCACTACAATTTTATGAATGTATAGGGACCCTAGCTTTTTTTTAAATCAGGAAAAGCATACTGTGAATGGACACATACCGTGTTGTTCATCACGACTGCGGCCTTTGAGGACTTTGAGGCTTCAATCCTTACTTCCATCCACCCTGAACCTATAACCACACATACTCGCACTCTCCTTATTATACCACATATGTTTAATTGTAAATGAAAGGGTAATTTGAAATGTTGTATGCTCTACATGTGTGTTGAAAAAGGTGTATGCGTATTATATATAGGCTGTGTGATCAGAAGCGTGTCTAGCAAAAGGAGCTATGATTCTGTTGGTGTCCGTGATTCCTAACCTGAATGTTGCGTATTTTATAAAGCATTGTATCTGTTCTGGCCATACCCGGTCAATACTGGCACTGTCAGTTTATGTCATTGTTAAGCTCTAAATAGACATTTAACAAGTTGAATACGGTGCCGTGAATATGGGTTATTTTACAAGACCCATGTTTTAGACTGGTGTGGGAGACCACTACACACCTGACACTCCATTTCCTCTATGTGCTTGCCAAATTATGTGCATACGTGGACGTGAACTGCACTGTAATTGTGTTAGTATTGCTTGATGTATGCTTAGAAAATACAATAGCGTTATTGTTGAAGTCTTGTTGTGTGCAGTATGGAACATTTTCAGTTCTTTTGGTGCAAAGTAACGAGGAAGTGAACAAGAAGAATGAAACTTTAAGAATTTCTCAGCCTTTGACATTGAAGATGTGTCGGCAGTCACATTCTATGCCTTTGTCTACAGTGTGTATAGCTGTATGACTGAATGTTTTCTTCAAAGTTTTCTACACCCTATACGAAATTGCATTTTTCAAAGTTAAAATTAGTTGTTTTTTTACTATAACCCTCCAACTCACGATAAAGCCAACCAAATTAAGTTGTTACAAGGGCAAACATGCCAATAGATTTGTTTTTTCAGAAATTTGGCATGTTGAAAAGTATGCAAATTGTTTACAAAAGTTCAACTGTCATAAAACAGCTTCCTGATGTGGCTCCTTAGGAGTAGGTCCCATGACATCATCAGGGCAACCATGCAGGTGAACTAGTTTCATAATCATGGTGAAATTATTAATGCCCCATGGCAATGTCATTGTCATGATTCAGTGTCATGAATTTATTCAATGGGAGTGTTTTGGAACGTGTTATTGCGATAAATTGTGCTGCTAATGGTGACAGGGGTGACTTGAAACAATTACATACAACACACGTATACAAACATATCTTGAGTCTTATGCACAGGAACCAATCTTGAGCTTAAGAATTGAAATACATCAGTGAATCATTGGACCGATACTTCTCTAGTGTTTCTTTTAAAATGTACAACTGTTAGGTTTAAAGAGGAACCGCATAGCTTGTTGTGGTATAATACAATATACCTAGAACATTGGTATGAAAAAATAATCAACTTCATCAATGATATGGTGACAAACTTCTGTGGCTTACTGTCTAGTACAGTTACCAACCATAATGATTTTTTTTTTTAATGAGTCATGTATGGCTTTGAACGAATCGGAATACTTTTTTTCTGCGAGTCACAAAAAAGCACACACCGGCCACATTCAGGAAGGCCTTGAAACACTATTGGTTGTGTGTGAATTTTGACAGCACAACTGCCCTTTCATTGATGACTCATTCATTGAGAAATTCAGTTCATTAATTAGCACTGTAACTCAAGCCCGTGGTTCTTGAGCAGTCTGTCGGGTATTAACTTTAGCAAACCCAACCTGTTAACAGTATAGAGACTAGCTTTTTACACCGGCCGTAGTGAATGAGGAACAGGAGGGTATCTATCACCTGTGTTATCTTTCAACAGCCGTTAACACCTTAAGCAACACTTGCAGCTGTACAGTGATGGACAAAGTACAAATGTTAGTGCGTCTTCTCTCACCTCCATCTGATTTAAAAACATGTATACATTATTTTTAACTACAATGTTGTTAATTTTATTTGGAGTGATACCAAAAAATACCAGTCCTAAACATATTTAAAGTACCCTAGTAGGTGTTTTCCTACACCTGACCAGTGTTCAGTTATAACATAATCTATAGTACATGTTATCTGTACATGTGTACATCAATGCACATCTTAAAAAAAATTACAAACCTGTATTGTTAATTTCATAATGTATTTTACATACATTGTAGTATTTAGGTTTTAATGATTTACCTGTCAGAGAAAGGTCTAACAAATACACCAACACGTGTAGATGATTACTTATAACCCCTAAAACATAAGGCCCTAATAAAGAGTCTGTTACATTGAGTAGTGTGTAACCGTGTTTGCTCCTGGGATTTATGGAGGCCAGTGTGAAATGATGTACTCTCACATGGTTGTGCTCAGGTGCAGCGGAAGGCCACGTTGCCGTCCCATATAGAACACTGCTGGACATTGTGGCCGGGATGGTGTTCAGCCAGGGCGAGGCTGAAAGACTCATGGAGGTGCTGACGGAGAAGACTGGAGGGCGGATGCAAGGAAACTGGCAAATGGTAATATCAGCCGTAACAATAATAATGTCAGTGGTATTAGGCAAAGGCATTCCCTAGTTTCTTTAATTCCTTTATTTCATCAGTTGTGTCTGTCCAATAGTGGCCTGTGTTATTTCATTTCATATTGGCATCTTGTCTGCTAGCTTCCTCTGCTTCTTTGCCTTCGTGGTGAATTATATACAATTCTTTTCTGTCAGTTGTTCTCATGATGTAAGCTGTTCGTTTCCACGAATGGAGAGGTTTTTTCTTTACAAAGTATCAATTTGGAGCAGTAGCATAATAGTTCAACCTTATCTGTTAAAGCCTAGCTAGCAGAAGGAGATTGTTGAAGGACATTTGACCTTTTCTATTTACACACTAGGGGGAGAAATTTGCAATATACTTTACCCTGTTAAAAATAAATGTTTGGCACAGTCATCAAAATTATCTTGTTTGAACTCGGAGAACTTTAAAGTTACCAAATGTAGTCATCATCATCATTGTCAGAAACTGCTTAATCCTGTACAGGGTTGGGGTGAGCCGGTGCCTATCCTGGCAGACACAGGGTGCAAGGCAGGGTTATACCTAGGATGGGATGCCAGTCCATCACAGGACACCGGGGGCAATTTAGTCAGCAGGCCAATTAACCTATGCAGCAGCATGTCTTTGAAATGTGGGAGGAAACCGGACTGCCCGGCGAAAACCCACGTGGACATGGGAAGAACGTGCAAACTCCTCACAGAAAGGCACCCGAGCCGGGATTTGAACCTGGCGCCTTCTTGCTAAGAGGCGGCAGCGCTACTCACCATGTCACCGTGTAGTGAAACACTAAATTAGACATAATGGCTTCTTCGTGCATTCATTGATGACTGGGCTGAGACCATGATCTCTTTACGCTTGAGAACCCAGTTTAACCCCTGGTACCTAGCAGGATTTAAAGCCAGCTTGTAAACACTGTCCGCTTGGTGCTTTGACCCTAGAGCCACCTCAGGTGTGGATAAACAATTCGAGACTCGCTTTGATTATAAATGCTGCAGGGAAGCTTAACATCCACTCTGAAGTACTGTGGTTTACATACTCTTGTAATTTTGCCGAAAAATTAAACAAGCAGCTGTGGGAATTGAAAATCCTTTCTGTTCAAATTTTCTCAGTGGCGAGTGCACTGAATACAAGGCCTTCTGGAAGTGAATAACAACTACGGAAACAGTGCTAATAGTTAAATACAAGTGTTTGTAAAAAAATGCATGGTACAGGCTCACCACTGTAACATGAGTTGCTTACAAAATACACAACCAGTGAAGTGTTTTCAAAGGCTTTTTGCTTTGTGTTTAAGTGCAAGTGACACATCAATTTTCCCTGCTCAAGCATTTGAATGTACTTACAGTTGGTTATCACTCAACATAAATCTGACTGGTGGACTTAAAATATATGGTGGCCTACTTAAATATTTCTTTGCATGGCTGGTTGTTTACTCTGCTTTTATCATAGCCATCATTGTGTGTTACAGATGTAGTCGTGCATCTTAAACTCCAGCGTGCATTGTGCTCAGATATCTCTTACAACGCTATGTACAGACAAATGTTTAGCACATGCATTGCTAAAAAGAATTACCCATGATGAAGAAAATCCATCTCCACTGCTCTAGTGGCGTTAGAGGTGTCGGTCACAATTTTATTTTACTGAATTAATTGAATTCACATCACACAAAGTCGGTGTTTTGTGCATGTGCTTGGACTCGCAAACTGACAATGGAACCTTGCTATGTGCACACCAAGCATGCACAATGGTCTAGATTTATGGGCAATATTGTAAGCCAATTTAAACGCATTGTAAAGCGAGACCTGCTGCCTCTGATGACGTCAAACTGCTGTGATGCGCATGTCTAGTTGTGCTTAAGTCAAACATTTCCTCACCTATGTTGCTTTGCATAATGCAGTTTCAAAATGGCTTTTAGTGTATGCGTTAAAAAATGTTAATGTCAATGTTGTATTTGGTCATGTCTCTTGTTTTACAAAACAACCTTGCTAGGTGTTGGTCGTGGTTACCATGGCCCTACCACTATCAACAGTGTTTAGTTATACTGGAGGTAATTGTGCACTTAATTGGCCCCTTGGGCACCTTGGGCTAATTTAAGCCTTAGACTTTGGGCTTTACGAAAAGTATTGTCACCTTCAGACTCTGTACAAACCATCTTCTGCCTTCACTCCATTGACATTGTAGAGTTTATTTTAGATATACTGTACAGTCACGCGTCGCTGAATGTCCACGATACGTTCTGTGAAATAGGACGTTACGTGATTTGGACGTTGTGCGAACACCATATTATATACTTTGCAAAGCTATATGGGATACTGTAGTGTACCTGTATTGACTAAATAGCCAAGATACTGTACACATACAGTACTGTATTTCAGATAATGTATCTGGAAAGGGTAATATATGGGTTAAGTAGGTTAATATTATGGCTATCAAGACATATGTATTATATATGTACTGTACCATTGTACGCTTGGCAGCGCAATCGCTTTGTATACAAGAGACTTGAGATACAGGTGTTGCGTGCGGGAAGTTGTTGCGTTCGCTACGTCCGGTTACGTCCACTACGTCCCGTTCTCCGATCGGGATTTCTGAACTCCTTTATAACCCTATGGGACCACGGACGTATATGCTGTCGAACGTTTCCCGAATGGACGTTATGTGGCGCATGACTGTACATGTAACAATTCAGCAAGTAATTAAAACAACATATTACAACACTTATAATCCATGCATGGAAGCATGAGTGTAGAATTTATCTACTTAAAATCCATCCATCCATTTTCTAAACCGCTTGTCCTGGTGGGGGTCGTGGTGGCAGCAATCGTATGCATAAAGTGAGATCAAATGCAATACATTTTGAAATCAAATTGTAACCCTCAATATACAGCAAACTACCGAATGAACCAGGTTACATATGCATAAGTACCGGAAATAGACAAGTGCCATGTGTTGCTTTCATGATGTTAAAGTGGTTAATGTGTTTTGGCTGTGTGCCCCCTGTGCTGACTGTGCGCAGGCTAGTGCTAAGGGAGACCCAATGGCAGCTGTGAAAAAACAGCTGGAGGAGAAAGAGAAGCAGCTGTCTACTGAGAAGGAGGAGGCGACTGCTGCTAAGGCCAAGCTGAAGCAGCTGACGCAGGTGAGCCGCTAGATGGATACTTCCATAATTGCGGTTTGCCAGTGAGAAAGATATAAAGTGTAAGTTGGTATACTTTGCTTTCAGCAATGTTTGTTATTTTGTTCTTAGTTACAGGGTACCTAAAATAAATGCTTTGTGACATGTTGCAGTTAATAGACAATTGCTTGCGGTAATGCTCGCTTTGGATTTCTCCACTTGTTTTAGCCTTCAATTAGTCTGTGCAATCATATGTTACCATACATTGTGCCGTATTGTACAGGAATTTCCCTGAACCTTGACAGTGGGCCATTGTTGGCAGTTGTCACTTCTCAGGTGTTTTTTTTAAAGGTTCCAGTTCATGTCCAATGTTTGCTGAAAAATTGTGACAGTGTGCGTCTTTGGCGATCACACGTGTTGCTTAATGGTTCTGTAGGAGGTGACGGCAGAGCGGGTGAAGTGGACGGGCCAGGAGACCAAGCTCCGTCAGCAGGCGAATGAGAAGGAGAGTGAAGCCAAGGCCCTGCAGGCACGCATGCAGGCCAGCTACGAGGACCACACGAAGGAGGCGCAGCAGCTGCAAACCAAGGTGACCCACATGGGGTAGAGGTGGCTCTGGAAGCCAGTGCGACCCCACAAATGCATGTCCCCACCTGCAAGTAACATGTGCATGTCCTCACTGTTGTATCGATGTAGGTTATCACTGCTCAATGTATGAGAATTGCTCTCAAGAGCTGCTCTTTCGGGATAGCTGTGTCGAGCGTTCCTCCTCTTCTTCACGAAGAGCAATTATTTTCCACCCCATTGTCCACAGTTTGCAGGTGGGGTAGTCGACACATAACAGTTTCACATGCTATACTGCAACCTTTAGGTAGCAGAGAAATGTCAGTTGGCCAAGTGATTGAAATGACAGTTTAAGTGTGTTCTAGTGGGGTAATAGGGAGCATTTCTTGTTATTTCTTCTAGAGCATATTTCTGTCTGCCGACGGTGAGCATTTCTCTTGCTCTCCATTTCTGAATTGTGCACCAGTTTAATATCTGTGATGAAAATGTTGCGTGGCAAAGTGCTGATAGTTTTTGTGAATACCAATAGCAGTAAAAATGAAAAAAGAGATGAACATTTAAGTGTGATATTTCTATATGTAAAAAAAAAATCCATAGTCAAATGTTGTCAATACTGACTGCAATGTTCAATATAATGGGAACAGAAATAAACAACTCAGTCCATGTAGCGCTAAAGCTTCCAGCTGTGTACTTAGTTTATGTGGTTTCCTGTGTGCACATTAGAGGCATGTTCAGCATGATGATCTTTATTCAGAGGGACATGTTTAAAAGTGCTTAAATATGTTGAGGATTTATGTATATTCACCATTCTTTTTTCATTATCTTGATAGACATGCTGTAGTGTTAATTATCGCATGTTAGCATTTTGCCCATCGTGTGAATTGAGATGTGCTTGTACAGTGTTGCATTGTCTAGATTTGAAAGATGGTGTTTGTAGTTAAGTGGTTGTAAACGTGTGTTGTTAACGAGGAGTGCTAGTGTAGTGGTTAGCGAGCTGCGCGATGAACCTGTCAATCGAAGTTTGATTCCTGCTAACGGGAAATACCAATGACCATTTTCTGAATCAGTCTCAAATAAGTACCTGGTGCGGTGTGTAAACATCGGCACTCGGGAGACAAAGGCGGCCGGGTGTGGTGCTGGCCACCCACCTTCTCCTCTGACATGCTGGCCTTTATAGGTGCTTGCTAACAACACTTGACCTTACAGTATGTTAAGGCTATACAAGGGGATCTTTGTCTTTGGAAACGTGTGTTCTGCTGTATAAATGTTTCCTACGACTGTAATCGGAATTTCTTTGTAAATGACGTCCGTGAAATGCAGTCTCCCAGGCAACTGAATTTGTTTATTAACATCAACAGGTTCCATAAACAGTTGCAGTACCCGCGTCTGCATATGCTGTTGTTTTCAACCATTAGCTGGTCCATCTTAATTTATTATAATTTGAATAATGAGAAAATGTTGGCTACAAATGGTAATTTCTTATTTGCACAGCACCTAATGCTGACAATTATGGATGCAGCAGATTATATTTAAAAGTTGATGTTAAACTTAATCATTCCGATTTTATGTTTACCTTTGCTAATCAGATAATAAATGTTGGTGATTTGTTGTGACACATTAAAAAGGTGGTAATAAGCATTTGTCATTCAAATAAATTTCCCAGGGGTCATTAGACTTAATTGGAAGACATTATATTTGGCACAACTCACTGACTGTGAGCAAATTTTAAAAGTCTGACTTTATTAAGTATCCAAAACGTATTGTTTCCTTAAAACGGTACATCCAAACAGTTATCTGGTGTGTGTACACATGTGCTTGCTACTTAAGAAAAAAACTATGCTTGCCCAGTGTTCAAGCTAATGTAGTTGCAAGATAAACTAAAAATCCAACATCTCTAGTGGTTTGGACCTCACTGGAAATTGAGGCTGACTAAAGTGGCAGAGCAAAGGTAGTTGAGTGAGAAGATAGCTTAAAGAGCAAAGAGGAACATTTTACAAATCTCGAACAAAAATATAGCACATTCTTCTTCTGGTGCTGATTGTATGTTGTCTCCATGTTGTGAGGCATCTTGAGAATTGCTCTCGCTAGCCATTTGCAATGCAAAGATGACCTACAGTGGATGAACTTTTTCAGCATTGACACCATTGTCCGACGAAACACATGGATGCCGTCGATGATTGACGGTTGTGAAGAGGTGGTGATGGTGACGGGATTGTGTGTGTATATTGCGATCTAGGTGCGTGAGCTGCAGCAAGAGCTGGACACGAGCTTGATCAGCTTGCGCAAGGACAACACCATTCTGAGGGAGGCACTCACCAACTCCACCAGCCAGTTGGACAGCAAGTAAGGCCGTCAGACTATTGTAACACTAAGTAGAGTGTACTGTCCTTTGCCTTGATATGCACTTCTTTGTGTAGCAAACTTTACAAATATACAGTACTCTATTTATACTTTACATAAATGCATAAAATAATCTTTCACAATTGGATCTCAGAGTGCTGTATAATTACAGAATTACATCGAAGATATAAAGAATGGGCTAATCTCCAAATAAATAACGTGTGAACAAAGTTACTAAGTGCAGTCATCAACAACATTACATAAAAGTATGTCTTTAATCATTTTTACGACTGTGATTTCGCCAACCAAACGTCAGTAGAATTTTCAATCGTCATATTTTGGCAGCCAACCAATTGTTTTTCTTTCAAGCTCAATATATACTCCTCTTTATTATGTATTGGCGCTGCCTTGAAACATGGCGTGTGACAATTTTTAGTCATAACCAAAGCTTTTGAATTCTTTAAATAATCCAAATGTGTACTGATGTATGTTTTCACATCTCGATGCATGAGAATGACCAAAATGTTTCAAATACAGGATTCCCAGGCAGTCCCTGCCGGCTATAAGAATTTGGGTGTTTGTGTGCATCGTAGGGCCAATGCAGAGCTGGCAAAACTGCGGCAGGATTGCGCTCGGCTGACCAAAGAGCTGCATGACAAGACGATGAGCCAGCAGAAGGAGGACAAACAGAAGGAAACCATTGCTGGTTACGAGCAGCAGATCGCTCAGCTCAAGGTGAGTTTTATGGGCCACCTCTAGCAGCCAAAACAATGTGCGACCTTCGCACTAACATTTCCTTTACTTCCGGTCTGTTTACCCCTGAGGCTTGTGGGATAAAATTTTGAATTATGCTGTAGGGCTAAGCCCCTGACCCTGTACTATGGTTCCTTTGCCTCTAATTCTGTTTCCATTGATGCTATTGTACCTTTGCTTATGTATTATATATTTTTGTTATTTTGAAAATGGTGCCAATTTCAGCTTATAAATTGTCTATACATTATTTATTTTCATTCACAATGACTTGTGTAGATAAAAACATACAACATTTTGCTGTGTTAAGCATAATTCTAAGGTGCATAAAAACATATCCAATGTTCTTAAAACCTCTAGTTCATTCATGACATCGGACTGTATTTGCTTAAATGCAGTTTCAGTTATAGTTTGTTCGGATCTTCGGCATTTGAACACAGATTGTGAGATACAAGTGTTGGCATTGTGATGCATGCAAGAGTCTGCATTTTATTGGGAGGGATACTTGCATAATCAGTGCCCGGTGTGTATTGGTTGAGACAGAAGGAGCAGCAGGAGTCTGTGAACGCACTGCAGTCGCGTGCGGAGGAAATGGCGGCTGAGCTGCGCAAGGCCCAGGCCATTGTGAACAGCCTGACCACTAACATGGAGAAGAGCAAGGCAGAGCTCCAGTCCTCGCAGCAGCAGTCGGGCGGTGGGTCACCCCTCATCTGTGTTCACCACGGCGGTGCAGTGGGGTTAGCACACTTCGCTATGAAACCCGGAAACCCGAGATCGATTGCCAGACACGACCAGTAACAGTGGCGAATATTTGTACAGAACCTGAGCACCCCCTACCCCCCCCCCCAAGTCGACCCAATGTAAACATTAGCGCAAAGCTGGCAAGGAGTGTTGTTGCTCCTTCATGTGCTGTGCCAACCTTCATAGGGGCTCACTAATAGCACTTACCCCAACAGCACTTGAAGGCTATACAGGGGGCTCTCTGTCTACACACACAACAACCCATGAGTCCACCTGCCAATTGAATAATTTTACACAGCAACCCACTAGGGATGCATCCTGATTTCCCCCTTCAGTTCTATAACAATATGGCTATTGGCATTATGTCGTGAGATGAAGAATTTGTTCGGCTTTCTCACATAGCAGTGCAACCATTAGTGATTGAGACTGGCCTAGAAAAGTGGATAAAGCAGAGCTACCTCTTCGATCCCGTTTAAGTGATGTATCTTCCACACAGTATGTGCCATTACTTTTGCACCTGCCCTGCAGCTAAGTAGTATTGTCCTGACAATCAAACCAATATTTTCAATTCTGGATTTTAACCAAATTAAGTGTAGAATCAATCATCGGTGACTGGGCAGAGATCATAAACTTGCTACACTTGAGAACCCGGTTTAATGCAGGCAGCTGCTGGCATTGAACACAGGATCTTTGAGGTGCCAGCTCAGCACTCTGAGCCACCCCACCACCCTTAGGGGGCACACTGCTATTCGTTGCTGTAATATTTGTCACTTGTCACCTTACAGCCAAAGCTATTCGTGTCAATGTTGCTATCATCTTTATCTTAATGCCCCAGTGGGTGCACCCTTACATGGATATATCTAAAGAGTGCTTTATGAGAGTTGCTGCTAGTGATTTATTGGGAAATAATTTTTCAGTACTCTATTCATGTCCATACCTCTTGAAAAAATTCAAGGTACACATTAGTTGTAATTACACAAAATGCATAGCTCCAATAACAGTTTTTTGCATAATCTTTATAATTCCACGTTTTATACTTGTATTCCTCAGTTAGTTGAGTTACTGTAACATAATATACCTTCAGATCATTTGTATTGATAAGTACCTCCACGTTAAAAATGGAATACCGTTTAATAATCATTCAGAATATTGGTTGATTTTCTGCTTTCCAAACTAAAGAGTGCATTGTTCCTGTCATGCACATGTTTGTGAATCCTGTGATGCTCTTGGTGATGTTAACCACTAATATGTTTGATATGTGTTGGTATGGCTGCCAAGAACTTCAAAGTGGCGGTGCATAAAGGTTTACATTGTCTTTGCGACTTTGCCTGTGTGCGCTTCACTTTTGCGGCGACAGAGGTACAGGGGAAGCTGTCGGCGTCGGAGCAGCAAGTAGAGCAGCAGAAGCGCGAGTTGGAGGGCCTGCGCGCACAGTTGGCCAGCAGCCAGGGCGACAAGGAGCAGCTGCAGGAGAGGATACTCTCTGTGGAAGCCCTGTTGGAAGCCAGTGCGAGCCAGGAGAAAGAGCACAGCCAGAATGATGACACCAGTGTCATCAGTGAGCTTAAGGTCGGTGCCCACGACTGCCACCTATGCCTCCTCCAAGCGTTTCGAGCCTGAGATGTCTGACTTAAAAAAAACTCTGCTTTTCCCAACATGTTTTTTAGTTGTTGGAGTCAATACTCTCTTTTTGTCCTTCTGAGAAACCGCGCTTGTTGTACATGTATTTTTCCTCTGGTAAACACGAATAATGTAGGGTCTTAAAGGATTTCTCCTGTAGTGTTTAGTTTGTAAATAATAGTGAAAGTGCACTTGGCAGAAATGTTTTCACAAGAAAGAGATATACCATTTATTTGTAAATGAAACATGCAATCATCTTACTAAAATGTGAAATACTAAAATAAAGATGCCATGTTGTTTCTTTTTGCCAAATACTTTTATACACAAGGAGTTGCAGGAGGAGAATGATACCCTAAGAAATCTCTTAGAAACTCTACAAGAATCTCTGACACCGATTGTTGGACAGGTATCTGGAGCAGCTTTGGTAGAAGTGCTTTCTCAAGGGGTTTTCTGGTTCCATTGCTTCATTGTAGATTCTGTCATGCTTTTCATCAGGATGAGAAGTTGGTGAATCATCATTCATTTGCAGAACTCTAGGCTTGACCGTAATTGCTTATTCATCTTCTTTGTCATATAAATGAAGCTCTCTTTTTGTGCTTAATGTCATTTTATAATAACATTTTGCGTTCCATTTTTTCAGGAATCTCACGTGGAAGAGATTCAGAAAGTGCAGGAGCAGTAAGTAAAAAACAATGCACCTCACCACATTTCTGTCATTCTATAAGACTGCAGGGACAGCATTTTTTGGTTGAATTTAGATTTCCGATGCAATTAACGTGTGTGGGACAATCATTACCCTTGATACATTGCAATACAAGCTATTACTTAGATTATGGGCTTTCATTATGAGTACCGTACAATCTCGACTATAATACGCAATTTTTTTCGCCAGAAAGTGATTTTAAAATTAGTGTTTTTTATACACAGGTGTAACCTTTTGTCTCAGAATGTTTATTATAAACTAATTGCCAGTGGATAGAATTGTCTCTAAAACGACAGGTAAAAGTGTGCATAGTTCTTAATTCTTAAACGCAAAAGTCACCATTGTCGTCTTCAAACATTTCCAGCACACAATAGCGAATGTTGTGCCTTTGATGTGCCTATTGTTTCCTATGTGCAGTGAATTACGGCTGTCGGACTTGAGACATCGGCATTGAAACATTTCTTTTAACATGACCAAATTTACCAAATTTGAAATTATGGATGCGTGTTATACATCGGATATTATATAATGTAGAATATAGGAGGTTAAACCCTTTCCGGCAATGACAAAAAGTGTTAAGATATTTAAAGACTAAATGGACACCTATTTGTACAACGGCAAAAAGGTCACATAGTCGGATATTATATTATGATGAAATGCAAAGTTTGGGGTGTAACTCCTACATTACATGTTACCTAAAATTCAAATCCAAACAATAAATCCTAATTATTCATTAAACACCTTTTTAAACCAATTTTTTGAGAACAAACAGAAGCATTACTGCACGAAGGCTACCGCACTTATAACAGGTAAATGCAGTATTTTAGCTGTGTGTTTGGAACTTTGGACCGTAACACGTGTAAGGAAAATATTCCAAGTATAACGATTTATTGCTGTGATCTTGGGAGAGAGCTTAAAATGGAGGTGCGCTGAAACGAGACGTGACTGTGTGGCAGGGTGAACGAGCGTGACGAGAAGTTGGCCGAGTTTGAGAAGCAGATTCTGTCGCTCAGCGAGAGTGTCGAGCAGCAGAAGCAGAAGAACAACGTAAGAGTCTCACCCGGTGCTTGTCAGAAATTGCACCTAAAAGCAACCCGGGGGTAGGGTACTGGGCTTGGGAGGTGTCGTTTATTTAGTCATCTAGGTGACGTGGCTTAACAATAGTGCGTTGGCCGTTTTTCTGCGGAGGTTCGCGGTTTGGGTGTATGAGCCCAACAATATGTGCTTGTCTGCTTCACGGCGGATGTTAAAGATCCCGTGGCATCATTTTGAGTAGGCCATTGCGTGCCAGTGACATGGTCCAAATTTCCCAAACTTGAAAAACTACGGTCAAAATACTCAATTGGAATTATATATAGCAATCATCGCCCCCTACTGCCAAAACTTGTCAAGACTGCCCTGAAATAGCCTTGAGACTCAGGCTTTCCTGAGTAAACAAGCATACTAAGGACTGTTGTCGCTGAAATAGTGTAATGATTCAACTTCCCTCACCAGCAGCTTGTTGAAATGTCATTTTTCCGAGTACCCATGTGATTCAACAATTGTTTATTTAACAGTGATGAATATAGTCTTCTCTATCTGCCGTAAGGGTCACTGATACCCATTACAAAGAAAACACATCGCTGCTTACTCAACAATATGATGCTTATATCATGAGCTTAGTAATCTAAATGAACCAATGCATCCTTTCACGCTTAGGTTGAATGCCAGCTTGCCACATTGCATATTAAATATGTTTTCTCGTCAGCACCCTCTGCCTACTGTGTTGTGCCTGTAATGCTCATTCAAACCGTGCATTTTCAGCAATATTTGCAATTGGAGTCTGCGGAACACATGCACCCTTGCACTAATTTATAAGTTATTATACTACCTCTTTTGACTAATTTCAAGGCAGTTATTTATTATACATTGCATTAAAATGCATCTGTGGCATGGTTTTTAAATATCTTGCTTAAAAAGTGCATTTTTTTTTTTTATTTAACATTTGCACAACTGTGTGCACTGCATGCCATTTGCAATGTGCTTTTTTGTACAATAGTCCCAGATTGTGGCCTTCTCTAAAACAGGATCTGCGAGAGAAAAACTGGAAAGCGATGGAAGCTGTCAGTTCAGCAGAAAAGCTCAGCAGCGCAAGCACAGCTGCCAAGGTGGTTTTCTTGCCTGTGTAACTAATGAACCCATATGCCACCTCTTTAGACTTTGTCCACGAATTTAGTCTTCCCCTAACACTGAAGAAATGAGGTGTAGAAATGTTCCAATTATCTAATCTCTTTTTGTTAACGGTGAGCTGTATAGTTGTGCAGATCGGTATTTAACTAATTATAACATGGTACATAAATGTCAATAAACATACCATGGTTAGTATTCATGCTTTAATATAGGTTTTATGTAAACAAACTTACTATATGGTTATAATTAAATACATTTTCGATGTACTTTTTAAAGGTCACTCTAAAGCAGTTTAGATCATTTGGCCACTTTTTTTCATTCACTAATATATACTCCCATTCAGGAGTATATATAAGATGGAGTCACATTTAAGGTGAAAGATACAAAAAAGCATTTCTCGGTGCCTAATCCACTCTGCTTTTATTGACTTCTGCCATTACAAACATAAGTTATGCTCCTATGCTACCTGTTATGCATTAAGTGCTTGTGGTTGGTCATAAATGTGCCTAAATCATGTGATGTTTTTTCTTTTGCAGGAGGAGCTGGAGAAAAAGATAGAGGTAATTGAGCGGCACACACGAGAGACTCTTCAGAATCTCTTCCCCACCGTGCCAGCCCCTGCAGACAAGGTACAGCACAGGGTTGGGGGGGCATCATTCACTGCAGCAGATGCCGTTTCATTCACAGCTTCTTGTTTTCTTGTGTGTTTGTCATCCGACCACGCACATAGCAAAAAGTGGTCGCTACTTGAATAAGCATGAATAATAAGAGAAGCAAAAAAGAGTAACATTACCACCATGGGAAATCTCAATATTAATGCAATTTTAATGTGTTTTGTATGAGTGTTTTGCATATGAATTATGCATTGGAATGCAAATATAAAGGGATATCACCTGGTTATGCATAGAAACATTTAATGAATTACAGGAAAGTGCAAAGTGTGTATATTGTACTTTTAATGTGTATTGTTTTACTTGTAGCAGTAGCCCTATATATGTATTTCTCAACATTCTTATTCCTTGTAAAGCTAGGAATACTGCAATGTTGGGAAATTGTGCGAGGTCCGAAAGCAACATGTGCATTGTGTTGTAATGCCTGCTCGAACGCTGGTGAATATAGTGGGTCTAGAGTTTTTATATCCATTTTGTGAGGAAGGGTACAATTTAAAATGTACTAAAACAATATAAAGCTAATTCTCATGAGCAGTTACTGTAATTAATTGCATGATATTGAACTACACTAGTTTAGATAAAGGAAAACAAAGTAAAACCTATTTTTCTTTTACTTTTATAAAGGTAATATTGACACATCTGTGCATTTGGATGACATGCTGCATTGTGGCAAATAAACAGATTGCAAGAGTGGTTATATGGTCTTAGGAATGACCTAATTGATAAATACACATTTCATTTGTTGAAACACATGGAAGGCTTGTTTGAGATCATTCTATAAGTACACTCACTAATAGTAGTACATTTTGCACAGGATATGAGATAACCATGCTATAGGGCGGCATATATTATTGCAATAGCCAACAGCGTGTATCAGGCAGTAGGTCGCATAGCAACGGGGCATGTGAGGTTGTATTCTGAATGTAAAAGGACGGAGAATCGTTATCATTATTTAATTATATATTCACCTTTTTACAACGGTGCATTAACACCCAGGAGTGTAATCCAGTGCTAATTTGGCTGCCATTACATATTTATGAGTTATGAAGCACTGCCTACTTGTGGGTTATTTTGTTGAATAATAAAAAAACCTATGGTAATGATGGGAGCTTCATGCAAATGTGTGTTTCAGTCATTGTTGTGACCATGATTGCTTTGGTATTAAATGCCTGTAAAGTGTCCATTGCTATTATTAAAATAAAAAAATAGTCTTTTCCTGCTGTTGAGGATCGGGTCGGTGTTCATCCCCTTTTAAGAGCACTGCAAGTGGTGAATATTCCACATTCCTATGGCAGGATTCTCTTATTGTTCAAGTTAAAAAACAGCAGTGATACATAGACTTAATTCATTGTGCACTGTCTGAAACAATGGCATTAGTCAGTGAACCCTTTAATAATTTCTATGACAGCCTCAGTCTCTTTACTAAGGAATTGCACAGAAACGCAAAGGAGTAATACAGGAGTAAAAAAAATCACCGAATGTGGCCCAAGCAAAATATAGGCTCATGAATATGAGCACCTAGCGAGACCTTTATATCCGTGTGCTTTGAAGTCCATAGTGTGTGTGGTTGTGCGTGGCCTCCTAGTAACCCACGTTGTTATTCATAAGCAGAACCAGATGATCTTGTTGACCCCAGAACAATGGAGAGCTCAGTCTGTGTGTGTTTAACCCTTGGTGTGCATGCAGAAGCTGGAGCAGTGGCTGCAGGAGTTTGAGAAGCTGGCAGAGGAGAGTCTCAAGCAGAAAAAGGAGGCTGGGCCCTCGTCTGTGGTGCGACATCTCCATTGCTGTCTCGACGTTCATTTGCTGCTCATTTGTAATTTATAACTAATGCTTAATAATTCCTTGCTTACATATAATGTTCACCAATGTAAACCCTTTTCGTACAAAGTTTGTTGTGTAGATATCACATTTTTTACACAATAATAGGTCGCCATAGGAAGAGAAAAGTGTGAATGTTGAGTTGTTTTCATTACCATCAACCCTGCGTCATAATGTTCTACACATAAGCAACAGCCTTCAAACGGCAACATAGCGTAAATAGGGGTCTTTAAAGGAGTGATTAAAAACATGAAAATAAACATCTGCTTCTTTGGTCGTCACTGAAGTTTGCCTACGCCAAGGGCTAAGATTGATTTTGTCTGTGGGTGTCCTTCAGGAACTGACGCACAAGCTAGAGGAGGCACGCCAGGCCCGCAAACATGCGCAGGCTGAGTGTGAGAAATACAAAGCAGTGTTGGCTGACACGGTGAGTTTTGTGAAGTCCTGCACACTTAATGCCTTTTCTCATATGGATCTGGGAACTGGACTGTGATGCACGGTTTGGGTATTTTATGCCGAGATCCGGTCAAAGTTTCACAGTTCGTAGATAACAAATGGCCTTTCACTGCAGATGTCACTATTATTTTTATACTTAATAATGAATGTAACATAATTAAAAGGTAAATGCATATTATAATGGGTTTCTAAGGATGTAATTATTCATCAATTAAAATGGATGACACGTTTCTTTGAAATTAGCATTGAAGAAAATAATTTAGTTTTCTTTATTATATGTAATTGGTTTAACTGAAGCTTGTGCCCATTATAGAGTTTACATTTATCACAATGGCAAAAGAGGATTCTTGTTAGATATAACCATTCACCGACTCACAAGGGGGACGAATTGTGAGATGCTTGATAATGATACTGCAATAAATTAATTCCATGAAATTCAATCTTTAAAAAACACAACGTTCACTTTCAGGTGTGCAATATAAACAAGCAATCATTTGGGAATGCTGGTATGGCAATGTGTTGGCAAACAACTGTGTGTAATCGCTCCGCAGGGGTTGTGTTCTGAAGCTTGCCTCTTGTGTTTATTCAGGAGGGCATCCTGAAGCAGCTGCAGGGAAGTGTGGAGGCGGAAGAACAACGGTGGAGAAATAAGGTGGCCGAGGCCGAGTCCAGCCTTCAGCAGGTTTGAGCTCTTGGCTGACTCGGACATTAAATCAGCACCTTCAAGCACATTCTAACTACCTGCACAGAACTGTGTACACTGCATATAATCGGATTCTTGCTTTACTTGTTTTACACGGGTGATTATCATTATTGTGCTTGATTACCCAGGAAAAAGCCTTGCTGTAGCTCAAATCTTTCAGGAGGGTCTTGCTAGGTTTTTGCAGAAGGGGCAACAATTGCTGTCTGTTTTCCAATTAAGTAACTCTTGAGTATATTGTGAAATTTGCCAAATTTCGACCATGATTCTGGCTCAAAAAGCGGTGCATGATGTTTTACTGCATGTATGGCTGGTTTAGTATTTGGTTAGCGTCTTTGCAACTCTGAAACGGAAACAGAGCACATAGTCTAATACTGTCCATCACAACCGTTGAACGGTGGCACCAATGCGAATTATAAACAAAGGCCCTTGAATGACCAAATAACCAAGACATCATTTTATTACATTTGTTGCTGTTCCAAAAATCAGTTGCTTATCTTTGCAACACACAATGAAAAATAAGAGGCTTCGTTGCCCAATATTACTATGACTGTTTACACTTGTACTACTGGTGGTAATTTTAATAATGAATTGTGCTTTGCTGTATGTTAGTCACAGGAGCATGTCCAGGTTCTGGAGGAGTCATTGCACAAACTTAAAGGAGAAACCCAAAGTTCTGCGCAGGTAACCCATTGGTTTTATAACAGTTGGCACTGTTTATTACAACTTTTACTACATTTTATTTTTGTTAGTTTTTGTTGTAATTTTTCAAAATTACGGGCAAATATGTACTCTTAAGGTTGTTTAGCAGACACTTATACAATATGAACAATCCCATAAACCAAATGTATAGTAAAATAATGTATTAATTGACATGTGACCCATAATCATGTCGTGAAAGCACTTATCTATTCTGTATCCACACATAAAACGTGTATTAGTCTATCAGCCTATTGGCTTCCACACCAAAATAATCCAGCAGTATTTGTTTAAGCAAGAAAACTGTTGGACTGGTTTCTAAAGTTTTGGTCTTATCAGCAGGGTAAGGCTTGTTATCCATTTCTGCCAGATGTTACTGGCAAGAGCACTCCATATGAACAGCATCCTGTTCAATGCAAATGCAATATTGTCACAAACTCACCATGTTGTGGAGCATTCAGTAGAAGCTTATATAAGCAGCACTCCATTCTGTGTCTGCACATATAAACATTTGTTTGAGTTCCATTGGCCGATTGACTTTCCAGACCAATGATGGTATTGCTTTGGATTGTGTTTGTCGTAGCTTCAGGCCACGGTGAGCAAGCTGGAGGTGCAGTTGAAAGAAGCTCAGGCCGAGAGCCAAAAGCATGCTGCTCATGCTACAGAGGTGAGCTTCACATCCAGCCCTTATCCATCTTACGGAGGAATTGTCAATTCTAAGTGCCAGATTGGTACTTGAATGAGATGGTATGGTTTGTATGTAAATTTTAACAAAAAAAATATTTTAATTTTGTGCTTGTATTTTTTGCTGTTGATAATGTTTTTACTTTCAGCTGCAGCATTGTCACATATTCTGTATTCTCTATTGCAGCTGAAGGGTAAACTTTCAGATTCTGACTGCAAATTCACATCTGTAGATACAGAGATGCAAAAACAGAGTGAAGAGCTTATTTCGGTAAGATTTGTAGATGGCACGGGATGGTTTGACATGGTGTTCTGTTTTAGGTCCAATATGTACTCAAAGGCTTCTGTTACCGGTTGATTTTTCTTGTCTCCAGCAGCTGAAGTTCCAAACTTCATTAACAAACCATTATTTCATTGCAGCTGCTTTTAGTGATACCAAGATTATTTTTACATGCATTTCTAGTTGGTGTTATCTTATTAACTCAAATTTCTAACTTACCATTTTTTTTTACAAAATATTGACATTTTTTGACGTTACAGATATGTATATATAAAAGGCGTGGGATTTTATTAAAAACTTTCATGGGCAGCCCATCCTGTGGATGGTGTGAAATGACACATGATTCTCATCAGTCACTAACTTGCCTGATTGTCAATTGTCACCAGTTTATACAATAAAGTGCAGAGACTCGCATTTAAATGGCTCCCTTCACATACACCCCTCAATGGCACATGCCTGTCCGTTGACTGATTTTGACATGGGCCTCTAGGGCCATCATCATGTGCTACACTATTGTAAATGGTAGAACAGCTATGCAGCTCCAGGACAGATAAGCTGAACTGTTCTATTAACAGTATATATTTATCTTGCAATTTAAAACTCATTTTGGGCAATTCATAGAGATTAAAGGCATACTCTTGGGAGAATTATTTGGATAAAGATACATCAATACAAAATTGTACAAGATATAGCCACTTGTCACATAAACATAGTGCATTTTTTAATGTTGTGTAGGCCCTTGACCTGACAACATAAAATTTTACCAAAATTAGATTTATGTGTAAGCACCCCCTTAATTCCTCGACAGTTGAATATTTAAATGACGTGGAAACACTGCCTTTAGGAAGACTGGGCTTGCTCAGCTCGGTGTGATGCTGTTTGCAGGTGAGGCAGCAGCTGAGCGAAATTCAGACCAGGTTGCTGGAGGCAGAATCTGCTTCCTCGTCCGACCAGGCTTTCGTCCTTGTGGATGATATAGAATTTGAAGGGGTGAGATCTTTGTGCTACACCATTTCTCTTGCATGGGAGAGCAGAATGAGATTGCCATTTTCCTTATTTCGGAACTAACCTAACACTAACTCAAACTTTCTAATATGCGCACGTGCAAGAGGACTGCCTTTTGATGCTTACAGATTGTTGGTCTGCGGCGTTTGCTTATACACTAACCCCTCGCCTTTCTCCTAATCAATAACAGGCACTAATCGTGTTCTATTGCAGTTCACTCAATGCTTGCCGATGATGTCTCCTGACCCTTAGTGCTATCTAAAGCTCCTAATTATCATGAGCAGTTTGAGAAACATTGCTGACTGTGTTTACAGCTGAGAGGGCAGATCAGCGAGATGATGGCACGGCTGGAGGTGGAAGATCAGAAGCCTCATACGGACAGGGTAAGCAAATATGCAGTTGTCAGCCAGTAACTTCCCGCTGCTCGAGAAAGGCCTCCCATATTACCTTACATTTCTTCCTTTCTCGAGTTGCTCTCATTTATTAGTGGTCTGACTTATTTTATTTCGTTGATTAGAGAAGAGCAGTGCTAATAAAACAACTATAACGTTCAAAAGAAGGCAATGAATCACATCTATTATAGTTATTATGGTGCATTTGTGAATACAGCAGTCTCAATTTATCATTCATACAGTATTAATCACGGCTTTTTTACCTTTTTCATGAGATTGAGGTCTGTGTGCTTGTTTAATGATTGATATCAACGGGTAACATTCAATGCAGATTTATCTTATTTCTTTAGGTTTAAGCATGATGTGAAAATAATGTATTCACCCACCACAGCTGTTGGTAAACAGCACTGACATGTTTTATAAACGTTTATAGTGAAGGTGCCTGCAATACATTATTTGTTACCAAGTGCTAACTAAAATAGAATTTAAAGTACAAGAATAGCCCTGGAGCCACTTTTTTAAACGTCAGTACATTCATTAAAATTCTGATTGATATTTGTTGCAAAAAACAATATCCAGAGGGGCTTTCTGAAAAGCTATAAGCCATGTTGGCAAACCAAAAGAGAACTCTTAAAATGTATTAAAACATGTGGCCAACATAAGGGATCTGCACTGCTGCAGTCTATGAACTCTGAACGAACAAAACAGACGTCACTGCAGGCTTGGAATTTACTCACATCGGCCATAAAGACAGGCAGCTCCTCCAGCACCTAGGTGACTCAAAACCAACCCACACGCTGTCCTGCTCAAAGGTATCAATCAACAAGCTCACTAAAGAAGCTGTCCGGAAACATCTGACCATCCATCACCTTGAATTGATTACAGCAAGCAACAGATCTAACCAAGATTGCACACTGACAGTGAAGTCTAACGAGGAGCTGGGATGGCATGTGTCCTGAGTTAACAAAGAACCTGGGACTATATGGACAATGGCTTGCAAGCCCTTCACCCTCATTAACAGGACAGGCACAATCCTGAAGAAATAGAAGCCAGAGTTATCGCCATTCTAAAACCTGGAAAGACTTTCCCTCCGGCTATAAGCCAATAGTCCTCTTGTATTCCTCTTCTAAGATGATGGAATGTGCTATGCTGGCCAGACTTTCCCCAATTATCAACCCACAACTGCCTCCCAAACAAGCTCGATTTCAAACTGTTCATAGCAGCTGTAAACAGACCGTTGCCTTATAATAATAATAATAATAATTCAATTTATATAGCGCCTTTCACCCGAGGGTCACAAAGCGCTGGTTTTCAGCTTCAATGGATCATGCTGTCACCATCCTAAAATATCACCCAGATCCAGATGAATGCTGGTGAATAGAGTGGATTAACATGGATGTCCAGCATAACACCTCATTTGGGACCCAAACATCACACCTCATGGCTTTGACATTCCTTGAAGACACTTAGTGTAGCAGAACATTAACATGTCAATGTGCCAGCTTCATGAATGGAAAATTAAAGACAAGCCACAGTGTGACTAACCATGTAACTGAAACTATGCACCATAGAACAAACCGCTGTAGTCTGCGCTCCACTAGTAGAAGATCAAAAACTACATCAAGTCTGTCCTGATGCCCTTTCCCGGCTCAAACCTCGACATTATCGTTTAGCTCCTGAACATATTGCCATACACAATAGATGTTTTTCTCAATGCAATGTGTCTGATGATTTTTTTTCTGAATCTCCACTTAATAAAATGCCCCTTTCACAATATCTTATTCTGTCTGCATCACAATTTACAGGAACATTCGGAGCAGTTAAACGGTTCTGGGGACGGTGCCAGTAGCGATGCTACAGAGACAACAAAACTAAAGGTGAGGATGGGTTTCTAAAAGAAAAGTTATGCCAGCCAGTTTATTTGACATTTCAGCACTTGTTTTTTAATTAAGTTCGTTTTCAGTTTCTTGAACAAAAGGGACTTTGTTTGAAAGATGACTGGCAAAGATAAATGACATGAAAGTTTACAGCTGTGTCATTATTGAGCTATTATTTAGCAATACCTTTCATCCATTGATTTCTCATCCAAATAAGTACAATGAACAAATTTGGCCAATTCCACAATATATTGGAACGCTACCGGTCCATTTAATTATTTTTTAAATGTAAGACTGTTAATGGTTTGTACCTAAACTCAGGAACGCTTGGAGAAAGAGAAGAAACTGACCAAGGACTTAGGGCAAGCAGCAATGAAGCTGCAACAGCTGCTGAAGGCCACCCAGGAGCAGCTGAACAAAGAGAGGGAGAATGCCAAGAAACTCTCCTCCAATTCTGGTGTTGTGCCACCCATCAAGGATTTGGTGAGTGAATAAACAATGGAATGCATAATGCTTGGTACAATGAATTCCTGCCCAAGCCAGGGTATAGAAAAAAGTGCTATCATACAACATTGTTTATCTCATTCACAAACTGTCATTGTATTTTTGGTGTTGAGGCAGTGGACCTAAGTTGTAACTGAGATAAAATCACTGAGCACATTATCAAATCAATGTAAGCTAGAACATGATATAAATCTACCTGAAAGCAGATATTTTAAAGGTGGCTTATTTTCTGTGCAACTGTTAAAGGTTGTACATTGCAAAAGTTTAAAACACCCCTTTTACCATTTTCATAACGTACTTCATACCATTGAAAATTCGAAGATTGAAGCAGTATGTTATTTATGCCTTATTATTTCCAGAAGGAAGACGACACAGCTGATGGAACTTCCGTGCAATGAGGACCAAGTGAACTAAACATTACCTGATGCCTTATTATCTATTATTAAACAATAAATATGCTCTTTACTTTAGGTGCCAGACAACAATAATTCAAGTGATTTTGTAAACTCTCAAGTGTTATTGCTTAGGGAAATGTATGAAATGGAATTTTTAGCAATCCAACGCAACATTCCTTAAAGCTTTTTAGAAACACGGGTCCAAGGTTATTTCACTTTGACCAACAAAATGCTGTTCTTTGTAGTTAAAACACTATGCTGTATTGCTTGCCTTTTACGTTTATTGAAAGTGAATATTCTGTTCAGTTTTAATGAAAAAAAACACAAAGGAAACTTAAAGGCAAAAGTGCAATGTTATTTTGAAAAACATACAGTATAGCTGTAGACCAGCCGGTAGGATTTTCTGACCTATTGCCAGTGCCTTGTGCTGCAAAAGCTGGATTTGATGAAAGCGAATCTTTGGTTTGGCAGACAAAGTTCTGCTGTAAAGAGGGACAAAAGAATAAAGGCATACTTCTTTTTGACCACAAATGGATTTGTGCCTTCATTGGATGGAATGTTTGGCCTAAAGGTGACACATTTTAAGTGTCGGTATTAAATGCATAACACTTAGAATGTATATACAACTGCAGAGTTAAGCAGTGATTGTTGAGAGCAACTTAATGCAACGATCAACATATGAAGTCGAACCCCATGCAAAATTACGTTTTAACTCTTCATGAAAAAAACCGCTAGTGCATTTTAAAACATTTTGTATGGTACTTTGGTTGAATCCTCAAAAAAATCAATAGCATTTAACGTACGATTGTTGTTTAATATACCAACAATATATATACTGTACTGTCACAAGTTAAAATGCAAAGCATTTATCAGGTTGGTATTCTATACAGTACATAAAAAATATACCAATTTGCCAGTGCTTTTTGCATTTATAGCCGTGTAATAATTAGTGTCACAAAGCAGTGACTCTTTGGCAACATCTTCGCCTCAGTTATAACAACATCCAAACTGGGACAGCAGAGTTTGGAATTACTTTATTTAAAGTAAAATAACTTAGCTGCTGCCTGGTGTTCCATTTTGTAAGGCTCCAGTGTTTTGACAGGAAATTCCTGCAAGGTATGTGACTGTGATATGAAATTCCTTGAATTGTAAATGGATTCAGCAGTAGTGTGTAATTGCTTATTGCCTGTTTATGTAAATGAAACTGCAAGTTTCACAGCAATGCTTAAATTCTTCACCATTAAAACCAGTGCTTGGCACAAACACATTTGAGAACAATATTTCTAAAAAAAACAGCATGCAGTGTTAACATATGTTACAGCTGAAATACAAAAGATGTGTGTTTAATGCACAAAATATGTAGTGTAAAAGGTTTTTGAAGTTTTGGCTTTATCACTGTATGGTATGACATCAGTAGCTATCTGTAGGGCCAGTACCGCTGCAAGAATGAAGGCTTTTAGCAACTCAAGTATGAAAAACATGTTTTGGCATATCTTGAATTGAGTAAATGTAGTGATTATAAGTCTGTTTCAGAAAGCTAGCACTTGTGCAGATGTAAGCTGGACCTGGCTTACAGACAGCCCTTTGAGAAGTAAAAATGTAACAGAAAATATAACTTGGACCTAGGCCCTTGGCAGTAAGAGTATGAAGTCTGATCAATGAGAAATGTTGAAAGCTTCAACAAAAATGGAACATAACAAAACACCAAAAGCTGCAAGGAACTGTCAGGAGGTAGTCAAAGGGATTTACATGGGTTTGCCCTCTAGTGTCACAACAATATTTCCCCCAAGCTTCTCTGCTAAAGTGTAGTGGTCCTTGATGTCTTCCAGACCGTTCACCTGCCATTCATGCTTGATACCTGAAAGAAATGTCACATCGATTAGCAATTACCAAAATTTATGCAAAAATAAAATAACAGTCCTACATTATACATCATGCAACGACTGGTGAAAGGGCTCAACTCCCGTAAGCAAGAAACCCCCTCGATGTGGAATATTGGCCAACTCTTCCATGCTGATTTGGGTTTTTTGGAAGAGGTTGCTACCTGTCAAATTACTCGTGCAATAAACAACATGAAATGAAGACTGGGAAATACATTTTGATGATAGGTGTATGTGTGCTACATTGATTTGACTTTTTGAAGTGTCCAATTTACCTGTAAATTTCTTTTTAATAGCATCTTTGGAGCTGGCATAAATCATCTTGCTTTTCAGTGGTGCACTGTCTGGTGCCCTGAAATAAAGACAACACCTTATTACATGGAGTACAACTACACAACTATCAGATGTTTGAGCATTTGTATCTAAACGTTTTCTGCATCCCATTGAAATATTCAC
>JAZEWU010000002.1:19056345-19072533 GCA_036362915.1 Geotria australis | reverse complement strand
TTCCCTCCCCCTCCCCTCGATCCACACCCCGGTCCCGTTACTCGAAACTGCCAGTGCCCCTCGTCTGATTAGCTCGCGAGTCGGTCACGTGGCGCCGCCTGTATAGCTGTGAGGGCGGCAGGGAGGAGGGGACGCGTGGCACAGGAGCCGTGGTGACGTCCCCGCCAGCCACCTCGTGGTGAATGGCGGTTGTAATGCTATGGGAGGGGGCGAGTGAGGGGAGCAGTAGCTCAGTGGTTAGCGCACTGGGCTACGAATCTCGCTCACGGCCAACACCAGTGACGATTTTCTGAACAGGTCCTGGGCCTCCCCTAGGTCGACTCAGCCTCAGCCTCAACATCGCCACCAAGGCGGCCGGGCGTGGTGCTGGTCACCCACCCCCCCGTGTGCCGTGTCGACCTTCAACAGGCTGTTAAGGCTATTCGGGGGATCTTTGTCTTTGGAGACGAGTGAGGGGAGAGGGAGGGAGGCACGCGAGAGTGAAGGAGGCGCAGGGAGGGACAGCGCGAGGCGGGGGAGTGTGAGTGAAGCATTAATTATTTATCTATCTCCCTCATTGCCTGTAGTCATTGGCCCGCGAGGCGACCACGTGTTGTCGCGTTTCTCCCCCCAGATGCGTCGACTCCATCGTCTGCGTGTTGACGTTGCGAAAGAGATTGTGGCGTCTAAGAGTTGCCAGGCGGTGCGTGACGTCACCGCGAGTGACGTCAGTGGGAGTGACGTCACCGACGTGGGATCAGGGGACAGACGCTGCCATTTTGAACACCTGACCGCGACCAGTAACTCGCCACGTTAAGTTCAAGGCATCGCTGATTGACTTGATTCTGAGTAGATGAGGGGCGAGACGGTGGCGCAGTGAGTAGCGGGCCTTTCTGTGTTCTCCCCGTGTTCGCATGGGTTTTTTGCCGGCACTCCGGTTCCCTCCTACAGCCCAAATACATGTTGCTGCATAGATTAATTGGGCTGTGGACTAAATTGCCCCCAGTGCCCCGTGATGCACTGGCATGCGGTCCTGAGTATAGTCCTGCCTTGCGCCCTCTGTCTGCCGGGATAGGCGCCGGATCACCGCGACCCTGTTAAGGATTAAGCGGTTTCTGATGGCGAAGATGTGGTCACGTGATCACAGTCGCCATGTTAAGTTCAATGCGTGGCTTTGACTAGCGAGGCTGTGATAGGGTGTGGGAGCCGGTCATGTGATTATAATGACCATGTTAAGTTCAACGCATCGGTTTGATGCACGATTGTTGCTTATCAAAGCTGGGTTTTTTTTCGGGATAGCCGTGTCGAATGTTTCCTGTCTCTTGCGTCGCTTCGCCTTTCACGTTGGAGCCATCAGACGTCCTGAGTTCCAAGTGTTTGGATGAAGACTTACAATTTGTAATATATTAATTTTGACGGGCGGCACGGTGGCGTAGTGGGTAGCGCTTCCGCCTCACAGCAAGAAGGTCCCGGGTTCGAATCTCGGCTCGGGGTGCCTTTCTGTGTGGAGTTTGCATGTTCTCCCCGTGTCCGCGTGGGTTTTCGCCGGGCACTCCGGTTTCCTCCCACCGTCCAAAGACATGCTGCCAGGTTAATTGGCGTACTGACTAAATTTCCCCAGGCGCCTTGCGATGGACTGGCGTCCCATCCTTGGTGTTCCCCTGCCTTGCGCCCTGTGTCTGCCGGGATAGGCTCCGGCTCACCGCGACGCTGTATTGGATTAAGCGGTTTCTGAAAATGGATGGATGGATGAATTTTGACTGGAATTGTCACATTCTAAACTTAGTTTTGACATTCATATATTGATCGCATGCATCAAGCAAGGCCATCGTGTGGTCAAAAACGTTCATTCATATAAATTACTGTAATATACCTTTTTCGTAGTTATCAGACATCCAGCAGGGGATAGGTACTAATTGTTTGTTTCTCGAATAAAAAGGTTGGGATGCAAAGACGTGTTTATTTGGTCATGGGCATGCAGTCTTCGCCACGCCATGTATATTTGGTGAGCCTGCATTGGCGGTGGTGGTGGTGCACAGGCATACACTAATTCGTCTATAACACTCCCTTAAAATTAAATATATATAATATGACATCGGAGGCTCCCCCGGGAAGTCTACCAGGCACGGAAGAGCTGAAATCTGTTGCTCAGGAAAAGGCTGTCTGGTCCACCCTCTTTAGACTGCTGCTGTCACGACCCTCACCGGGACAAGCAGTTTAGAATATGGCTGGATGGATCACATCGGTAATGACCCTTAGATGTATTTTTCAGGGCCATTGCCCAAAACGTGGCCTCTTTTTCCTTATAAGACAGTGTTATCGATGAGTTTTTATTATCTTTGTGCAGACAAGAGTGGTCCACAAGTGCTGGCAAATTCAATGCATTCTCCCAATTACCTCAGGCTTTACATGATAAAAACCGACCGTCAGAAAATATATCTTATTTAGGAGTGTTTATCCACGCTTTATCAAGTAACTGCAAATAAAATGCATAGATTTATATTTATTTTAGCAAAACTGCCTCATCAAATTGTATGAGGCATTTTACTGCATAAATATCTCCACACAAACATCATAAACCTGATTTGTAGTCTCCTGTAGACATTGTTGCTATCTATTTATAACAATGCACCAACCCTCCCTGTCTCTGAGTCACTGGATTACAAGCATGCACCCCTGTACCCAGCTACCATTTTCAGTACTGCAAATTCCCAAGAGATAAACACTACCTCTTTAAAGTATGTTTTATTTCACTTCAAAATACAGTACAGTATTACAAAAAGTAGAAGGTACTTCCTGAGTGCTTATTTAGCGAGAGAAGACAAACATTTATAATCTTGGCGAAAGAGCTGAGGCGGAAAGTACAATTGTTAACGGGGGTCGACAGAATTCCACATCTAACACCAACGCTGGAATTATCCAAATATGCACATAAACATTGGAAGTATAATAAATATTACCTAAAGGCTATGAAAAATACTGTAATTTGTATTGAAGATGCCACAATATTAAACAGATGCGTGCTTGCATCTTCCATTGATAATGTTTGCACACCTCAAGCACACAAAGGCCATTCCAGTTTGCAGCCCAGTGTTCAATCATCTCCTATTGCGCAGCTTAATGCAGATAGATACAAAACTCTAGACACAGTGCCAACGTTGACTGTGTAGCCCACATGACAATTGCTTTGTTCAAAGGTACAAAAATGTCAATAGGCTGTCAAGTGTATTGTAAAGCTGTCCCAAAAACCTGGCCATGAAGACATACATTATTGAAGCTTAAAATCAGCATCATATTGCTGTACATGCCTCTGGAAAACGTGTTTTATTTTACAAACCGAAAACGAAAATTAAATTTGTGCTCTTTTGCATACCATTTTACAAAAGATATTATTCAACCTGGTTAGTCCGAACATTTTGCCCACACAGCTACCCGAGTGGTTAATTCATGAGACAGTGCTTATTCAACTGTCCTATCGCCGGGTTCGTTTGAGGGGTAAGGCATCCAGCGAGCCAGCAGTGAGACCAAGCGCGGCAGCTCGCTCAAAGAAGTATGCCTGTAGCCTCTCACCAGCCTTGGCCTCGTTGGTGTGCCGAGGATTGTAGTCAAAGCAGTTCCGAAATAGGAGATCCACGTCTGACAAAAAGTCAGCTGTTGGTGACAAAAAATAGAAACACTCATCAGCTTTCAGGTCATCATCGTTGTTGTCATTTATATACCGAGGGAATGGTTTTCTTTCATTTAAATGCTATGAACAGTTATTTTGGATTGCATGAAAGAATGTTTATATTTTATGTTGTGAAACTGTTATTTTGTCAGCCTTACCAGAGGACGGATATTCCCAGCTGTTCAGCTTCTCACGTATCACATTCAAAGCGATGGGCTTTTTAACGATGTCATAATAATCTGGCACCTGTTTGAAAGGAAACATGTCATTTTACGACAGTATATACACATCACCATAAATTAGATCACGTTACAATAAAATGCTGTTGTGGACAACTGTCGCCATGGTAGAAGAGAGACAATATATAGCTTGGTCCCTATATATTTACAGCTTTGACACCACAACTCGAGTTATAGTAATAATAATAGTTTCAACTTGTAATGCACACAATATTAATTTGTTGTCGAAGAGACAACGATGTCGAGGTGTGAGGAACCACCTAAAAGCAGGAAAGGTAGTCAAATGATGTGCACCAAAATCCCCCTCAAACTCTGTGGTCCTCTATATGTATATTAAGTTATTGGTCAATAAGCGCATGTTTATATGTGTGAGGGGGGGCAACACTCCAACCCATACAGATTCAACGTGGAGATTATTTCACAATTGATATACTACCATATCCGAGAAAACGACGTTGTTACGTCAACTTCGATACCCACGAGAAAGTAGTTTCACAGCATTTGTATGTCCACCAACCCTCGCCTCTACAGTTGTGTTTTAAAGGCGTGCTCCACCACATGGCATTCGGCCTGAAGATGTGCCATTTTTGGCCCTATTGTGTTGTAATATCCGGACACAACATGTGGAGATGTTGCTCACCTGACTGCGCTGCACCAGCTTGAGGAAGGGCCAGCTATCAATGTGTCGGATCAGTTCGATGACCAGCTGCTCGCACGCTGTCAGCTCGTGCATTCCCGAGTGCCGGCTTGAGCTTCTCCGGCTCGTTGATGCTTCTCCAGTGCCCTCTGTCACTAGCACACGGGAACAAGCACATGGGGGAACATGATGAGATCATTCACTGGTATGTGTCACTCCTGTGACACATTTTACTTTTAAGCTTTGTGGTGGTTCTCTCTCCACAAAATAAAAGTCCAAACCATAGATGTCAATTTTTATCGTGCCAAAAACTCGACAAAGGTGCAGCCCTTTAGTCAGTCTACTACTGGATGGGGGCCTCCCCATGCTGTGTGGGTGATGGGTGATATTTGACAATACACCTATACATTGTCATCCGTGAACTTGCGATTTGCGAATATACGTACTCGTACAATTTCGCCGAGGCACCAGCTCATCCCTCACAAACTACTCGTTCAGAGTCTACAGTTAGGTAGATTCTTACCAGTTTAGGGAGACACTAGCCAAACCGTTACACAGTACCGCCCTGACTCGAGCTGTGGGTTAGGGCGCACGGGCATTTGCCTACGAACTGGTCTCCTTGAAAAGACTCTACCTGCGTGCATCATACATTTGTATCACTCACGAATAATGAGGAAACGGTGTACTTTACCATTAATATGTCCGATTTATAAAGTGCACAAAATGTATGCAGCAAGTCGCTAATACAAGTCAGAGACGCGTCAGTGCGGGTTGAAGGTGGGGAGCATAGACATGCAAGTATAACTATGGATCTTTCTGGAATACCCTCTACTGTACACAACATAGCGCTGCAGCAACACATAACGTCCATTATGCATAGCAGTCGAGCATTTAAGCACTATCTCGGCTCAGCCCTGCTTATCTTCAGACATACGAGAAGATAAGGTGGATTCCCGCGTGTGCTAGTCAGACAGAACTCAAGTGTAGAGGGCATTACGTTTAACAGTGAATGGGTCTGCCCTACCGGCATCGCTGATACGTTTGCTTGCTCGGCGTCCAGTTTCCGATGTGCTTGGGGAGGTCTCAGAGCGAGGATTGTGGAGCCGCCCTCGGCTGCGTGTTGGTGCAGACACATCTACAGGTGAAGCTCCATTGCTGGATGACCCATTAGAACGTGGTCGTGACGAAGAACCTTGGCTTTTCTTGAGACCCTCCGACGCAGCCTTCTGCTTCATTCCGCCCTTTTCCAACGACGCTGGGCTCTTCCCGGAGCCTTGGCTCTGCTTAGGAGTGATTTTTCCTGAGCCTGGCAATGGCTTTTGATCATTCTTGCTCATAGAAGAGGATTGCTTGGATCCATTTGGTCGAATACGTGAAGAAGTGTCATTGGGACTTTGTCTGGATTCCTGTTCAAAGTGGGTTTTACCCTGACTGGCCACTTTACCTTTTGGCTTCACGGGCAGCTTAACTCGCCCTCTCTGTGAAGACCTGTGAGATAGACCAAGGAAATACGCATAATTTTTTTGTACATAACTTAACCAAACAGATTTTTTAAAATTGTATATACAAAGTCTTTGAGAATGTACATAAACGTTGAAATGAGATAAAATATTTGCAAAGTCAGATGGAGGCTTTGTGATTTTCAGATTGAATGAACCAATCATGGAGGTCATACGTTACTGCCACTACATTGTTAACAGTAATTGACAATCAAGTCATCGGTTCCATTAAACAGATAGAAGTTGACCAAGATAGTCTACAGCAAGGTGGAATTAGGTGTCACGGTTACCTCGTCTCTTCTTCCAATTCTTCTTTATCATCATCCACCTCGTCCTCTGAAGTATCATCGGATTCTTCTTCTTGGCTCTCATCAGAATCAATGTCATTCTCTTTTTCCTCCTCTTCCTCCTCTTTCTCCTCTTCATCGTCTTCCTCTTCTTCCTCTTCTTCCTCCTCCTCTTCACTTTCAACAAATGATGATCGTTGTCGTGCTGCTGGGTGGTGCTTCCTATTCTTGGGCCGGCAGTTAGGGCAGAACCAGTCTCCCTGTGGAATTGTCTGAAAGTAACAGGAACACGCAACCAATGATCAAACGACCTCTATGACCCGCACAGAATGGGGAGGCCCTATGCCAGTAGTGGATTTAAAAAAGTGCTCCACATGTACAGTAGCTGCTAAATATGAATACTATTTTAAAATAAAGAGCACCAACAGAAGAGAATAACATAAATTCTGATTATGTATAAAGAATACAAACAGCAATCAACTCCTTGGTGAAAAAAAATGTGAAACCCGCTTGTCATGCAAATGACATTAACGTGAGACCATCTCAGCTGTGCACTGTATTTAACCTTCAAATCTAACCAAACTATGTAAAGTAAAAAAAAAACTATTCCAAGACAGCTCGGTACAAACCCCGTACCTTGACCTGTGGCCGAAGACAGTACGTGTGGTGCCCTCGGTCGCAGCCGTCGCACAGAAGCATGCAGTCCGCGTCCCTCTTGCGCCGGCAAATGCGGCAGCGAGTGTTGAGCACGGAGCGCGCCCACACCACGCTGCTCTCCAGGGTGGCGAGGTGCACAAACACCTGAGACATGCTGGTGCACACCATTAGCGACTCCTCCCAGCGCTCCAGCAGCGTCCGATTTGCCCGAGTCCCTCCGCCCTCAGCGCTATCCACCACTGCGCACACAGAAGGCACCATTTAACACAGATCGTTGGTCACGCATAGTTTCGTAAGAGGGGTTGGGGGAAGCTGCGGCCCGTGACTTAATTTCACATGGTCCGCGGCCTACTTAAATGTGGGCTACAAACGGCAGTTGTACATCACCACAGGCATGTTAGCCGTGCTAATCGGGTACTACAGCAAATATTTTGACCGGGCATTACTGTGTTTATGTTAGCACGCTCAGCCACTTGTGTGACCGCAAGGGCCAAATGGAGCCACAGAAGTGTCTTAATGTTCCTGTCAAATATAACTTAGTCCTATTTGGCCCTTAATAAGAAAAAAATGCCTACCCCTACTTTAAAAAGATACAAAAAACAAATGTATTCCCCAAAATAAGAGCCATAACTGTGTGCTCTAATCATCAATCATTGCGGATTCTGTTTAATCATCACAATCATCTCTTTTCCTTTTCTCATTGCTTTTTCTCGTCTGATTCTGCAACTTTCTTGGCGTCCTCTCGATGTTATTTAAAATATACAAGGGCAACACGTATTTAAGGTCCAACACTATACCAGATTCACACAGCTGCACTGATAACATCTGGATTAACTTGTATGCAAATTCCACACATGTCCACGCCTATGTTTGTGTGCGTGCATGCATGTTCAATGTCGCACCGAGAGGTTCTTTAATGAAGCGGCGGCCCAAGCCCTGCTCGATCTGTAGCAAGGCCATGGCAAGGTGACGAACTGGGAGGTTGGTTGTTTGGGGGGTCCCAGTACCCAAACTCCCCCCACTCCGTCCCTCTAACTTGATGTCCGAAAGCCTGTAGAAAGACACTTGACTGTGAATTACATTGCACCATTGCACATGTATGTTTAAAAACATGCACATGCAAAACGTGGTCAACACTTTACCCAATTGCTGTGTGCATATTTCACCTACCTGTCCTTAGTCGAGGGCTTTTCCAGAGATATGCCTACATCCGTGGCCTCTGGTGGACTGTCCTGCTCCGATCTGAGTTGTCCACTCTCCCGGAGCTTGCTGACCTTGAGGCTACGGTCTCCCTGAGGTCCCCACACCAGCTCGACACACATGGGATCATAGTTGCCGTTTTGCAAGGCTATACGCCAGGCTAGCCGGTCTGCCACCTGCAGGTTGAAGAGTGGAATGTTTATAGAAAGGAACGTGGAACATAATGAGCATGTGTTTATTGGAGCAAAAAAAGCTTCCAAACTACTTTGGTAAGCTGCGTATTGTCAAGTAATTTCAAAGTGTATTTTTGTATGTATAATCTTCAATGAAAACCTCTTTGGGGTTAATGGTTAAAATCCCAAAGCATTTGACTGGATATCAAAACTTGTAATTGTAAAATGTAGTTATTCTTCCACCAGACATCACACTGTCTACACAAGGCACCTGAATGCCTCCAAGAGTTCCTTGCCAGATGCGGTCCTCCATATCCAAAAGGAGGTCCTTCAGGCGTCCTTCCAGCTGCGCTTCAGCACTTGAAGGTGACCCCTTACTGGAGACTTGAGCAGCATCCTCCACAGGCTCTTCTTCTGGGTCAAACAATTCAAAGGCAAGATAAAGACATTCTTATTTCAGTTTCATGTCTTTTCAAGCGAAATGGATGAAGTAGTTTATTACCTCTCTTGTTATTATAGAATCTGGTCAGAGTGAAACTTATGATGACACAATAGCCCTCTTGATAATAATATGTGATACAAGGCAGTCTTGAGTTGCAGCCTATCAATGCAAATCCTTATCTTTTAGTCAGATCATAAACATGCACAGCCCTTTTGTAAATCCACTGCTAGATGAGGATCTCGCCATATGTGCCATGGGCGTAATCGACCACACTTCCCATGCTGAGCAGTGCATGTTAATGAGCATATAAATATAGGTTGTGGGCGCAAATACAGTAACCTAATCGAATTTTCTGCATTTCCCTCTGCTGGTTACCACATAGCACAGCGCTTAAGCTGCCTATGACAACTTGGAGTCCAGTGGTTGCCTATCTTGGTTACCGAGATCCCGATTACATCTTGGCTACAGAGATCTCACGAGATCTGACGAGCTCCAGCACACTGTGGGCAAACTGGCCATAGACAGTCAGGTATGACGACTCGCATGACACTTCCATACCTGAGAGGTGAAGAACCTCAGTCTGTGTCAGCTGCAGGCTCTGGATGACCCGGTCCCGTTCCAGGATGAGGGCCTCACGGAGACTGTTCTCCCGCAGCCCACGCAGGTTCAGGCTCTCCAAGAGCTCATCCAGTTGCTCAGGGCGATGGAAAAAATACCATCGGTTTGGACGCTTCACCTCACAGGTTTTTCCCGTCTTGATGTCACCACATCCAGTAAGCTGTCCAGACAAGGCAATACGGATGACCTCGGTGAACACCAAAGTCACATGTTTTTTTGCATTTCCACTGGATTGGGATTCAATTTACCTTGATACTGAATAAAATATCACACAACACATCCTTAATGACAGGTGTAACAATGCATCAGTTGATTCTCAAAATAATCTTGAATGTATGCATGTACACTATCTGAACTTCGGCAAAAATCTACCACGTGGCCTAACTCAAAAACAAATATACATCATTGTAATGGCAACGAAAACCTACGTTTTAAGTTAATCTCACAATACCTCCAGTGAAGTTTGGGAATTGACGTTTTATGATCACTAATCTCGCATGCTTTACAATTGACTGACAGCCACTAGCGATCACTACATTCACTATGTTATACATTGCATTCTTGATTCAAGTTGCAGCTCTGAAACACAATTCATCAACTCAACAATATCATTAAATGTATAACTTCACGCTATTTTATTTTTGTTCCAAATTTCAACCTTATCACCATCACATCACCAGCTGCAGTTAGTACCTGAGGTTTCGGCTTGAGCGAGCGTGCTGCGCTGTCACCTTGCGCACTGCTGGCCTCGTCTGGTGACCCGTGATCCTGCCTTTTGGAGGGTGGATGCAGCATGTCCTCTGTTAGCCCGTGGTAGTCCTCCTCCACGAAGAGCCCTGGGATAGTGTTGAAGATCCAGTAACGGCGATAAAACCGGTCGCGCCCCAGTGGTGTTACGTTCGTACGAGCGATCGCAAGGAGGATTTTTTCCGTGAGCTCCTTCTCGCGCAGCGCATGGACGTCCGCTTCCGAGAGCTCTGCGTCGTTGTCATTTGTTCCCGATTTCTTCCCCTGCTTGCCTGTCAATGCACCAAAAAAATCACACCATCACTCGGCATTAATAAAAATGCTTTGAGTAAAAACCCTCAATCCAAGATGATCTGAAAGAAAGCGCATGCAAATGCTGTATTATGAACGTATAGATGCAACCCATCAATGCTGAAACCGCGAGTGTTATCTCACCTTTGCAAAATTCGACTGTGCAAATGATCTTGAGTGACAATAATTTTTTTTTTCATGTTTTAACTGTCATGCCCTTGCAGTGTGCTATACATTTGCATGTTCAATAAGATATTGCTTTGGAAAGAGAAAAAGGGTGCTAGGTGGACTGTTACATCACAGGACTGAGAGATGGGCGATGGCATTGAGAGGCCTTTATTCAGCAATCAATCGATCATAGATGATGTTCATGATGAGCTGCATGGTGAGTTGAAGCATGCACTCCTTTTACCTGACTTGCCGCACTCGGTGTTCTTGGGCCGGCCTCTGCTGCGCGGCTTGCTGGAGCCTGCCGCTTGCTCGTCCTGAGCCAAGCCCCTGGCCGTACTGTCCAGCCCCTCCGTGCTCGTGTCCATTCCAGAGTCGTCACTATGCAGTTACAACAGCGCTTTGATCAACAACCAACTGTGCATAATTATCACCTTCAAATATCCAAAACATGTGAAGCCTGTCAAAGGAGCCAACGTGAGCATTTTGGCCATCAAAACTGTTACTCAACCCGATATATAGCAGTCAAATCAAATTTCAGAATTTTCCATTTCTACCAAAAAGTCATTTTCATAGGTATCGAACCACTAAAATGCACAAGTTTACATACCCATCAACACCATTTTTGAGAGGTTCCTCCACAGCATTGCCCTGGATGAGCTTGCGTTCCTGCTCTTTGATTTTATCCTCCTTCAATTTTCGAAGCCTGTGAGATCGGCCACCAAGACAGTGCAAATGTTAGGTGTTATGTCAAAATATCTGTGCCATTCTGGGCAGCCAATTAAACAAGTCAACATGCCAAATGTTTATCAAATAACTACGGAAATCATGTTATGAAGTCAAAGAGGTAGGTTAAGAAATAACAAAATAAGGAAAAACGGAAAAGATCAGGGGTTAGCGATGCTGTTCATTCATTCATTCATTTTCAGAAACCGCTTAATCCTGTACAGGGTCGCGGTGAACCGGAGCCTATCCCGGCAGACATAGGGCGCAAGGCATGGCTTATACCAAGGACGGGACGCCAGTCCATCACAGGGCACCGGGGGCAATTTAGTCCGCAGGCCAATTAACCTATGCATGTTTTTGGACTGTGGGAGGAAACCGGAGCGCCCGGCGAAAACCCACGCGGACACGGGGAGAACATGCAAACTCCACACAGAAAGGCACCCCGAGCCGAGATTCGAACCCGGGACCTTCTTGCTGTGAGGCGGAAGCGCTACCCACTACGCCACCGTGCCGCCCTGTTGTTAAAGCAAAATTAGTGAAGTGAAAAAGGGTAGAACACATCATGAGAACAATTAACTATAGATGAACAAAATAAACTGCAGTGTAGAAATTGAGAAAATGGACAAAAAACCAGAGGAAGAGGATGCTACGAAATCAAAGTGTTTGCAGGCCAGGAATGACTTTGAATATGAAAGCATGAAAGACAATGGGGGGAAAGCCTTTGCCCAGCAGTGGGAAATTACAGGCTGACGACAACAATAAGAAGGCAGCCATTCGAAGCGTCTGCCTTACCTGGCGGCAGCTTCCTCACGCTCACGCCGCAGCTTGGCATTCTTAAGCTCACGGAAGTCCTGCCGCGCCTGCTTCAGCACGTCAAAGTTGTCGTCGATGTAGTCGCGCGTCGTCACCAGTGTCAGCAGCTCCATGCTCAATGCTTTTAAAATTATCAGCTTCTCCGCTAAACACGAGATACCAGCAAACCAACGCAATGAGAATCTGCAACTATGACAAGCCATTATTCCTAGACATGACGTGCAACAAAGAGCGCGTGCCTTTACGGATGAGTGGAATTTGATATGCTAAATACACAGATGAAACCCACACAAGCAATGGTGCATGAGCTTGATTAGTGAGGGATGTAGTTCAATCACTGTTCAGTGCCTGTTGGTAGATCTGTGTTTACCTGGGGTAAGATCATACACTGGGATATTTGCCAGCCGCTTGAGGAGGCCTGGCTGGTTGAGCCGTAGCTCCACGCAGGGCCCATCCATGGTGTCAAAGCCACCGCGCTGCTGGTATCGGTACTTGGAGTTGGCAGGCATCACATCAGAGCCGGCCATCAGGACGTGCATGCGAAGGATTTCTGAGACCGAACAGCTGTCCATGTCCAGTTTGCGAAGGGAGCGACCTGCCACAATGCACACGCCGGGGGGCAACGTTGAATACACAAAGCCGTGCAACACACCCATCATGCCATCTGTGAAGAGTTTGAGAGTCAACTTGGGTGAAAATAACGTTTACAGTAAAAGCTGCATGTAACATAAGTCATAAAAGCATTTTACTATCCCGTCGCAGGTCAAGATTTTCTACCATACCGTGGTGTAGCTGCGGCCAAGCTGCAGCCATCGCAGCCACAGCGGTGATGGCAGCCTTGGTGTTGTCATGCTCCTCTTCCAGGGCCTCAGACAGCCCAGTCACTGCAGGCCATAGATGAGACACTCATTAGCGCTACTGCTTGCATGTTGTTTCCATTTAGGGCATTTCATAAACAGAACCATTAACATGCTTCTGTTTTAAATCAATATTCCCTTAAGTAGTGAAATCTAGGATAAGGGGAGTAATTTTAGTAGCAAATAAGTAATCACACCTTACTTGGTAAAAATAGCTGTGAAAGTTTCAAAATAAGATCTGTTACATTTAATTGCTGGCTCAGAAGCACCATGGATTCAGTGGAAGACACTCAACCGCCTGAGAACTAGAACGGGACGATCAAACGCTGCTTTGGTCAGATGGGGCTACAAGACCGGCCCAACCACCTGTGAATGTGGAGAAGCAGACCATACTATGGAGCAGTGCCTTGTCTGCGCTCTACTACCCAACCTCTGCAGCTCAAAAGACCTTGCAGAGTTCAATAAAAACGCAAAGAACTGTGTAAAGAAATGGGAAACTGTCACATAACCATCACTCTTCGAAGAATCGAAAAGAAGACGGTTTAATGACTATCAATTATAGATAGATAAAAACTCAGGAAACGAAAGGTCTATTTTTCATGGGAAACAATAGTTTACATAATTATATAGCAAATGTAAACAAAAAATTGCCGTGTGCAGATTACTCTTTTTTAATAATTTCTTCCAAAATTAAATATATTACATTAAACATGAAATATTAATTGATATATTTACTGAATGTAACCGGCAGCCAGTGAATACTTAGTATATCTGGCAATGCACGTCAATACCCTCAAGTAGCCCGATGGAAATTAACTCTAGTTTATTTGCATTTTAATAATAAATTGCCCGAAATGGATACGTGGAGCAGCCTTGTGGGCCCACCACCCGAAAGGCGAAGGGTGAGGGTTGGGTGCGATGCCGTCACGGCAGCGAAAAGGACAGACTTGGACGGACTAGACCTTTGCAATGGAAACTGGCTGTTGGGATGTGGAATATTACATCTCTGGCAAACAAAGAGCTGAAGCTTGTGGAGGAGGTTTTTTTCCCCGGCGGACGAGAGGGTCGCCTGAGACTTCGGGTCTCGGAGAGGAAAACTCTGACTGTTTGTGCGTATGCACCAAATAGCAGTTCAGAGTATGCGGCCTTCTTCGAGACATAAGTGTACCTGGTCCCAGAGCCCATTGGGCCGAAGGTCAATGATCAACTTTATAGTTTCTTCAGCAGACCTAAGGCCGTATGTTCTGGACACTCGGGTGAAGAGAGGGGCAGAGCTGTCAACTGATCACCAGGTCTAGCAAGCACCTGCTTGCTAGACCTGGGACACCTAAACGAGCAGTGAGGGTGGCCTGGGAACGTTTGGCAGAGTTCCAGATGCGGAAGGATTTCAACTCTCATCTCCTTGGACTGCTGCCACCACGACCCTCACCAGGACAAGCAGTTTAGAAAATGGATGGATAAATTGCTCAAACCTTTTGTGTCAGCGTCTGTGGGTTGTTCCCGCACGCCATCTTCCTCCTCAGCAGCCATCGTTTGGAAGATGGCAGAGAGAAAGAAGAAGAGTAGCTCGCAGAGTGGACCCTCTGGGTCATGGCCCACCATGGCCTCCTCCACCATGTCTACAGCCACACCACAACAAACCTTTAAATGTCTACTCACAACAAATGTCCCAATACAATAATGAATCAAATACATTTTTGTTAAAAAAATATCACCAACCATTTTCTATTATTAATATTTTACCTCCCACTCAGCAATTTTGAGGTTCCAGAGCAAAGGGGTATTTGATTATAATAAAAAAAAAACCACAGTAATAAAGTGATTGAGGCCTAAATACAATGTGGCAAAAATAAGGCAGTATCTACATTGTCACGTGGTCATTGACAATTTTTGAAATTAACATCTCGGCTCATTACAAAAGTGGTTCGCAGCTGCAGGATTAGATTCATTTGTTCACAAGCTTCTCCAAGTGTCTGTGTAATGGTGGATGATTAAACAAACTGTTGTGCCTCTGAGGGTTTGATAACAAGTTACCGAGAGTGATGCCATTAGGAAATTCATCTTTGAGGTCAAAGAAATCCCCAAACGCATGGAGGAACTCCAGCAGCATGAGGCCATCTCCAAACAGCTCCGGGGACAATCGTGTCCACACTGCAAGGGGCTCAGGCAGAGCCTGAAAACGTGGAGAGTAATATAGATGAGTGGAGACGCACACCTACACCATGAGCACGACCACCCAACATTGATACACAGACACTGTGCGTTAAGATGGGAATTCTCAAAATCATTCTCGTACTCACTTTCAAATCTTCACATTCCATGTCATCTCGCAGTCGATTCCACTCCTTGATGTACTCGGCATATTTACGCTTCTCTTCACGCAACTTTTCACGCTCCTGGCAAACCATGTGACATGCCAAAGACTTGTGTAACCAGACATTCCACTCTGACATTTGTATCGAGATGTGCTAAACTGTATAACTCACATAGAGGTGTACCGGAGGTATTATCGTTAATAATTTTCCCACAACCTTCCTATTCTTTCATGTGGTCATATGGCTATTATTATTTTACTATGTTTTTCCTTTTAATGGCAAAATGTGCACTTAAAAATAACCTGTTCAAGAGACCACTCAATTAAAATTAAGAAACAGGTACAAATACAGCTTGTCCCATACAAATGGAACATAGGTAATACATATGGAGCATCAGGCATCATCATGAGTATTTATTCCCTATGGGTCCATTTATATGGAACACCCTGTACATAGGACAACAAATGACTAAAAACTTCAAGACCATATTTTACAGAGGAAAATGTTGAGAACTGCTCTCAAGAGCTCTCATACATATCGCCATGAAAACGTGCATCACTAAAGAGGGTAATATTGTCCGATGGTCTCATCTGGAAACAGGGCCATTAATAAAGACCGATTGGGAACAAAATTACTAAATAACGCAGAAAATAATAACAGGCTGGAGTTATTTTGGAAAATTAAATTTGCAAACAGGAAGCCAAATTTATGTTTCCTAAGAAAAAAGTTTTAAAGCAGTGCCTAGTACTTACGATGACAGATCACAAGCAAGTCCACTGACAAAAGAAAATGAAGCAAAAATGTAAACGTGTACAAAAAGCAAGGAGAGATGTGTGGATGGCAATGTAATGAAAAACATAAAGAGGAACACGT
>JAZEWU010000002.1:19037984-19048725 GCA_036362915.1 Geotria australis | reverse complement strand
AGGCGCAGTCGGGGTATGGAGAGTGTCCAGTTTGGGGGCGTGGAGGTGGCATCGCTGCTGTTTACAGATGACGTTGTTCTTCTCGCCTCATCATGTTCTGACCTCCCACGGTCGCTCGAGCGTTTCGAGTGTGAAGCGGCTGGGTTGAGAGTCAGAACCTCCAAATCTGTGGCCATGGTCCTAAAAAGAGTGGGTTGCTCTCTTCAGGTGAGGAGAGAGCACTTGCCCTTCGTGGCGGAGTTTAAATATCTTGGGGTCTTGTTCACGAGTGACGGTAAGCGGGAACGTGAGATTGGCCATTCATTCATTTATTGTCAGAAACCGCTTAATCCTGTACAGGGTTGCGGTGAGCCAGATCCTATCCCGGCAGACACAGGGCGCAATCCAGGGCTATATCCAGGATCGGACGCCAGCCCATCACAGGGCACCGGGGCAATTTAGTCAGCAGGCCAATTAACCGATGCAGCAGCATGTCTTTGGACTGTGGGATGGAAGCGGAGTGCCCGGCGACAACCCACGTGGACACGGGGAGAACATGAAAACTCCACACAGAAAAACATGTTCATAGCTATTGAAACATATATTGTCAACATATAAAGCACATACGTTACATTCAGTTTGAGTACAGTATGTGTGAATATGCTTACATATGTACAGTACTCTGTGTTGATATTCTCACTGTATTGTACATCAAAATCTACAAAAGTTGTCATCAAAAACCCATGTACCGTAAACGGGATTGCAGACGAATGTTTGGTAATGATTGGAGCCGATCGTACAGCAGAGGGCAGCAATTCTCCATTTGAAGATAGACCATGCTCCATATTTTTGAGCTGTTAAGGCGAAAAGTCGGTTATGTTTTTGAATTGGAGTTCGTTCATACGTGAGACTTTCAAAAACATATTAATATGCTGCACTGTGCAGTATCCAAACTGTCTCTTAAGTATAATGTATCACGATATACAACGCTTACAGTGGAGGTTTCTATTTTTGGTCTAGGGAATATTATAGTCTTAAGGTTTGTGTTGGAGTTAAGGTTAGAGTAGCTCATAGGGTTCACTACAAGAGCCTCATCCACAGTCGTGGAGCAAAAGGCTTGCTCCTCCATCGTTCGTTGGGCATGTTGGAACTCCAACCACATCTCGGTGGTGATGAGGGTGCCTTAGCTCTGAATGAAACACGATTAAACAGAGTTAAAGTGCCAAGTTCATCCGTGATCGTGACTCTACCAGTAGACATGACTGCATACAAACATGATGCCAGTTTCACCTATAGGTTTTCACCACTCGATGTAGGAGAATTGCTCTCCATAGCTGTTCTCTCGGGATAGCAGTGTCGAGCGCTCCCTCTCTATCCTTTGCAACGTTTCGCCTCCCACGTTGGAGGCGTCTTCAGGCGTTCTGATTTTTTAGTGAGTTTTGAGCGAACGTTTGAAGATGCCTCCAACTTGGGATGCGAAACGCCGAGAAAGAGAGCGGGGGAGTGCTCGACGCGGCTATCCCGAATTAACAGCTTTGAAAAGCAATTACCTATTATTATCAAGCTGTTTTAGTATCTTTGGAATTACAGCTTACATGAAACTTGGCAGCGCTTATTCATCAATCGTGTTTGCTTGGCTTTGTTTTGAGCCATAACAAATCCAGATATGTGTTTGGTTCAAGGAAACCGTGTGACACTCGCGATTGATGCAGTGGAGAAGACCTGTGAAATAAAAGACATGTATAGAATGGGTAGGAGGTACATATACCCCCTACTCACACTTATCCACTAGAGATTCACAGCATAAACATATATAGGAATTTCCCATGTACCCTACTGCATGGGAAATAACAAAATGGTGTAGATAATTTCTATTGATGCAGCATGCTATATTATCACGTACTAATACTGTAGTTCCTATTGTTTATAAATTATGAAGATTTTTGCAGAGAAAACACTTTGCGGAAATGTATTGAGCGTGCCAGGTGTCTACTTGTTTAGCCTTGCACTACCATATTTCTTTAATTATGAAGTGAAACGTGGGAAGGTGCGTGCAGGGAATTGCATTCACAGACACCGACATGGATTGCAAAACTCGTTGAAGAAAAGTAAATGGCATTGGACAGGGCACGCTGATAGAAGGGATGATGGTCAAATAATTTGCAAAATGGTAGCCTGCAGAGACAACGCATGTGTGGGGATATCCACAGGGGAAGAAAGAGCGCTCAAACCAGTTTGTGTGGAGGTGCTACGTGGATTGTTGCATCACATAACTGTGGGGATAGGCGACGACTTGGAGAGGCATTCATCCAGCAGTGACTTGATCATCGCTGATTATTATAGTGCCTATGTCTGGTTGTTGAAACCTTGTAAATTTCAATGCAATTATGGAAGTTCAATACATCCTGTAATAGTGATGGAATACGTGTAGAGGTAGCTGTTCAAATAAAATTATAGAAAATGTAAAAAAATGGGTTTAATTAATTAATAACATACAGGCGTAATGGATTAGACAGGACACATTTCACATCTTTCCAGGAGCCTAGGTTTGACAGACAGCTACTCTAATCCATCATTTCAAGTAAACATTGGTTGGCAGTCGTTTTCTCTGCACAGACTGTAAATGATGATACATTAGTACACAGTATATTACTGTATACAATATCTAATTGTATTTTCTAGGTACCCTATCTTAAGAGCCGTTATTGTGGCCATGCAAGCCAAACAATTTATACTATTTATACATTGGTTTATATTATTTGCAAAAGAGCAAATAACCTCAACAAACTGGTGTTGTGATAATGTAACGCAGGACAAAGCATGAACATGGGATGTAACTGGAACTAGACACAATTATTGGTTTGAAGACTCATTATAGTTTACGGTAAGCATACATACAGTTATTTATATTCTACTGATACAGGTTTTCACCGCTCGATTTATGAGAATTGCTCTCCATAGCTGTTCTTTCGGGATAGCCGTGTCAAGACTTCTTTCTCTGCCCTTCCCAACGTTTCACCTCCCACTTTAGTCAGATAATTGCTCTCTCCTTTGCAAGACGTCACGAAGGAGAGAGAAGGAACACTCGACACGGCTATCCCGAAAGAACAGCTATGGAGAGCAATTCTTAGTCATTTATGTTTTCGTGCATATAAAATGAAACAAAAATGGGTATGCGTTGCCCAGCAATGTGTGTTTTTAAAAGGTGAGAGTCTCAGATAATTAAAAAGTATATTTTGTCTGAGATAATGAAAAAGTATATTTTTTACCTATTCATGGAAACTAGGAGGGCCTTCATACAGTTATGAAGAGAGGGCATGATGTGCCTGATGCAATTGTTTCTATATTTGAAAATTGCAGTTATAAAAGGAATCACAACATTATAAAGTTGTCTACATTGAGAGGGTTTTAAGCTGAATGGTATGGTCCCCTTTATCCAGGTACTGACGATTGAAAAATAATTGTGTTCTTATCCTGTTTATGGTGTATCAGTCCTCAATGTGAGCGAGCTTGTCATATGTTAAACGCTAAGTAGGGTTGAGACTGAGATGCACTTGGATGGACGACCACCAACAGGTTTAAAGATGTTATAGGCTGCTATGGGCCTAAGTGGTGGGCATCAGAGAGCGCAGTGCAAGAAAATCAAATGGTATGTATCACTTTCCAATGGTCCAATGCCTGTGCAAAGTCCAGCTCTGTGCACCCCCACCTTCACAAACCCTAACTGAAACTTGGCCATGTAATCCCCATGACCCATACAGTATGGTGAGGCCCTCATCCAGCATTGGATTGCATTGGACTTGTACATTCCAGGAAAATTAATATTGTATCCTATTAATATTTTGCCTGACTATAAATAAATAAATGTATGCATATATTAATGATTACATTTGGAAACCGAGCGTGGAGCTCCCACATTGAGCACTGAAAGTTTGTTTTATGTGTTGCAATCCATAATTAATTCTAAGTCTTTATATTCATGCAGGTTTTCACCGCTCGATGCATGATAATTGTTTTTCAAAACAGTTTTTTCGACCTAGCCGTGTCGAGCGCTTTCTCAAGCCTTATGGGTTCCTAGTGTGTCTTGAGTGAAGCCGACCATGCAGTGCCATACATAGCCCTCTTTGTTGTTCTGACGTCAAAAGCAGTTTACTGCTCACAGGAATGCGGGCAGAGCAGTAAACTGATTTTGACGTCAGAACAACACAGAGGGATATTTATGGCACAGCATGCTCGGCACTCAAGACACATTCAGAACGCCTGAGGATGCCTCTAACGTAGGAGGTGAAACGTCTCGACGGGGAGAGCAGCGAGCTCAACACAGCGATCCCAAAAGAACAGCTTTTAAAAGCAATCATCAATATTGTTTACGTAGCTAGGTTGCGTGATATTTACCTTTTGTTCTTAGTTTTGGAAATACTTAATTATCTGTTTAAAAATGGGCTTATTAGAATTGGAGGAGCAGTGTTTTTGTACCCAATGATCTGAATTCCTGGCCATGTGCAAAGTATCATCATTGGCAGTCCTGCTGCCAAAAAAACCCTTTACAAACCCACTCAGACCAACATGGTGAGAGATATTTAACAACCCCCCCCATACAGCAGTTGATTGACAAAGGGCTTATAATACAATATTATATCATCATCAGCCATCAGGGGGTCAAGGTAGAAGCGTTCACGTCGCGATCCCTGTCAGGTAATACTTGTTGCCTGCGAATTCTACCGAACACTTCGAAGCCAAGGAGCTGAAAGACAACGATGTCCAGAAGCTGACCATCGTGCTTCGAAGAATCGCAAAGAAGAAGAAGATCAGCCATCATATATCCACTTCTGGATGAAGGGCTGCCCAAGTTATGACTTTGCGTCACGGTTCTACACTGTAAAAATCCACCCGCACTTACACATTTATTTATTATTTAAGTTAAATTAAACGTTTCAGATGATTTTATGTTTTGGAAAACAAAAATTGCGTGTGAAATGAAACTGAGCGAACGACAGGTTTTCTGGGGCATTGTGGAGTTAACCTGACCTCAGAGGTGACGCAGGTGAGTGATGGCCTACTTTCATGCCATTTCAGGAAGATATTAACGTCTGCTTCAATTTTCAACTCTCGTCTTTCTGTCAGGCCTTCATATGAGAAAGAAAGTGAAAAAAACGGGCATTTTAAATATCCAGCTGTAATTCTCTTTTGTAAGTATATTTTACAATTGCGTGGAGATAACCTGTATTTTAAGACTGCTTAGGCAGACTTCCATAATGTGTCTCTGCACACAAATAAAACATGTTTTAGTCAAATGGCCTATAGGCCAAGACTGGTATAGAGTTCGCTAGCTTAAACATATTTTGATAGATATGTGTCTGGAAAACCACTAAGCCAAGAGACAAAAATATTTTATAAATAAGTTAAAAGCTAACATTTCTGCAGCTACAGTTCTGTATAGACTGAATGCTAATGCATTTGAGGCAAACTCCCGTCTGCTGATTTTCTATTTGGTAAAGCCATCTGTAAACGATTTGTTTGGCAGTAAACATAAATCAGAATTTGGTAAAAAGGCTGTTTCTTCTGATTTGAGGTGAAAAGTGTGTCACTAATAAAGTTCAAATATTGAACCAAGCACAAACACCACCCACCAAAATGGGATTTAGGCCCGTTATATTTCAGTGAGAGAAAAAACCCAGTTTATGTTTGCAGCAAATCCTTTTTTGTAATGATAGATTTGTGGAAAAATGAAAGTAAAGGCAGAAAAATGAAAGCAGTTTTGTTTGTCTTGGCAGGTATCTTAACAATATGATTCTGCCATGAAATGCATTGCCCTGATATGCTGTCGATTTTCTGTCAGAGTAGAAAAACTGACAATTCAATGTACTCAGGACACAGATGTTTGCAGGAAATTATATTTTTACCATTGAAACATTACGCCAGTTTTCAACTAAGGAGGCATTGTATGTGTTTGCTTCCAATACCTATATTTTGTGATTATCCACATTTCATAACGGAACACTGGCTTCATGGCATTTTATAATGCCATTGTTCTAATGATGTATGCTTAGAAACACGTAAAATGTACCTCTCTATTCATACAATATACTGTTTTACAACTTTAATAGTGCTGTTGGTTGCTGGCAGTGCTCAAAAGCCGTGATGGAAAAACAGGATTGTATAGTTAATCTAACTCGGAAGAAAACATAAAATGGGCATACAGGCATACAGATAGAATAGATGTATTGAACATGAGATTGATGATTGCTTTTCAAAGCTGTTCTTTCGGGATACCTGTATCCAGCGCTCCGTTGTGACGCTTCGCCTCCCACGTTGGAGGCATCTTCAGGTATCAACGCTATCCTGAAAGAACAGCTTTGAAATGCAACCATCATGAATCGAGCCGTGAAAACCTACATCAGCACAGAACATGAGATTGTTAATGGAGGGTGTATTTTATGTTTTGTTTTGTGTGTCGCTTTTTTGGGTTTAAATGTTTGTGCAATATCTGAAAGTCTGGGTTTGGTAATTAGATTGCATAGACATTCATATACAGCACTGTGCTTAAATGTTTATTAATGTGTTGGAATGTAACATCACTTGGATGTAGAGTATGTTTTGTAATATTTCCCAATGTTATTGATATTTAAAAAGTAAACATTTTATACCTTCTCATCTTAATATATGCCTTCTGTGCTCTGGTAAATTACTTCATAAATATTTATAAGCCATGAGTAGTTTGAAAAATCTCTCGTGCTGTGAACAGAAAAAAACTAATTCTGTTGAGGTGTAATATAATGCTGTACAAAGCAAAAATCAAGGGGGCTCTTAATCATCGTAAACCCTTGTAATTATCGTGATCTGACACCCACTTCAAGGTAAGTCACATGTATCTTCCCTGTTATCGTGTGCTTTGTACAAATTCTATTTGCATTTTATGGCAGCTGGTAAATGTCAAATGAATGACTTTAATCTGGCCTACATAGATTTAATCAATGGTTTATGTGCTAGATAATGAAAACACAAGCAGAGTTATGCACCTATACCATATACTTATAATGTACGGCATATAGTGAACGTATCTCAATGGATCAAAGTCTAGTTTACATTAAAAAAAATACTGCATGGATTTAGATGGGTAACTAGATTAGGTATATTCTACTGAACTTACCTTCCTCTTATGTTCATTGCAAGCACCATTGCCTGCAAGTCTTGATTTGTATCTGGCAATAAGGCAGCTTTTTGGAGTTGTCTGTAGTGTGTGTCTCGTTCATTTTTTATGTCAATGTGGTTCACAATGTTGGCCATTTCGAGATGCAATTTCCATGAATGACGCTATGTAAAGTAGAAAATATAATATCACGTGAAAAAACACGGATTGACTGTGATAATTTATTTTGTGCATGAAGTCACTGGTGAACAGGCTTCGGCCATAAACTCGCTACATCTGATAGATAGATGTTTATTATTACAGCAGAAAAATACCCTGTGAGCTTGCAAGCCCTTTACGCCGATAACACACCACCACACACTACCCCCAGCACCATCTTAAATGTACATGTTTATACAGCAGAGCTTTACCAAACAAACTAGATAGTAAAATTATTTGCGTAAGACAACCTCTGACAGTAATGTAACACACAAATGATTGGCCGATGCTAAATTATTTTAAAATTATGATTATAGGTTTCCACATCGTTTGAGCCTGAGGGTTTGATTTTGGCTATTGTCATTTTGGTTGATATTTGATTTTGTATAACTTTCAATTATGTTTTAACATTATTTACAATATACGTTCCAAGCATACGCGAATTACAACAATGCCTGTTTACGATAGAAGGCTACAAAATAGAGTCCAAGATAAATATGCTGGACTGTGAGGGCTGGTGACGGCTTTTGGAAGTCTTAATACAAAAGTGGATTTGTTACGACTAGCTATGAGCACGTGGAGCAGGCATACTATTTAATATGTAAAAAAGTAAATGAGCTTGAACAGGATTCACCGTTAGAAAGATGGCTCATAGATACGACTGATGATAGAATGGCAGCCAAGAGGATGTATACCGCAGAGATGGAGCAACGAGATCAGTTCGTGTGTAGGAGCTAGTTGGATGGTAGCAGCACTGGACTATGAGAGATGGCAACAGTGTGTAGACAATGGCTGAAGATGATATTATACTGTTCAGTACTCAACCATTCGCTACGCGTGTATTTCTCTGCAATGTACAATTAACAATGAGAAAAACATTTAATCTACTAACTTTCATAGTTTTGCACTGGGTAGGACATGTGGTTGCACTGGATAGGTCAAGGTTGCACTAGATAGGCTATGTGCACAGGATGTGAGAGCGCCGATTGTAGAGACAGGCATTCAGGGCGGATCTTGGAGGCCCCGTGTCTACTGTGCATCAGCTGTGCAATCTGGCTAAAGATATAAAGCATTGGCGAGGTGTCGTATCAACAGCTTTTTGGCCTAATGACATCTTGGTCATCAGCCATTAACAAACCCCTGCCAAAGGAAGTTAGGCCTCCCAAACCATCGCCAACCCTCAGTTCTGTGATGCAGCAACAATAAAGAATAAAACTCGTAGAAAATGATCAAAATGCACAGTAAAAGCAACTTAATGTCACTCCAGTTTGTGTCACGTATTCCTTTATCAAAGCGTGGCAGGACATATTTGACATGTAATCATGCTTGTGTAAACCTATGTTAATATCAACTCCACTTGATGTCGTGTGTTTTTCAATTCCCAGATTTAAGATATTAGGATCACATTACTGTAAATAAAGTGGCTTTATCTAATCACTGCTCAGTGCTCGTAAATATCACCTTTTTTAAATCAAAGCTTAGAGTATAGGTATGCAATCAAATGATATTTTCGCGCGCGTATAATGTATTGACACATTGAATATAGAGGCCAATTATAAACTGAGGTGGCCAGGCTGTGCTTAATGTGATGTATGTTTTTGGATAATGGTGCATCAAAGTTTATATAAGATAGACTAGGAAATATACATGCATGATCTATCTACTTCTTGATAAAGGCCAACATGATAGAGATCGGTTTTATCAATTAACAGGTGCGTTCAATTCAGAATTATATTGAAAAAATCATATATCCCAGAATCTAAACTATTTATTAGGTGAAGAGGAGAAAATGTCATGTCACACATAAAGCAATGGAACCACTTGTTGGAAGAAACATAGTGGACCTGGAGACTAAATGTTTACACAGACTTTAAATATCTCAGTGATGAAATGATGCATTAATCATTCTTCTGTCTAAAATAGTAATGAATCCGACTTGATTTACTGACCAATTAGCCTCTTAACGCACGATTATTAACTATTCACCACGAACATTGGGAAAAGACAAACTGAAAATGTAGAGGTCAGACAATGATTGAAGACAGCCTAGCAAGCAGTTGACGCATGAAAACAGCAAAAAGGAGGTTGATGATTGGCAATTCACAATCCGTTGGGGAGAGAGATTGAATGCATACATACCATGCTATCAATCAGATTCTGCAAAATTCTAATGGATGTGTCATGGAGAACATCATTAATGTGAAAGGTTCTAAACTTGATTCTCTGAGTTACTGCAATATAATTTGTGTTTACAGTAAATGTGACCTATGAGCTGGAATGTTTTGCATCACTCGGCCATTGCACGTAGGCGGCACGGTGGCGTAGTGGGTAGCGCTGCCGCCTCACAGCAAGAAGGGCCCGGTTTCGAATCCCGGCTCGGGGTCCTTTCTGTGTGGAGTTTGCATGTTCTCCCCGTGTCCGCGTGGGTTGTCGCCGGGCACTCTGGTTTCCTCCCACCGTCCAAAGACAGGCTGCCAGGTTAATTGGCCTACTGAATAAATTGCCCCAGGTGCCCTGCGATGGACTGGCGTCCCATCCTCGGTATACCCCTTCCTTGCGCCCTGTGTCTGCCAGGATAGCCTCCGGCTCACTGCAACCCTGTACAGGATTAAGCGGTTTCTGAAAATAGATGGATGGATGGCCATTGCACGGATGAACCTGGCTGCATGTTTGCTCGACAACCCTGTCACTGCTGTGCACTTGTGTGGTGAGGTATGCTAATGGTACTGAAATGGACTGCAAGTTCCAGAGAAGGGGGAGAGTTGTACAGCATTAAGGGGCATGCTGGCAGCACTCCAATGCTCAAGCAGGTCTATTCTTAGCATCTAACCTGTGTAGCTGTCTGATGTGTGTTTTTCCGAAAAATGTCTGAAGTATATCCTGATGTGTAGGGAGCTTTTTCAGTTCCTTCAGCTGTACAGTGCAACCATGAAAACATATGCAGTAATATTTTACCTGAGTTGCAAATATAAAGGTGTTCTTCCTACACAGGCCGTAACCTGGAAGATAGATCATTTGTTTTTGGAAATAAAACCGCAACATCATTAAGATACACATGAGGAGCTACCTAATGATGGGAGCCTCTGGTGTGCTTCCAAACATTCTTGCAATGTAATGTGCTGTTATTATCGGCACAATTAATGCAAATCAGCAGGGTTGCACCAAGATCTCGCTGGTGCTGAGATATTGGTGCATGGTGAACGGTGGCTATGAGTCTCCTCTGTATAGCCTGCCATCTCTGTTCACCATTATTATGTCATGATCAATCCACTGCTGGATAAAGGCCTCCCCATGCATTCGTCATTTTGTGCTGCAACAAAGATCAAAGATCCCCCGTTATAGCCTTAACAGACTGTTGGGGCAAGTGCCGTTAGCGAGCACCTATGAAGGTCGACACGGCACACGAGGGGGTGG
>JAZEWU010000002.1:19003710-19035804 GCA_036362915.1 Geotria australis | reverse complement strand
AGGAAAGGGATGTCTGGTCCACTCTCCTTGGACTGCTGTCACCGCGACCCTCACCAGGACAAGCGGTTTAGAAAATGGATGGATGGATGGAATAGTCACATTCTGGTGACTTTACCGAGTGCATTATATTTTGAAACAATATTCCGAGACCGATGTATGATGGACTCATACTTTCTGTGCAACGTATTACGAAAGTCAGTATGCATCCGTGAATTATGGGAAAGCTTCTTAAAACTCTTCTCATCTGTCCACCCAGCAGTATAAATGAGGACCTTACACCCACAACTGATCAGCAAGTTGCATGTGGAGGGATAAAATGTGGGTGCTCCCACCTCTTTTTCCACAAGATCCAAGCAGCGTGAAAGAGTAGGCCAAATATCTTGTATAATGGCTCTCTTCAGCTCCTCTCGTTGGAGGTTCTTTCTCCAGTACCCTAAATTAAGAAAAATAACATTTTAAAAAGGGTGAGAGATTGTAGAAGATTCTTAAGAATCAGTGCTCTTCTTGTATTACTATAGATTCCTTTGGGGAAGGTATGTGTTTTGTTTTTTTAGCTTTATCAACATCTGCTTAGCCACAAAATGTATGCAGTAGCACACAATATGAAAATGTTACATCTGGCTTGTATTATTGACGACACCATGAAAAAAGAAGCCCTTATGTCATGTTTCGAGTTTGGATCAAAACATTTTAAGTCAGCCTGTTATAGTAGGCCATTAGTGTTGGGGATTCATAATAAATATATAGAACTGTACTTTGCTCTGAGCATACAGTGAAAAGGTTACACGTATAACCTGGTTAATGTCAAGCAAGCAGACATCTTGCAAGATGAGACCCATCTAATCCCACTTTAGCTCAATAAGCAAATGAATTAAGCGAGCATATTTACGTTGCAGGGACTTCATTGTAACGGGATAAATAACATTCACTCGATATGTAGCATGTAGTGAAATTACTATTGCTACACCCTGCACATGCCTGCACCTGCAAGCATCCCGCCCTTGTGCTTCAACGAGTTATGACCCAGCCATAGCTTAGGGCCATTACTGGGCCATCACAAAAAAATAAATGCGGATCAAACCATGGAAATTCCAGAAGCTGTATATAATTTTACACTAAGTATATGTGATGAAACCTATCATCATGATCCAATTGATTTCAGTCTTAAAGGCGCCTTTTCCGCTGTAGCTAACCAAGATACAATGGACCAGCAATGCTCACCAGAGTATACCCCCAGAAAAAGTGTCTCAATCAGCCACGGGTACGTTATGTGATTGATTTCACTCATACGATTATACGTTATCACTGAGAAGCCTCAACTGCATGGGGTGTGCAATATGCGCGCTATACTATGATATGTGAACTGTGTATAGAGATGTATTCATATTGTGGTCTCACTGTAAACGTCCAGCTGGACCGGCTTCGTTACACCTGATTGCATCATCACATCCGACCACAGCAGATCAAGACGGACATGGGCCTTCCTGCCGTGGAAGCATAGACAGCTGTGAGTGGCTATGTTGGAGGAGCAACAACCCTTTGGTAGTCAAGTGAAAAAGTAATCGCGGGTATTCATATTGTACATAGACAACCACCGTGATTTACGTTTGAAACCCTTGCCCTTGGGTTGAACTAACTTCAGCAATGCCTGGGTGTCGACCGTGTCGTTGGAGGCGTCCAAACTTGATGGATAGTGCTCACTGGTCAATGCCTTGTTCATGATTGCAGGTGGAAAGGGCATTTCCCCAGACTCGAACTGAAGTGCAGAGCGTACATCACTCCGGACTGTGCCTGTGCTTTGGCACCGCTAAATCGTGTTATTCAATATGCCAAACATGTATAAGCACCCCCTCTGGCAGTGAAGGCAAGCCTATTTCTCTTTCCCCGGCTGTCGCTTGCAGCGCCTCTCGGAATAAAGACTGCCAAATTATCTAGTAATACCATCATTTTTGGCAGTTGTGTTCTGAAATAATATATGCTTGTGGCACTTTAAAAGAGATTCACGAGTCATAAAAAACATAAAAATCGTTTTGGTTGTATTATAAAAATAAGATGTCAGTGGCCAACTGAGAACCCATGCGTAAGGGTTTAACGTGCCAAGCTCACCTGACTGCTGAAAGCAATGTCAAGTTAAATTGTAGCAATTACAATTGCAAGACTATATATATCCATTGAAAGTGCAGTAAAGTTCTACATTCGCAATCAGGATCATGCAATGATTTTCAAACAATAGTAATTTGCATAATGTGTCCAATGTGCCGCAACTATGGTATATGTGGGTTTGGTTCAAAGTATACAAATCTGCTTTGAGCACGGGGACATAAAGGTCCTTGTACATTTTTGCACGTTAGATATTTGTTCTTTTTATTGTGCAATAACAAAAGTCCCATAGCTTTAAACACTTCCGTTATTATGCATGTCTGATTCTATGAGAGTGCAGGGGGTGGTATATTAATAATCTATACAAATAAAAACAATGTTTTGAAAGTTATTCTGGGAGGTTTCAGACAGTTGGGAGGTGTTTGTAACATGGAGTGAATTCAGTCTTTTAATTCAGCCATCTCAATAAGGAGCGCTGGCGCGGTGGTTAGAGCACTGCGCTATGAAGCCATTGACCATAGTTAGATTCCCGCTCACAACACATACCTAAACCGATTTTGGGCCTCCCGTAGCTCGACTCAGCCTCCAATGAGTATCTAGTGCAGTGGGTAAACATTAGCAGTGGGAAGACAACGCCGATGGGGTATAGTGCTGATCACACCACGCTCTCTTGTGCCTCTGTGGCCTTTACAGTTGCTTGCTAACATCGCCTGCGACAACAGTATGTTAAAGGATATATGGGGGATCTGTCTTTTTTTACATGTGAGCCAATACATCTAAATACGAACCTCCAAAACCTATAGAATGTACTCTTAAAACGCCACACTTAGTGATACATGGCATATAACACACACATTGAATAGTGTCGTTTTTAAATGAAATGAAGACACAAAAAATGAAGAGGAAAAAAACACGGCACTACTAGATTTAATGGATAATCCATGTGCAGTTTACCAGAAGAGATAAAAGCAAATGTTATTTTCAATACAATGGAAAGTTTCCTACATTTGTTTATATGAGATCACATTAGGCACTGCCCTGGGAACAAAATTCGAATTCTGTTCCATCCTTTTCAGTCAGATTTTTCCCATCCTATCCTGTCCCATGAGCTTGATAAAAATAAAATGTCTGTCCCATCCAGTTTCATCCGATCAGAATTTTCGCTATCGCATCACATCCTGTGACCTTGACAAAATGTTCATTCTCATAACATCATTTCCGATCAGAATTTTCCAGCTGTTCCATCCCTTCCAATGATGTTGACAATAAAACGTCCCAATCATACTTGCCCCGTGAGCTTCTCAGGTCGCGAATGCACGGAGAATTTTAGAATGGCACCAGCGTAAGCACAGATTACCATTAGAAAAACAAAACAGTTCATCCAAAGCTGTTCTTTCAGGATGGCTGTGTCGAGCATTCCCCCTCTCTCCAGCAAAGGAGAGAGAGGGAATGCTCAACACGGCTTTGGAAAGCAATTCTCATACATAGAGTCATGATGTAGATGTTGATGTAGACGTTTATTATTACAGCAGAAAAATACCCAGTGAGCTTGCAAGCTCTTTACGGGACTCCTGCGACACAACAAACATGCAAATTGCTGACAATGATAAAAAAAGGTTCAAATATAACCAAATGTATATCAACCAAGAAAAAAACATTTACACATAGCATTGCCCACATTTTTTAAATAAATTATCTACATCAGTATAAAATAGTTATTGTGATGAATACAAAATCGGAAAATGAAGGGACTACATCGGCAGTGGCATAAATCAAAGCCTCCAAACATTCAGTATTATCACTGCTCCTGTAAAAAGAAATCTAAAGCAAGGTGACAAGCAGTGATCATTTGTTCGAGCAACGAGAGTGGAGGTAGAAAGAGGATTTGCCTTCCAGTCGGAGATCACACGGTACACTATGCAGTCCCAAACAACTGGGATGTTTTAACAAAAGTTCGTAACATAACGGTTCTAAATTGATGTGTGAACAGATTTTCATTTGATGAAGATTTCCATTTGTCATTTAAGTAGCATTTAAGCTAAATTACATCTATCTTGGCACGTACTTGACTTTTCTGGGTTGCTCATTCATCAGTGCCTACTCATGAAAAGTAGTTTATTTCTTCAGATTATTAAAATCCTGTTTTTCAGCAGCACATTAAATTGTAATCTATTTTCCCTCTAAAAAAGGAGTGTTGCTTGAAATGTTAGTCATGAGCCATTGTAAATCATCGTCATCGTAATAATTTTTTCTCGATTCCCGTGGGCACAAGTCTCATCCCATCCGATAGGCTTAAATTCAAAAATCATTGATCTCATTTCCATCTGTTCCCGTGAAAGTCATTTCCGCACTTGGCTGTTCCCCTTGTATTCCTGTCTGTCCACTCTCATCTCCACAGGATCTTTGCGGTGCCTCCCTCGAAATGTCATGGCTAGAGACATTTCCAAAATAAAGGACATAGGCTGCTCTACCAATTTAAAGTGGTGGACAAAAAATCTGGATACAAAAAATCCATGTGGCTTCTCTTGAGGCTAAAGGCTAGTGGATTGCAATTAAATTTAATCAGCTGGCTACCCTTTAGACTCACCAGGATGGCTGTAGAAAGAAAGGTGCAATTTTGAATATAACTTATAATCAGTCGATTATGCAGAAGTTTTCATGCCGTGGGTTGCACCCCCCTGAACGCTACCATGTGCGGCAGGGATGCCGTGCAGTCGTTATTGAATGTGCGCTGAGAACGTCAGTGACATGCTGCAGCGGCAAGCACACTGATACACTACATGATACAGATTTCTTACACCGCATTAACCTGAGGCGTGGACACGTGAACTCTATACTGTGGCCTGTGAGTAACCATAGATGTGTTTTTGGAGCTTGGGTTGGGGCGGGGGGGCGTAGAGACTAGTCTTGATTAGGGGACAGCCATTCCGAAAAGATTAAGAATCACTGCATTAACGCTTGACACATGGTATCATGTGTCAAGCGTCAATGTGATACACATTGCAGCTAGTAACGAAGTGAATACATCATAAACAGGTTTCACGAAATTGGCATTTGAAACATTACATCTAATTGGGCGTACCCACAGCTATATTTTCTACAGTTTATCAAAATCAATATTACATATGGCATTGATGTGTATTGAAAAAAATGGAATGATAATAAAACTTGACTTGACTTGGGGGTCCCATAACCAAGTGCGGTGTGCTATACCTCCATGTCGTCTTGATAACATTTCATTAACTGTCTTTCATTTCCACTAAATGTCCATCTATTCTGCGGCACTTGCAATTTTTATATGTATAAAGAACACCCAATAACCTGGTGACACTGCTTTTCACATCAAGCGCACATCCATCTCTCTTTTCAGAGCAAGACACGGACATCGACGCAACACTTTCGCACAGCTCAAGACCGAACGGCTGTTGAGAATCTTGTCAAATGCAGATAAAATATGGGCACTTTGTGCAGCCGGCAGCGAAATAAAAAGGTGCCGCAATATACATAAGGAGTCAGCGATGGGCCAAGAAGAGCGTACAATATGGACAAGACGACGAAGGCACTGTGCAAAAAAGAGATAGCGGCGGCAGTGTCAGCAAAGCATAACAGCCACATCTGCCGCATGCTGCACATGTGCATGGCTCTCCTTCATGTGGACTGTGAACAATGAGATTAAAGCATCAGAGTGGACACATGCTGCATACGTATATATATTCTTTAAACGCTAAAAGCTGGGGTTGCAGCCGTGAAATGTGTTTGCTCACGCCACTACCTGCGGAAAGGCCTCCACTACGGGCGGCAGGGTGCCTACGCAACGGTAACAAATGCGCCACACAGAAAGAAAATCCTGCCCGAGACAGTTTGATTCCCGCCTCGGGCACATTGTTGTGTTCAGTTTGTATTATTTTCCCCCTGTTCTGCGTGGGTTTTCTCCGGGTTCTCTAGTTTCCTCCCACAACTACCAGAAAAAAAAACACTCAATGATTGATTGGCCGATAACATCATAATATAGAGGACACGGTGCCTGGCGGGTTCACGCCAGACACGGAGAGACTTTTAAAACTAAAAGAAAATAAAGAGGACTTCTTACAACAAAGTCACTAACATGAATCAAACACGTAACTTAATGTATGCGTGTGTTGTAAAGAATGCTGATATGAAATATGAAACATACGGTCGCCTAACCAATAGTCATTGTGCAACCTGCCAATTGAATGGTGAATTTAAGCTACCTCTGTCGGGTTCATGTGTGTGTAAATCTGGCTCTGATACTAGCCAGTGCCTCCCCAGCCATTGACCTCACCGCACGTCACTGCTCTGTAGAGTAGTGGTCCCCAACCACCGGTCCGTGGACCGGTACCGGTCCGTGGGTCATTTGGTACCGGGCCGCACATAAAGAATGAATACAACAATATTTTATTGATTATCAGTCTGAAAGATGTTTTATTTTGAAAAATGACCGGATAATTCAGCGTAATGGTGAGTTGTATTTTTTATGCACTTTGTATTTGATTTTATGCCGGTCGTATTATTTTATTTCGTCATATTTATCCCCCCACACCTTGAAGGCCGGTCCGCGAAAATATTGTCTTACATGAAACCGGTCCGTGGCGCAAAAAAGATTGGGGACCGCTGCTGTAGAGGGTTTGGCTAACCTCATTTGCTGGCCTGGCATCTGCGCAGAGGTGGGCATCTCCACACTCTACGGCACCACACGCGACCTACTGATAACCTCACTGGATGGACCCATTACTACTTCCGGACAGATGGCAGGGGATGTTAAGAAACTTGCTGCACCGTTGTTTCATCTGCCGATAAAACCGATGAGCGCTGCATTGCAGGTCGAGGGTGCTGGTCATTACGCCGCGGCAGCATCCTTCACTGCGTCTATATATGGCCGTGTTATTTTTCAAGCTAGGGCACTTACCAGCCTGGTTTTCGCATGATGCTGGTATTTTTGTATTCTGTGTTGCAAACCTGAGCAATGTATATGGATTTATTGCAGATCTCTCTGTCTAAATTGAGCCAAGAAGACATCAGCGTTGCCACATCATGCCATGGCATGCACGTCAAAGGAATCAAAATATTCCACGTGAAGTTGTTTGCTGAACAAGAGACATTTGCTTTGATGCTATTTCCTTTAGAAACCAGAAGAAGGGCAGTCGTTTCTATTGGTCTGCAGAACATACTGTTCACTTCTAGCTGAGGACCCAGACCTTTGCATTACATTTAGGGGTTGTGACAAAAGAGTGCAATTGTCAGGGATAATATCACTCAACAACTATGCAGACATGAGGAACAGGGCTGATGGATGAAACAAGTCGTGGGACTGATGCTGTGTATTGATAACAGATTCTGCAAAAATGTGGACGATGCGAGTATTCTTCTATTTGCTGTCTAAAAAGGAGGTGTAGTGGTGGCACAGCGGTCAGCGCACTGCTCTCTGACACGGCGACCTGAGTTTGATTCTGGGCGATGGCTAACATGAGTGGCGGGTGATATCTGAAACTGGTCATGGGCCTCCTCCCATTATTGTCATAATAAATATAAGTATTATAAAAATGAACACATGTTAAGTGATGCTTTACGATAAACTCATTGACACTCTTTATAGTTCTGTATATTGCAGTAAGAAATTAAGACACAATTGTGTACGCTACATAATAAATATTAATATAATTTGAATGTATATTGATTGTATTCAATTGATTACCATCAATGTGCTTCGTTAATATCTCAAATATATATGGGCGCTTGCAGAATGCTATGTTATAAGGGTTTAATTTTATAACTGTGTGAGTTTTGTTGTAATCCAAACCTGGAGGCGGTAACAATGAAAGGGAGAGATTGTATTGATGTAGGTTTTCACGGCTCGATTCATGATGGTTATTTCGGGATAGCCGTGTCGAGCGCTCTCCCTCGCGACATTTCACCTCCCACTTTGCTTCCAAGGATATCCCGAAAGACCAGCTCTGAAGAGCAACCATCAAAGGGAGAGATTGTTTATAGCCACAATGGGAAAACACCTGCAAAGGCGGTTTTAGCCACGCACGTGTATTTACCCACATTTACCACTTTCCATAAACACGCAAAACGATCGCCGTGAGTATGATGGCACAGTGTTTTTACCATAATTACCATCATCACCTATTTCTTATAAGCATGTAAGAACCCGCTCATAATCGATATTACTGTATCACAGACTACCTGGATAAAAAAAACTGGGTGATATTGATGGGAATCAAATTGTGATTTTAAAATTAACGTAGCTGTGCATTGATCGGTTTCAACAAGAGTGCAACAACACAACAGCACCACAAATGGGAGCTGCATTAAATAGTTTACGCCGTGTAGCAGCATGCCCTCGTGTGACTCCCGGAGCCAATTAAGAAATGCAGCGTGAGCTCCCCTTGATTATGCAAAACGTATTCTGCACGAAATGAATTATCACATTTCTGCTGGGACGCTGGTGGCCACCGCCGCATCTGGGGACATCCCCACGTGGTGAGACTACGCTCACCTCTGTGCCCCCTGTCTGGTTAGGGTGCATGCTAAACGGGCCCGGATTGCCTGACACCATTAACAACTTATCCCAGTCGTTCAAAACCGTTAAGTCTGTGGTCTACATTGCTCCAATCTGCGGGGGCTGCCAGGACGGAACCGTAACACGTTGCAGGTCCGTCCGGGCAACCGTGCTTGACAAACGCTCCTCCGGAGCAGTCGCCGGTTGGCTGCGTGAGAAGAGCAGGCGGCGAACTCATTGTTAGCAAAGATAGATAGATGTTTATTATTACAGAAGAAAATACACAGTGATCTTGCGAAGCTCTGGAAGCGGGATTCCTGCCATGTAACACTGACTCCCTCTCTCTAATACGTGCAAGCTATGGATGCGGCATTCCTGTGACACAACAAACGCTCGATCAAACCAGTGCACACAACATATACAATCACAAGGTAATACAACGAATTCACACTAACCAAATTGTGCAAGGACGAACCCCTAACCATAATTATGAAGTAAACAGTAACACACAATCATCGTCATTACCACTGTCGTCATCGTTAGACGTTACCGTTTATTTATTTTGCCGATTGTACCGTCTGTGTTGGTTTGCTGCAAATAACACGGCCATCGAAACCAAGTTGCAGGGGCCCAAAATAGATTTTTAAATCATTTTCTATTTCGCAAGCGGCCCTGGCTACCCTACTGGGTCCGCTGGATCAATGTCACCTTTATTTCCAGTGTAATTAAACTGGAAGCAATATCGCGAGTATTAAGATGTGATTTCATTACGTTTCATGCACGTTTAAATGCTAAGCGGAAAAAATGATTTAGTTTTGAAGCAATAATCTAAAATTATAGATCTGCATAACTGAATTGAATATGTTTTGCATTAACTCTTTCAAGTTAATTTAATAAATGCCACCGAATGACGCATTGCAAGGAAAATGTTATCCCCGTGAGACGTGGGCATAATATATAATCATCATGAACTGACAAACTTATATTGTAACTACTGCATAGCCTTTACGAAATGATCAGTACTAACAGGTCATCATGTAGCTGTTGTGTAATAGGACCTAATATGTTTTTTTTAACCAACTTTCATCACTATTGTACTGATGTAGGGACGATGATTGTGTATTATTGTTTTCTTTATAATTATGCTTGATTTATGTTTGCTTATATATGAATCTTGTATTTACTTGAAATTATTGTCAGCAATTCGCATGTTTGTTGTGTCACAGGAGTCCCGTGGAGAGCTTGCAAGCTCACTGTGTATTTTTCTGCTGTAATAATAAACATCTATCTACCTTTCCATATCTGTTCTTTCGGGATAGCCGTGTCGAGTGTTTATTTTCTCTCCTTCGGGACGTTTCGCCTCCCATGTTGAAGAAACGCCTGAAGATGCCTCTAACATGGGACGCGAAACGTAACGACGGAGAGACAAGGAGCACTCGACACGACTATCCTGAAAGAACAGCTATGGACATCAATTTGCATACATTGAGCTGTGGAAACCTACATCGATATCGACCAGCTAACACGAGAGCAACTTTCATCAGTATTCACCACACGGTCCAGTAAATTGCCCCAAACGATTTCACAGGACGTCATAATTATGCCGGCAGTCGGATGTTATTTATCACACCTAGGACCAAACCAGCTCGTTATGATGTTGTGCAAGAAAACTGCGGTGGAGAAGTACAATTGGTGATCAGCCCTGATTTATGGCTTGACCACTCTCAATGTTTTGCAGCTATACCCACTTGTAAAGTCGCGAGTACGGTAAACACATCACTCAGCGTCTGCGAACAGCAGCTTGGGGCCGTTCACTAGCATTGGGTGGTCCCTTGTGGGAGCGACAGTGTCGCCGCTGCTGTGTAATTGAGTTATATTTTAGATTTAATTGGCACGTACTAGTGCTGCGGCACAGCTCTCAAACGAACCCTACAACTACACGAGGCTTGTCGAAGCTTTAGGAAGTGTGCATTTCACCTGATTTGTGGAATTGGAACTTTTTCACTTCTCGTTTGCATATTCAGCGTACAAAGTGTCCGACAGCTTTGATTTCTGTTCAGTGCAATGCCATAAAATTAACCAAGTTCTACACAAAGCGTCTCTTTGTACAAGACCATGCTGGGTTTTTATATAAGGAATACCGCTCTAATAGCGGTGAACCAATGTTCCAGATGGACATTCATACGTCAGCTCGTGTAACGGTTTCTATGTCACAACCCCTACACAATGAACATGTGTCATCTACTCTTAATGGTTCGACACCGCAGGTGTTATTGGCACGTGCCGTAAAAGTAATTTATGCCGCCAACCAGTCTCATTATTGTGCTGTCATGCAGGTAGGTGTGCGTTGTCCTGGATAGATTTTCGTCGTGCGTACATTTATACCTTGAGGACAAGGACTTTCTCATTGTGCGTGCGTCCAGCTTTACGGTTGCGCGATGGCTCGTGTAATTGATTGGGGTTGTGCAGAGGTTATCACAAAAACCTGTGAGCGTGTACCCTGCCCGTTAATGCGTGCATGCTGATACTATGATACGGGTGATATACCAAAGGTTCTGCTAAAAGCATCGTATTTATGGGAGTTCAGCTGTAGGTCGCCGCACCATTGACTGGCAAGACGCGTGCAGGCTGCGGTTCATGTGCACGGATTTAAGGAGGCATAGGCACGGTGCACGGCGAGTAGCGCTGCCGCCTCACAGCTTGAAAGGCCCGGGTTCGAATCTCGGCTCGGGTGCCTTGCTGTGTGAGTTTGCATGTTCTCCCCGTGTCTGCATGGGTTTTTGCCGGCCATTTCGGTTTCTCCCCACAGTCCAACGACGTGCTGCTGCATAGGTTAATTGGCCTGGGGACTAAATTGCCCTCAGTGCCCTGTGGTGGACTAGCGTCCTGTACTGGGTATAGCCCTGCCTTGCGCCCTGTGTCTGCCGGGATAGGCTCCGGCTCACCACGACCCTCTACAGGATTAAGTGGTTTCTGACAGTGAGATAAGATGAGAAGATACACTGTGCGAGTGGATGTGAGACAGCGGCACAGACTGCCTTATGAGACTTCCTCTGAATAGTTAGTGCTAATTCTGCCGCAGCGCTGTATGCTGTTTTGATACGTAAACGTAATTTAAGAACGTACTTTGCCGCACTTCCAATTAAAAGTGAGAGCAGGTGCGGCTTTATTGCCCAGCATGCTACACACATCTGCACCAAGCCACACTATAATATAACTCAATAGTTTTTTTATTTTTCTTCAAAGGCTTTGCATGCTCACATTCGTGGCTGGGTTTTTTTTAGAAAAGGTCTTTTCAAAAGGTGCTGGAGTCAAAGTATACAGTAGCTGATCTTGCTGGGCGGTGGTGGTGATGCACGTGGCCTGTGGTCCAGCACTGTGGAGGCAGCGAGGGTTGATGGATCGTGCACAGACTCCCTTCCCGTGGGAATCAAAGAGGTGTCATGCTCTGGCTGGCCAGGAGAAGGCAGTACAGCAAGTAGACTAATCGCCATCTCTTTCCATCTGTACGGGGATGGAATGTTGCCCCCTGGGCACGTGGGTTTTTGTCAGTGTACTCCGGTATGTTCCCACTTGTATAATAAACCCTCATCATTAATTGGCTGAAAACATCTGAAAAAAAACAAAACCCAATGCAGGATCCTCCGGTAAAAGAGTCCGACCACTCAGTGTGGCTTTCCTGGATAAGTTAATGAATTATATTAATTAAAAAATATTGGCTTGAAATGAATGGTGACAGGGCAGGACATAATTTCACTCACATTGGTGTCAAAATATATTTGCGTAGCAATTTAGGATCTGTCTATAAAACAGAGTATAACGCAAAAAATACAGCCAACTCTGAAAGTTAATTCCCTGCTAAAAACTTTTTAAAATTATTCAACATAACAACGAAAAAAATACCCTCGGTGAAATCAGCTAATGCAGCATTGCATTGATTAATGATAAATGCATTAATGTAACGAGATACTGTAAACTGACACTAGTCGTAGATCATTTCAGTCATTTCATAATGATGAGTTATTTCTGGCTGAATGCACTCTAGTCCTGAGAATGTAAAATGGGAAACGAAATAAATGCAGACGTGCCATATGTTGACGAGCAGTGGTGGATCGTGCCTCCGGTATTTTTTGTGGGGGAGAGGGAATGGGGATATAGACAAATTTCGCAATTCAATTGGAGGTGACACGTGCAGGTAGCTTATTGATTACGTAAAATGAGAAGGCAAGTCAACATACTGTACCGTGCACTACACTCTGATGACTGAGAAGCTACATCTATATATACAATTTATGCAATTGAACCAGTGTTATATTTACCGGATTTCAATCCTTCATAACCACAAATTTTGTGTGCACAACACCAAGGCTATTAAATCTTATTTCAGCTTGACACTTCATTAACACTCTTCTGTAACTGTAACACTTTATCAGATTTAAATTGCCACTTTTGCACTAGTACCATCAACCCTGTTAAGCACTCTTCCACATGTATCCTAACATCAGCAGAATGTGTTACACGCTCGGAACAAGATCGCCCCCATGGCATGGCGTTTTGGGGCCTTCACTCAATAGTGGATGGACAAAATGGCTGTAAACTATGTTTTATTCTCTACCATATGTGCTTTTTGAAACGTAATTTAATTACAGAAGTATTCGTTTTAGCACTTGAAATTACCTTTAACGTGTAGTTCTGCAAGGTTAAGTTATTTAACTAAAAATATCCGAGTATATAGATAAATTTGACTCAAACACATCCCGATGTATCGATAAGTAAGAACGCCTGAGCATGGCGCCAACGTGGGGGGCGAAACGTCGCGAAGGAGAGAGGGGGTGTGCTCGACACGTCTATCCCGAAAGAACAGCTTTGGAACGCAATTATCATCACTGGAGCCGTGAAAACTTACATCACTACAACTAAGCAAAAACTGGTCAAAATCTACAGTTAATTTGCCCATGATGCCCGTAACTTTATCGCATGTATCTTAACGATCACCCCCCCTGCAGTGTTTAATTGAAATGACAGAATTTACTCTGGCATAGGACCTCTGACAAAAGTAATACATTAAGCAGGTCCGCTAGGTCTGAAGAAGGTCCTAAGGCTACCTGTCACTGGGCAACTCCAAAGCTAGGTCCATGTGTTGATAAGCACCCCATTTGCACCAGTATTTACAATAAAGTGCCTCGGTTACTGATGAATGACTGCCCTGTTGCGCCTCGTCTTACAAAGGGGGTGAACACAGTCAATAAGGATACATGAATTAATATCATTATTACAGCTATCAACCTGAAGCTTCCCTCTGCTGTGGAATGGCCTCGTCCGTTTTCATTCTACTCCACTTTTTTTGTATCGTCTCGTTGTGACCTCTGAATTCATTGATTTCGTCTTTTTTTATTTCATGATTCCAGATATAGATTCTAATAAAACTGCTATATTCGTGTTTGACAAGCCAGAACCCAAGCTTTCCTGGTATTGCTGGGGAGCTGTAGATAATGACTGCGGTGAGTAATGTTCTCGCAGATTTTTGTATTCTTACACGTTTAATTGGCAATAGAAAACCAAATGTGCGCAAGCTGAGCAAGTGCTCATCATGGCGTAATGAGTTAATGCACCGCATGGCATGGACGATGGGTCTATTATAGTACCTTAGCATCGCATCATTGGTGCACTTGAAAGTACTGAAAGCGTTTTTGGATTGCACTGCTGCTTGAAATTATAGATAGAAAGGTGAACACGTGTATTACAGAATATACAGTATTTAAGTTAGAGACGTAATTTTGACTGTTATGAAACACATACTTGAGTTTGTATAGGACATGATAATATAAGGGATGATGGCCAGTGGTCTGACTAACGACTGAGTGACAGCCAAAGGAGTCAACATGCCTGAGAGTACATTTGCCGTTTAGATGAAGCGATAATGCAACTGACGTGCGGGAGCTAGATGGATTGTTGCATCGCAAGACCACGAAAGCTGGTGATGGCTTGGGGAGGCCTTTATTCAACAGTGGATCAATCGTGACCAATATTTGTTTTTTAAATACTGTGGTCTATTGTTGGGGTAAACTATTATTTCTAGAATTTGCAATTATATCTTAACATGTGGCACACATCCTTTTTTTTTCTAAAAAAGAACTGTACACTTAAACGGCTGTGAAGTTCGATTGTTTTTCTTATCACGAGATGAAACTATCCGGTGACAAACCGTTGCAGCTGAGATCCCACCTTCATGTTCCCACCTTCGAGCCGCCGGCCTCTCATCGCTCAGCACAGCTGCCAACTCCCGTTCCCGATCCTACCGTTCCCCGCGCGCATCATCCTTCCTCCCCAATGCAGCCCCATCTGGGAGAGGCGCGGGCAACGGGGGGAAAGAGCTGCGCGCGATGTGAGTGTGACGTGCCGTGAAGTCACAGCTACGCGCTGCTCAACGTGCCATGAAATTATACCAGCAGCTCTTGTGAGCTGTGCACAATGCATAATGCCGACCGTGTCTGCTGGGCACGCCGACATCTGCTACGGCGCTATTCGACATTATTCAGCTTGCCCACGTGTCCAAAACCGATCCGGCACTTAAGTGTCTGGCAGAAGAAAATAACTGGCGGTAGCACCGTGTGGAAAAGTTATTGCGTTTTTATAGTGTGCAATCAGCAACGGCCATCCCGGAGAGATGTAGCGAGCAGCGCGCCGCGGAGGAAAGCTGCCCGCAGGCACCGAGCAATGGCACTTGGGTTCTACCTGAGAATTGCACGCGTTGCCAGCCGGTTACATATTTAGCTATATAAGGGGGGAAGCGTTCACAGCCGAATATCAGTCGCGCCTTCAATTCGATGCTTCAAAGATACACATCTCCACTGCTCGAACGATGAGCTTGAGGGGAAGGGTAGGTCTATGCAGTCAAAGTCATTTTTACCGACGTTAGTTTTGTCATTGTCAGCCTGTATCTTCCCACTGCTTGGCAAAGGCCTCCCCAAATCGTGTTCTATTCCTTCCTTTCCATACGTAAAGGACTCAAACCGGGGACACGTGGCCTGTGGACTAAATTGCCCCCGATGCCCTGTGATGGTTTGGCGTCCATCCTGGGTATAGCCCTTGCCTTGCGCCCTATATCTGCCGGGATAGGCTCCGGCTCACCGCGACCCTGTGTACAGGATTAAGCGGTTTCTGACAATGGATGGATGGATGATGATGATCTCTCTTCAGCTATTATCATGACACATGCCACCATTTTCCCCTTAATTTATTTAGCTTAAACAACACCACAACCGCTGAATCTACACATTATTAGGTTATCGGACATTCCTCCCATTAATTCGTGGGCTCAGAAATGAAGAATTTTTTTTTTTTACACTCCCCGCTCTTGGAACTTTGGTGGCCGTGGGCTCCTGCTGTGCGTGGTTAATGAGCCGCACTTTTGCTGGCAGAGGCCTGGATGTGCGTCACTGTTCTGGCCGCACTGTGGTCCCTCTAATGAGCTATGCCAAGTCCCCACACCCATTATTGCCACCGTTGATGGTGAATAATTCCCCATCGGATCGCTGAAATGTTACATTTGTACGCAGCATCCCGTGTGGAGCGCGTTTTCAAGGTTGGCACCGGGTAACAACTCACAGGTCACGATGGGAATCTTAGGGTTGACGTAGTTTGTTGTTTTTGACAAGTGCTCACTCTAGGTGTTTGTGTACCCGATGTGTATGCAAGATTTATTCGCTATGATTTTTTGACACAAAAGAACGTTACACATTCATCAAAAACACTGCTTTTAAAGAAAATGTGTATAATGTAATAAGTGAAATTTCTGGAAATGGCCCTTCCAAAATGATATTAGGAATTACACAATATCGTCATTATTATCATCATCATTTGCCCCCTCTCTCAGCTCATTAGTGATGATAGGGCTAAATGATGTTCTGCCATGGTTCGCTTCCTACTATTCTGCTAGGTCTATAGCGATGTTCACGGCTCGATGTACGAGAATTTCTCTTAAGAGCTGCTCTTTCGAAATAGCCATGTCGAGCGTTCATTCTCCCTCCTTTGCGAAAATTTCGCTTCCCAAGTCGGAAGGCTCAGCACGGCTCTACTGAAAGAGCAGCTCTTAAGAGCAATTCTCTGCTGCGTCTTTAACGCCTGAGTCATATTTCCCCCGGTTTCCCTGTTTTGTGAGCACCAATGCCAAATACGGGATCCGGGTTCATGTCAAGGCTCAGGCTCCCCACGTCCTAATCAGTGTTGTTTTCCTTCCGTGACTTTGTCTACTTATTTTAAATCCTAACAGTTTTTATGTTTGGCCTGTAAATCGTCATATTAGTAGTTTTCATTTTGGTTCATTTTGTTGGCCTCGTCTTTCCGCCAGATGATAGATGGTGACGCCAATTATAGTTTGTTTTTGATAAGACGTTAAAATTCACTATCACATCGCTACATAAATCTAAGGTGATGGCACTGATATAATACAATAGTGTCAATGTACCGTACATTAGACTGGGTTGCTTTAAGTATGCTAATTTTAACATTTTCATATCCTGTATATGTATTTCATACAGTTATCTGCATCAAAACAGAACGCTTCTTAACATCACTTATCAAAACCATTGCTTTGATAACATTTAAATTTAAGTAATATGGCATCGAGCAGACAACAGGTCACCAGTAAATGCACAAGGTTGATCACCTGAAAATGTGGACATTAATGCCTCATTAGGATTGCATCGACAGCTGCTGTGATGCTGTGGTTAATGATATTTGTCTGTGTTTTCATTCCATTAACATTTAATTAAAATGTCCAGAAAAGTTTTGACTGCAAAGAAATGTTGTTAATGAATGGCTATTAATTTTAGACGGAATGCCATTGTTAATTCACCTGCTGTTGGTGGGGGTAATTGCTATGGTGTCCATAGAAAGAACAATACAAGCTTTGAACGTGTCATTTTTTTCTGATTACTAGAATATTAACACTCCTTTATAATGTGTATGTGTGAAATCTATTTTACTTTTCGCGTAAATCAGGGCCTGATTTTAATAAGCATTTGTATTATGGTACCATGTGAATTGTGTGTTTTATTAATCGTCTTCTTCTTTGCGATTCTTCGAAGCACGATGGTCAACCTCTGGACATCGTTGTCTTTCAGCTCGGCCTCGAAGTGTTTGGTAGATTTCGCAGGCAATAATACTTGAACAATAGTGAATTGTATTGCCTTTCGTATTTTCAATGCTGGCTGAAGGTCTCCCCACACCGTATCAAAATCGAACTTCTCTCCCACCTAGCTCTCTCAAGGTATCCTGCCATACCTCTCCGTCCTTCTCACTCCACTGACCACAGCTACCCGCCGCGTCTGCTCATCGTATCCAGAACCAGGAGCGCCCTGGCTGAGCGGCGTTTCTCTGTAGCTGCACCTGCAGCAGCCGTCTAGAACTGGAGCTCTCCCACTGCACAGAAGCAGCAACCAAGCACTATCCACCTTTAATCAGCAGCTCAGCTCACGGTTCACCTATCCAGTCTCTCACATGTTCGAGCCATCACCTGACCAGGCTCTCACCTGTCCACATTCTGACCGGTTCAGGTTGGTTTACGATGGCTTTGCATCTCCAAGTTCTCAATCGGGTATTCTGTCCGCTTCAGTAAATGTTCGCCTAATAAATTGTGTCTGTTATTATTATTGTTAATGTGGGGGTTTGTCGTACTATACTTGACCCCACTAGTCTATGTGGGCTGATGTAAGGGAGGTGGCCAGGACTCTTTTAGGTATCTTTCGCCACTGATGCTAGCCATGGCCGGTAATAAAACCCAGGTCGCTCGATCCCTCGCCCCCTCCTCCATCCCCATCTCCTCCATCCCCACCTGCTGCGTCCGTCTCCACCTCCATCCCACGCCCCATCCTCCCCCCCGCCTCCATCCCTCCCCTCCATCATTCTTAAAATTATTCCACAAACAAGAAAACCTTGTAAGATACCATACAGTCATTATTTTCTTGAAGCAATCACGTGCATACAGCTGCCTACGCAATTATCATTAGCTTTCACGAGTAAACAAACGGGCTCTAATAGAAAATGTGTGACGCTTATTACAATTATGGTTGCATCTGTGCAACGCCGGCATATGGCAGTGCTTCATAAAATGATTAACCGCATTTTCACATCTCAAATAAATGACCCAGTGTGGGTTGTACGGACTCATTATATTTAATTTCACAAATAGTGGAGTGGGAGAGAAAGCGTTGCTCCATGTTGCAGTCTGGTAAGTGAAACCTTTGTGGGCCATTGTTGGAAGGTTGCAGGACAATGCGCGTGTGCAGGTGCAATTCCGGAACAATGTGTGTCTTCAAAGAACATTTCTTAGTTGTTTGTAAATATATATATAAAGTAAGGTAGTTACCTAATTGATGTTGCAAATGCATTTTAGATTAATTCTTGTTTGATGTGTGAATCATTGTGTAGTGTCAAAGTGGAGGTTCTCGACTCCTTGCATTGGGATTATAATGTATAGCGTATCTATATACAGTATGTGATAGTTGTGATTATGAAAACCCTGGAACCGATGTATTTTTATGACGTGATTTACGTCACGCCCACGCGGCCCCAGCACAAGGCGCGTGTTGGGGGCGCGTGGGCTTGGAGCTCCCTGTGTTAAACGTATGTATTTAGCTTTAATTTGTTGTACATTTGTCATTTTTCAGCTGTTCCTTTTCGCTTTGGTTGGTGGTTTGTTTCTGTGTAACTTTGGTGTTTGTTTTTGTTGTCTGCCATGCTCTTGTTGCTTGCTTTTTTTGTCTGTTTTGCGCAGCCTACTCCAGGCCCAGTCCTGCCTTGCCTAAACTCACCTCGTGGTGTCGCGTTTGGAAGTTGTGTTCTTGTTGTTGTAGGTGGCTGCGTTTTGTTGTTGTTGTTGCGTGTGTCTATTTGTGTGTTCTTGTGCTTCAATGCTGATTGTTTGATTTGGATTGGCGTTGTTTCCCCGTCGTGTCTGTCGCGCTGTCTTCCTATCTCTGTGTCCCTATGTCTCTCCCTGTCGCTCACCCTCCCTCCCTCCCTGTCTCCCTCCGTGTTTGTCTTTAAGGAAGTGACGACCATCTTAGGAGACGCTGGCAGATTGTTGCCGCCATTAAGATTGTCAGTTTCATGACCTTTCAGTATATTCGAAGTAGCCTTAATCATTTATTTTCTGTTGTTTTTTTCCTTCGTTGTTGACATGCCGTCCTCTTCGCGGCCCTTGTGCAGCGCTTTGTGACCCTCGGGTGAAAGGCGCTATATAAATTGATATTATTGACAATGCTTGCAATGCACGATTCTGTGTGAAATGTCACGACTGTGGTTTTTTGGGCTGTTACTATTTTGATAACATATCCCTCTTCAGTATTGTGATCTATACACTCCAGGTTGATAGAAATCGCAAGTCAGTTAGTTGGTAGGGCAAGTTGCTGATAGCAAGCTCCTATTGCAGGCGCGCACGAGGGGATAGGTGACCTTTGTATCCCCACTGCTGATGTGTACACATCGGATCGGGCACTCGCTTTAGGCTGAGTCAACCTAAGGGAGGCCCAGGACTGGTACTACGAGTCGACGGGGTTCGTAGCACAATGAGCTAACCACGAGACGACCACCCTCAACGGTTCACCCACACGGATGCAAACCTTTTAATCCAAAAGTTAAATAGTTACATTGAATTGCCGAATAAGCTAGACTGCTAGAGTAAATTCATTATTGTGTCAGCCATACCACTTTGAAAACAAATATAATCGTATAACTATAACCCATTAAAATCGAATGGCCAGGCTTGTTTGCACTTGATGTCGCTGTGTTGTGAGAGTTCCAGCAAGTCGGCTGGGGGTAAGCGTTGTTCCGCGGTGAAATTGCTATGACCTCCAGCACAGTAAGCTTACCGCTGTAAGAGTGGGCTTCAGCTTATAAATAGTGAGTCGGAATAACAGTTGCAAGCGTGAGCTGGGAAGTTAGACATCCGAATGTTGTTCCATCCATCCATTGTCAGAAACCGCTTCATCCTGTATGGGGACGCGGGGGTCCGGAGCCTATCCCGGCGGACACAGGGCGCAAGGCAGGGCTATTCCCAGGATGGGACGTCAGTCCATCACAGGGCACCCGGCGCAATTTAGTACCCAGGGCCAATTAACCAATGCAACAGCATGTCTTTGGACTGTGGGAGGAAATCGGAGTGCCCAGCAAAAACCCACGCGGACAGGTCGAAAACATGCAAACTTCACGCAGACATCCGAATGTTCTTGCATTAATGAAACACGGCTGAGCTACACCAATATTGAACGGCGCGATGCTTGCGTACTACCAAATCAATTGTTGTTATTGTTAAATATAATCTCCAATAGAATAGCAGATACAATTCACTTAATGTGTTTTCTTTCCTCGTGTTGCGTGACGTCTTTGGATACTGGACGTGGGTAATATGTAATGGGCTAGGTGTGAAAACAAAAAGTTTAAGTGGAAAATATCTGAGTACAAATGACTGTCAGTTAATATTGACATACTGACAAGTACTTAGCCTCCTCTGGTAATCATCCGGCACCATGCTGTCACACTGGCACCGAAGAACGACATTAGTATTCAAACTGCAGCAGCACTTTCTGTGACTTTCTTTCCTGCCCCTTTAGGCTTTCTCGTAAATGGCTAAAAAAAAATAGGTGTTACTAAATTGTGTGCCACACGCAGAGCAAGCGGCATTGCCATTACGGTAAAAGCTTTAATGTTTTTAGAGGGCCTATTGAGTGGATAGATGTGGCACATCTGTTACTTTCATCAAGTGCTCTAATGGCTTGGAAGAAGCTTCTGTGTTGTTAATGGTGTAGGGATGCACGATGTGCATGACACTGGGCCCTCTTTTTACCACTTGTTCCTAATGCTCGTGGGATACACCTAACAATCCCATTAACGTAGACAGCATCCACCTGATATCTATTTTAATAAAGGGCATATGCAGTAAATGTGTGTGTGTATATGTATCGACTTGGTGGCTTTTGACTGTCAAATTTGTATTTTTTTGACAATCATTGCTTAGAAATGGACAAATATTTTCCGACTTATTTCTCTGTGAAAACCTACATTAGTACAATATTTGTTATTATATTATTGAACACAACCTCGATCGTGCTTAACTTCCTGACATACATTGCATGCATAGTGCTCTTTCATTCACTCTGCTCCAAAAAAAACACATCATGCTCTCCTGACCTCGTTGAAGCTTTGACATGATGGGAGGATATTCTCTTTCCTCTACAATTCATGAAACATAGAGCAGGAATCTCATTATTCTTCATATTTATGACTCACCGTTTCCCCTGCGTTTAATTATAAAAGCGTACTCTTTGTTATAAGATTAATGTTGGCCAGTCCCGCAAATTTGGAAATGCATTTTGGACACTTTGAAGATCTATGTAACCATTGTTGTAAGCGTGCAGTGTCTTTACTTTTCGATAGTATATCAAATCTTAATGCCTGGAATTCAGATAGAAATAATTTGTCCACCAATGTTAAAAGTAGAAACATTCTCATAAAATAACTCAGTGTCAAAAGTATTAATATTACATTCTTTTTCATCCATACTAAAGGCGCTCTATAAATGCTGTTATTATTATTATACTGGGATGTGAATGGGCATTCCGTTTCACGCAAATTATTGACTTATTCCATAAATAACCATAGACAGTCATGCACCGCATAACGTCCGTTCGGGCAACGTCCGACCGCATATACATCCGTGGTCCCATAGGGTTATAATAGAGTTCAGAAATCCCGATCGGAGAGCGGGACGTAGCGAACGCAACAGCTTCCCGCACGCAACACGTGTATATCATGTCTCTTGTATACAAATGTTGTGCAACTCCCTTCCCACAGCGTCAAGGTGTCCTATCCAGGCTCTCGAGGAGAAGGGAGTACAGCAAAAATGTGGACTTCACCTGCTCCATTTGTATGGGGTGGTGTTTCCACCTCACACGTGCAGGTATGCTCTGGGTGGTCCGGTTTCATCCCACTTGTAAATTGACTACGTAGAGCACCGCATATCTTGGGCAATTGTTGGAGCCAGCTTATCACGTGGATGCCTTCCTGCCTGCCTGTGGCTCCTTGTGCACCGGAGTCGTTCTGTGCGTGTTACAAGTGAAAAGCATTCTAAAATCTAATTGAACCCTGCCTATTTAATGTTTTAATCTTTTGGCAGCATATCACTAATGTGCATCTTTTGTAACGGCTCATTCTTCATCTTAACCATTATGATTTGTAACTTTCCCAGATCTCTAGATGTCACTGTATTTTATACTTCAGCACATGAACCGTTTATAATTGTAAGCAATTACAATTAACAATTGGCAGACTCATTATTGAAGTAGCATCTGCCTCAACATGATGCATATCTGCCTACTTTGGCTTTGTTTTTTTCTATTTGGCACCTAAAGACTTCGGCATGTTTAGTGCGTGAAAAATAATTTCGCGTAATTTTAATAAGCCATCCTAATCTGCAGAAAACAGTGGTGTAATTGCAATACTGTGGCGTTGTATTTTTGCAAAAGGGGTTTGGCTCTGGCTGGTGCTGCTGTGCATGCTGCTGCTTCTGTTAGAGACGGCAGGATACCTGGGCACACTGTGCTTTGTTATTTTTTTAAAGCAGATCTGGCAGCCTCCATCCACGGTGCTGAAACCATGAGACATACACAAAACAGAATGTGGTTTCTTTAAAATGGAATTACATAAAAACTTGTCTTGCACGTCACAATACTCGTCAGTTTCTGCCCAAATAAATAAAATAAATGTGGTTTTCAGAATTATAATTATAGCTCCCCTTTAAACCCCAAAGCTAAACGTATCAAATTGCTTCTACAGTAGCTGCGAATTTTTAGTTCAAACGGTTGAAATGCATTTATCAAAATGTTAAACTAGAGTATGTTCGAAAACTTCTGCAAGGAAAACAATGAGAAAAATGATTATGGCATGGCCACTTTTGTTGGAAATGAGGTTCAATTCAATTCAACTTTATTTGTCAACTCTACCATATGTACAGGACATACAGAGAATCGAAATACCGTTTCTCTCAGACCCCGGCGTTGTTTACTGTCGTTCTGCAAATGACTTGCAGAAACCGACGGCTAATACTTGTTACTTGATGAAACGTAATACAAATAAACGAACATGAAACCATGAAGACACCGCACTGTTTGGTCCGAGAGTAGCCGCTTCATCAGAATGCGCTGCCATTTCCCCAGACCCCAGCGTCGGCACCCACATGGAAGGACTTGGCTTGGATTGACTTGTCTTGGAGCTTGGGTTGACGCGGCCCGGCCCTGGCGTGACTTGGCTTGGCATGGTGCGGCTTGGCTCCACATCAGCTTGGCCCGACCTGACCTGGCTTGGCCCGCAAGGCCGCGGGTGTGGTAGGCCGTCTGAGCAGGCCCAGGCCCCGAAGCCCGCACGGAAGGTCCAGGCTTGGATTGGCTTGACCTTGTCTTGGCTTGGTTTGGAGCTTGGGCTGTGTTGACTTGGCCCGGCCCGGGTTGACTTGGCTTGGGTTGGCTTGGGTTGGCTTGGCTTGGGCTGACCCGGCTTGGCTTTGGCTAGACCCGGCCTGGCATGGCTCGGCCCGGCTCCACACCAGCTCAGCTCGACTTGGCTTGCAAGGCCGCGAGTGTTGTGGGCCGCTGGAGTAGACCCAGGCCCCGAAGCTCGTCTGTCTGAGGAGCACCGAGTTAGCGTCCGCCAGCTGGCTTGGTTTGGCTTGACTTTGATTGGCATGGCTTGGCATGGCTTGGTATGGCTTGGCTTGCGAGGCCGCGGGGGTGGCAGGCCCGAAGGAGCAGGCCCAGGCCCCGAAGCTCGCCTGTCTGAAACGGCGTTGGTAGAGGTTGTCCACTATCGTTCTGCAATGGTGTCTAGCAGTAACTGACGGCTGCAGTTGAATCTTGGCGTAGCACGGTTGGCATGGGCCCTGGTACAAGAAATGAAATGAGGTTCCCAGTGTTTTATCATCCCCCCTCAGCCCACGTCTCCGCGGGTCGATGGCTTATCTCCCGCGTGCCACGCATCTCCAGTGATGTAGGCCGTTGCACAGTTGGGTCATTGAGGATTCTCCTGCCGAGAATGTAGTAGCTCAGATCAGACAACAAAACATGTAATGACGCACTGCTCCGAACACAAGTTGCAAGGAGACACGGCTGATAAACCACAACCCGCACAAATGACGCAATTCCTGGGTATAGCCCTGCCTTGCGCCCTGTATCTGCCGGGATAGGCTCCGGCTCACCGCGACCCTGCACGGGATTGAGCGGTTTCTGACAATGGATGGATGGATGGAGTGGCTAACCAACCTCAATTTGAACATTAATGCTCTATACCAGCCATATGCAATAATAGCCCAAAGGTTATTGGCATCATGCGAGCAGTTTGCGTGTGCACACTCGCAAATCACAACCAAACGACTGCAGAAATGTCTCTGGTCCTGACGAGTCCCAAACAATCTGCCACCGTCCGATTAGTAGATGTCTCCGATTAGTAGATGTCTCCCTTCAGGCAACCACTGGCTCTCGCCACAACATTCCTCCGTCGCCCCTCTTGGCATAGAATCCTGGTGCAGTTGCACCGTCTGCACACTCAATAGCTGTGCCACCGGTTCACAAGTATCTCCCGAGAAGCATCACGTTCACTTGTCGGAATGATCGCGGACGTGGTGAGAGGCGAGGGGATAACGGTGCCTGCCACGTCACACACTGCTTAATCAATCTGTTAATGTATTTGCTTTATAGGGAGTCCACGATGGAGATGGAGCGATGAAACTGGCTCGTGTGTAGTTGCAGGACAGATTTTACTTGTCTTATTGCCGGAAAAGATAAAACTTTGTATATTTTTTTTACATTATCTGTACACTGGCAAAAAGGTGCCCATAGTCAAAGTCTTGGATGGGTTTTATCTCACAGACCCACGAGAGATGATGACGCCTAGGGAGAGAACCTCATCCAGCAGTGGATTCTTCACAAATAGCTGTACTTGTGAATATGCATAATAATTTCTAGTGTATTGATTGAGGTTTTCATGGTTCGATGTATGAGAATTGCTCTGAAGGGCTGCTCTTTTAGGATAGCCGTAGTAAGCATTTGTTTCACTCGCAACGTTTTGCCAGCTAAATATGCTCCCACGTTGGAAGAATCTTTAAGCAGCGAAATGTCCACTACGGCTATCCTGAAAGAGCAGCTCTTGAAGGAGAGAGGAGAAATGCTCACATTGACTATCCCAAAAGAGTTGCTCTTAAGAGCAATTCTTATTTCTAGTGGGTTTTTTGTTATCCAGTTGGTGCCAATTGTGCGTTCCATTTTTCACTGCAGATGTCAATAGAGGCAATGCATGGTCTGTACCTATATAACGAGCATTTCAATACAAATCTTGGATCTCTGTTGCCCACACCTTGGGGAGCAAGGCAACTGACAGACTCGTAATGAATTGAACCACGAGTTGCTCCACTTACTTTATTCATTATAATAAACACTAACATGTTTCCAGCAATAGCCCAGAGGGAAATGACTGTTTAATAGAGGGCACTATGAGTTGCCTTGCAGTGGATTCGGTCAGTGACATTGATGGACTTTTACTTTTTCTCTTTCTCTCTCGTGTTGGCCAGTCTAGATGCAGTGAACCTTGCACTGATATTTATGACATCGTAGGTGCATGGAGTTTATATTAGGCACTCTAAATGCGTGTTCATAATTAAATTGAGAGTCAGACAAATTAACACTTGGACCAGAGACATCAAACCGACTCGTAGTAAGTACAGGCTTGGGCAGGGCATGTCACTGGAAAGGCTGGTGGTCGAGACTAACAAAGGAGTGGCAGCCAAGAGAAGGAATGCACCCAACAGATGTCCATCATGGTGATGGAGCGATGAGATCGGCTCATGTGCATGTCGCTGCGTGAATTGTTAGATTGGAGGGTTATGAGAGAGATTGCGCTGGCTTGGGAAGGCCTTAACCCAGCAGTGGATTGATCGTGGCTGAAGATGATAATCGATGCTGATGATGATGATGAAATGCACTGTAAGACCATGCACCAGCATTCACACGTTGGCTTCACCCGTGATGAAGGAAATTACGCTGGGGTGTCTGAGGGGATTAGCGAGACTGGCTTAAGTGTGTTTGTTGTCTGGTGCCACAGCGCCTTTAGAGATTTGTACGTGTTTAACAGTGGAAAATTAAAACATTATGAGTCTCATAAAAGTGTTCAGAATACGTACAAAATATCACCATGCTGTGAGTGGTTTGGGCCTTAAAGTACACGCAAATGCGTGCGCGTGATAAGACTTCAGAAATAAACGCGCTTACTGAAATTGTTAGGAAGCATTTGTTCTTATTTATATCATCGTCAGCCTTAGATGTTTAAATGTTTATTATTACAGCAGAAACATACCCGGCGAGCTTGCAAGCTTTTTACGGGATTCCTGCGACTACTGCTGGATGAAGGCCTCCCAAAGCCATCAGTGTCTCTCATGGTGTCGTGATGTAACAATCCATCTCGCCCTTGCACACAAGCTGGATTTCATCGTTCCATCTCTACGGTAGAGATTCTCTCGGGCGTGTTCCCTTCTTTGGCATCACTCTGTAATGACCTACATATGATCAGAAACTGGTGGACGAAATGACCGCGCGGTGGACGAAGTAACCACGTCGAGTCCCCGCTCTTATGGAGAACGATGTAAAGAGGTCATCAATGCAGGTCCGGACACGCCCGTTGAAAGAGGGGGTCGAGGGGGAAAAATGGGCGCTTCGGCCCTCAACCCTCATTGTCTTCCGATCACACCTCATTGTATTAAAAATATAACACATTCGGGGAAGGGGCCGGCACGGTGGCGTAGTGGGTAGCGCTTCCGCCTCACAGCAAGAAGGCCCCGGGTTCGAATCTCGGCTCGGGCGGCCTTTCTGTGTGGAGTTTGCATGTTCTCCCCGTGTCCGCGTGGGTTTTCGTCGGGCACTCGGGTTTCCTCCCACCGTCCAAAGACATGCTGCCAGGTTAATTGGCGTACTGATTAAATTTCCCCAGGCGCCCTGCAATGGACTGGCGTCCGATTCTTGGTGTTCCCCTGCCTTGCGCCCTGTGTCTGCCGGGATAGGCTCCGACTCACCGCGACCCTGTACAGGATTAGCGGTTTCTGACAATGAGACATGGGCTCTCAACTTCATGTCGTCAAAGCCAGGGGACATGAGCGTGATACGACACCCGACGGCACATCCTGACACAATGCCGAGTGGGTCAGTACAACTCCATAATTGGTTTCGACCACAAGCCATCATGCGTTCTTGTGACATGTCCTGCCCAAGCCCTTCTCACTTTTCCTAGCAGTCAATATGTTATCTCTAACTCTGCGTAAGTTCTCTTAACCGTGTGGTCCCCTCTCTGTCACTCAGGGTAATTGCTACCATCCACCCCTCTATTTTGCTTTCTGGACTCTTCAGATTTGCTTCCATTTACATTGTCGATGTTCATGTTTACATTCCATGTCATAGCAGGTATGGTGGCTTGCCACTCCAACCTGCTCTGGTCCGCCGCTTCCTTCCGTCATTTACATCTAGGGTTACCACCTCGTTGGCACAAAAGCTGGGACACATCGTGAGGGTAAACAGAATAAGACAGAGGACTGTATATGTAATTGGCAAAAACCCGGACTTTGAATGACTGGTCTTAGGAAAACGTACATATTTCCCGAAAAGGGGGACGAACCTGGAAAAACTGAGACTGTTGGCAGCCCAATTTACATCCCAGTCTGCCAATAACCAACAATAACTGGCATAGGTATACATACGTTATCCAGTAGTTCCTCCAACAGATATCTTGAATAGCTCAGTAAACTCATAGAATTGTGTATTTCCTGTTATATCCTTAGTCACATACGGTGATATCCTGTTTCACGTGCCAGACCACTGGTAATGCACCGACGGGGAGCACTGTAACACATTTAGCCAATCATGTCAATCAATATGTTTGTGCATATATACATATAAATTACAAAACAATTTGGTTGAAAATTAGTGTTGAAGCCTGCATCCGGGTATCTGATTTTGCTCATTAGTGGCAGCTATGGGCTTTGGACACACAGAATCACCCCAAGGGTGCTCAGTTGTAATCAGATGTGATTGTTTAAAATGTCAGAAAATCAAGTGATGTCTAACATCGCAGACTCACATTTGACAACATGCTTCCAACAAAATATCCGCAGGAGTAATATTGGTCCAAATGTATAATCACACAGCGTGCTACAAGTAATTATGTCCTGCAGCTATTCATTTTTTTCACGCTGTTTTATTTTGTGTTTTTTCGTATCAATTAATGGAAAGTTTCCTGGGCTGCAACGTAATGAGGCATTAGGTACACTCCATTACTAAAGATAATACAACTACTCTTTGAAAATTACTTTGCTTTCTTTTCTCTTTGATTATCTTTAAGAGCAGAGTTCCAGAGTGACATTAAAATCTAATTTGAGCTGCAATATAAATTACCGCTCTATTAGAGTGATGTGGCATGGCCCTCATTATTAATCTAGCAGAAAATTATACTTACCAAGCCGGCATTTATATCACATGTATGATAATCCAAATACGGGTTCATATTAAGTTACGCGGTGCAGATGACTTCACTCTTAAAAAACAAATCCATTTTGCACGTGAAATGTTTTATCTGGTACGCGGTTTTTTAGTTCATGCGTAAAATGAAATCTGCTAAATGCAAACAAAAGTAATAGTTTTACCTTATTTGATTCTTAATGTCGGGGCAGCACGGTGAGTAGCGCCGCCGTCTCACAGCAAGAAGGTCTCTCATCTCATGGTCAGAAACCGCTAATCCTGTACAGGGTCGCGGTTTGCCGGAGCCTATCCCGGCAGACACAGGACGCAAGGCAGGGCTATACCCAGGATGGGACGCCAGTCCATCACAGGGCACTGAGGTCACTTTAGTCTGCAAGCCAAGTTTGAAAGTCCAGTTGTCATATGTTGGGCAGGATCAAATTCGTTCAGCTGGCAAGGAGGCTTTGCAGAAAGATGTCCATTAAGTAAGTGTTTCAAGATCTTGGCACTTTTTTCTCATTGCCGGAAAGAGTAAAACATCGTATTTTCTACATTCTTTCTAAAATGGTTTGTAACAGCATTTTTCCATACAAGGACCTCATTTTATACACCGTCTCCCATTTTGATTCCTCTCCACACGTCAGTGAAATTGTTCATCTCCCAAGCATGTTGTGCTGCAAGGATTTCTTCATCTATAACGTGACTTTTTTTATTTTAAAATCCAACTGCCGCTTGAGAGCCCTATTAAATCCAGTTGCGTCACAGAGGGTGCACTCGAAACCGAGCTCTTGGGGAAACTAAATTGCTTTAATTTGGTTAAATGGCGTCTTGTTGTTTCGCTTCCGTGAAGAACTTAAGGAGCACCTGGAGGTGGGCGGATGGAGCACCGCGGGGAATGGACAGATGCGTCAGACGTGACTCACTCGTTAGCCAAGTTCTATCAACCGTTGTACTCGGACGCCTGCCCACGTCACCGCCACTCTCCACGGTCCAATGATGCCACAATCCATATCGCGCCCGAGATAATTTCATCACTTGAGCTCCACGGGGGTCATTCACTCGGGGCTGTGATTTCCTTTGGCTGTGGGCCTGTGGCTCTATAATTGGTCTGAACCACCAGGCACCCATTTGAGCGATGTGTGGCCAACATGCAAAAGGAATAGGCCAACATAATACCCTCTAGAAAGGCTCTCTAGAGCTCCCTCTAGTGCAGACCCTTCCACCAGCAGAGGAGGGAGCGGGTCATTGCAGTGCTGCACCTTTATCTTTTAGCACTCATCCTATCTCACGATGTGTCCCGCTCAAGCCCAGTTTATTTTACTGTCGATATGTTGTCTCTAACTTGTGTAAGTCCTCTCATCTATGGGTTTCTTTCTGTCTCGAGTAGATGGGAAAAAGGCTATAAAACATTTTTATTGTCCTTTTGCCAGCTGAATGATAGCATTTTCAAAGAAAAGGTAATTCACTGAAACATTATTAATTCCCTCTCCCCCAAATATTCTATGCCTACTGTTTTTTTTTCCACGAAGGTTAAGGATAGATGTAATCGTTATCATCATCAACCATGATCCACTGCTGGATGCAGGCCTCCTCAAGCCATCAGTTATGGTCCTATTATATAAGGCTTTTAGCATTTTTACTTATAACACTCCACCTAGCATCTGTGCAGACGCTGATTTCATACCTCCGTTTATCCTTGGAAGAAGTCGCGGCTAGATTTATATCAGTAATTTATTTCTATATTAAGGTTGGCAACAGCAAAAACTTTTCTAAAAAAGTAAAAAACACGAATCAAAGATTTATCTTTGTGAATCAGTGAACACAGCTCTAGTCTGCAATACAACATGGACTTGAATACTCGACGTGCAACTACCAGATAAAAGAAGGCAACAAAAACAAACCAAATCGTTTTCTTGAAATGCTTGCCATCGTTTTACGTGGTGTGGGAAACTAACACAAAATCGTCCCTTCAAAATGTCAAGGTGGCACTTATTGACTTTTCCCGTTTGTATACTAAAGAATGATTGAGGATGTCTATACCCAGTGCTCACCCAGCGAGACTATTTCACAAACGTTTGTGTGGAAGTGTGTTTTTTCCATTCTGTTTTTTTTCATTACCAAGATTAATGTAACTTTTTTGGTCGTCAAGTTCTTTACTTATTTGGTACGAAAGTCAGCAGTTTCGAGAGAGAATCATTAATCGTAGCAATTTTTCACGTAGGTTCAACAGGGAAGTCATAATGCCGTCATTACTGCATACGTTTTCACTGGTAATGTTATTTTAGTTGAGTCTGTCATAAATGGCTCTTATTATCGTGGAAATATGTAATTACACATATATTAATCAACGTGCAGTTCAGTTCAGGGCAAATAGCGAAGTGTCTGAATGTGCGTTTGTGGGTGGATGGCACAGCAGTGGCACAGTGGTTAGCGCAGTGCACTGAGCCTAAAAACCTGGATTTGGTTTAAGGCAACAACTAACATCAGTCGCAAATATGTTAACCACTTCTGGGCTTCCTCGAGGTCGACTCGGCCTGAAATGAGTATTGTTGCAGTGTGTTTATAACCATCCGCACTGGTGAGACAAAGGCGGTCGGGTCTGTTGCTGACCACACCATCCTCGTTTTACAATTTGTCCCGGTGAAAACGCTGTAATGGTCATTTCAATTCCCCAGCACGCGGGGGCGCGTACTGGGGGCGCGTGGGCTGCAGCTCCCTGTGTTAAACGTATTTATTTAGCTTTAATTTGTTGTACATTTGTCATTTTTCATCTGCTCCTTTTGTCTTTGGTTGGTGGTTTGTTTCTGTGTAACTTTGGTGTTTGTTTTTGTTGTCTGCCATGCTCTTGTTGCTTGTTTTTTTGTCTGTTTGCGCGGCCTACTCCTGGCCCAGTCCTGCCTTGCCTAAACTCGCCTAGTGGTGTCA
>JAZEWU010000002.1:18985187-19003160 GCA_036362915.1 Geotria australis | reverse complement strand
TTCTAAACCGCTTGTCCTGGTGAGGGTCGCGGTGACAGCAGTCCAAGGAGAGTGGACCAGACATCCCTTTCCTCAGCAACAGACTCCAGCTCTTCCACAATAAAGTACAGAGAAATATATAATATATAATTTCAACTCAAAGTGTTATTTCGTCGCTGCTCACTTGCACGTTTCATGGCCATTTAATTAAAACCAGAGCTCGTCCAACATTAAGGAATGTCACTAACGGCTCTTTTACGTAACAGTAGCTGATTCCCAAATGCTCAGATTACGTTAAGCAGAACTTCTTTGCAGCACGGATGATATTGATTGAACAAATGTAGGAAATGTATTGTGTCTGCAAGTGGCTGCCCCACAGGGGTAGTACACACAATTGAATTGCGTTTGTCTTCCTGATCCAAGCCCATTGCTATACACATCGTGCATTCACTTTACAAATGAACTGATGCGGGTACTTTACTCTCGCAGGGCATCGCTGCTACACCACTTGGCTCTACAGTTTCTTGTCATTATTTTCCCAGCTAGTATATCTGGTCGTACATACGAAATGCTTTCTCGCGAGTCCTTGGCACACGTGCCCCCAATTCATTCATATCATCATATTGCTTTGCCTTTGTTTATACCCAAAGGCCTGACGTGGCTGTAATAATCCCCATATCTTGCTCTCCTGAATCCTTCATGCTTTGAAAAAAAACTGACTTTCATTGTATTACATTTCGCGGAGCACATATTGCATGTGGGCTGTAATTTCCGAGCTCCCTCAGAAGGTGACCTGCAATTCCACAGAGGCCCTCTCTGGCCTGCATTTGTCTTTGCGGGCCCCACGTCACTGGGCTTTGCATGAGGCTGTGGGCCCAGCATAAGACAAGAAGCTTGAACTGCTTGGTAGGCGAGCCGTGACGCTTGCGGGACACTCATTGCTGCTAATTGCTCTGCGGATACAATTTGGCAGCAGCCACCTGCCTGTCTGAAATAATTAGACCCCTTATATGTCTGAAGCTAATGCATGATCTTAACGAACATTTAACAACCCTAACCTATCCTATCTCCAAAAACAGCACTATTGTAAAAATTGAAGCGTGCAATTTTGTACTGTCAATGTTTCCAATAGTGTTGGGAACATGTAATGGCTATACGTGTCACTTCATTTTCCAAAATAATGATACTATGGCGATTGCGTTTCTATTTATAGTTTCGTACATACGTAGGCCGGAAATAAATTATTAATCATATTAACAATCTTGTGTTGACTCATCACTAACGGGCACCTTGGACTCTTGTAAAGCCCAATCAAACCCGGGTTCTGGTATTCCTTCACACTGTGCTGTGAACCCGTTTTGTGCAAATTGCTGTTGATTATATGTATGCCAAAGAGGGCGTAGAGTACAAGGGTTTGAAGCTGTCAGTCAGCATTTGTAATGACGTCTGTGTAAATACCACTCGCACGGAGTATTCGTAGTCGAAATATTACTGTTCCCGTGGTCTACAACGACAATTTCACACCTGGAATGATGTGCACGACTCTCGCGAGTGACCTTCATAATTGTTAAATCATAATTAGACTGCATAAAATGTCAGCCAAACCAAATAAGTGTTTAACAATTGCATTACTTGAATAAGAATGAGTGGAGTTATCTACAACTGTTAGCAATGTGATACCTCCTGTAATCTGCTTCTACCAAAGTGTAAGAAATCTTCGTGTTGTGTTCAATGACTAGTGAAATAAGCTTTCCTGCCGTTGCCTTGTGCAATCACAGAGAACGCATCGCTGACTCTACAGCTATTACCGCCCATGCATTAAGTGTCCGAGTAGAATGAAAATCACTGTCTTTGTAAAACATCAATTTTGAATGTGTCCCAAGAAAATGCTGCCTGTTGGGTGCATTGTGCCAGCCGTTATTCCCAAGGTTGGAATTTTGTAAGCCGAGGCCTGTGCTCTTTATTCCCCACAAAGGAAAAAGCTACCACTTCTGCGTGCAAAGCAATTGCTCTGCCCTCTCATAAAATAGACTCTACGGTCTACAGGAATGTAAGATTCCTACGTGATTTCCTCGACATGATTTAGTTTGTCTTTCCTAGTTTCTGTTCCATTTACTTTCAAGCGCAGATTGTTTATTTATGTAAAATGTATTTTGGTGCAAATACTGGGCATTACGCATTTTTTTGTGTGCGCGCGCGTTTTTTCTGAGGGTATGCATTCATAAAATGTCTCACTTCTGAATTAGATAAAACATTCATCTATCCGTCAATTTTCTAAACCGCTTGTCCTGTTGAGTGTCCCGGTGGCAGCAGTCCAGATTAGCGTTTAATGGATGTGTTACTATGATCGTATGAAACAAACAGCATAGGAATTTTAGGAATTACGATAAGAGTTCGTTTAAAAATGTACAGTGAATATTTTCACACAACAGGTTGTGTGCAAGTTATGACTGTGATTAACCACAGTCATAACTGTGGTTGTGCGTCTCTGAGACTGTGAGCTTAATTAGTAGGCAAACCACACCATCAGGTGCTGCTTGAGTGATGACAACACTGGTTAATGTTAATTGCTAATCATTATGCCATTATATATATGGTAAATTACCTCATCGACGTTGCATTAATAGTTTTTTAACATTCCCCTTACTCCTACAAGCGAAGAGCATTTGTATTGATAAACGGAGGATTAGAGCCTTCACGAGTAATACTTTTTCTCCTATTAATATGTGACTAAACGACATAAATATTAGTTCCATGGATATGAAACATGTCCTATGTCCTATAATGTATCGCTATTGCCTGACTCAGTTAATCTGTCTTGATGTTATTGACATGCCGTTCTCTTCACAGCCTTGTGCAGCGCCGCTTTGTGACCCTCGGGTGAAAGGCTCTCTATAAATGCTATTATTATTATCTCTTGTGTGCACTTGTCTGGTGTGATGAACAATTTCAACAAAAACAAATGTCACGCAATTTCTTGGTGACGCTGCGTTGGCAGTAGAACACGAGCACAATCAACGTAAAACAAACCTCACGTAGCAAAGCACAAGTGCCATCAAGAAGGGCCATTGACCAAATGTCGCCTTTTATATAACAAAACAGCTTTTAAGGCCACAGTGTCATTGACTCGTTGAAAAAAATGTAGGTTCACTTCTACCATTGTATGAGGGGAAGAATGTTCTGAATGACAATTTTGTTCAAGTAATCAATCACATCAATCCTTTTCCCTCTTTTCACCGTCATGCAAAACAGTGCTGAATGTGTCTGCATGCAATACCCATTTCGGTGTCGTACAGTCCAGCATATACAAATGTATGTATTATTCAACAAGGGGACCTTTTTGTTGCATGTGTCGTATATTTTTTCTCTACTTATTTTCTTACAAAATGAACACCACCGCTCGCAAATACACCGGAGGGAATGAGAAAAAAACATATTCCCAGCAGAATATTTCCTGGAGGCATTCTGTCCTTGCTAGGCTGTCTCAAAGCCCCGCTCGCAAGCGACATCGGACAACAGTGGTCCCTGCGCGCATCACGGTGGGATTGGGCTAGCAGCAGCAGCAGCCATGTCACCTTATCTGCATTTGGCATGCGTTGGCGTGTAACCGTTAGCTACAGCGTTTAGTGTGGCTAATCCCGTGCTCGTCATGAGCTCTGCTGGTTAAGAACCCTTCACAGGACCCTCTGGACATTCTTACATGTAAACATTGGACCTGCGTCCCTCGGAGACAGACGCACGAGTGTATACATGGAAAATAGGGCTTTTACGTGGATTAGGTTGAGATGGGGAAAACGTCTTAACGCATTTATCTTTTTTTTCATTATTCGCTTGCACCATGTCACATTGTGCCTCAGGTCTTGTTTCACCTTACTGTTATTGCTCGTGTAAACACGCCGACAATGTGTGTAGACGTGTATTTGACAGGTAGGCTTTGAATTTTGAGAAATTCTCTTAAGAGGCATCTTCAGCCGGAAGGTGCCTTCAGCCGGATGATGCCTCCAATGTGGGAGGTGAAACGTCGTGAAGAAAGAGGAGCAGAGCTGGCAACGACTATCCCAAAAGAGCAGCTCTTAAAAACAATTATCATACATCAAGCCGAGAAAACATAGAGTAATACTTTGAATTTTGTGAATTATAACCTGCTGTGTTTATTATAATATGCTGTGCTTAGACGAGTTTCCCGCACAGTGTGCTTCATAATTGATTTTTGGGTCCGATCTCATAAGTAAAATGTGTATTGTGTACCCACCTCCACCCGACATGGCCAATTTAATAAAGCTGCCACACGAACAGGGTGGCGCAGTGGTAACATCTGCGCCTCACAGAAAGTATGGTCTTGCCCGAGACGGTTCGATTCCTGCCTTGGGCGCCTTTCTGTGTGGAGTTTATGTATTCTCCCCCACTTCTGTGTGGGTTTCCTCTGGGTTCTCCGGTTTCCTCCCCCAACTTAAAAAAAACAAAACATAAATTATTTTGCCGATAACATCATAATATATAGGAAGCAGTGTGTGGCAATATGTTGGCGCCGGCAAACCCCCTGGCTGCCTCCTCCACCTCTCTGCGCTTTCCTCGCGCCTCCGAGTCGTTTTGTCGTCGAATGAATACCTTCGACATTGAGTGAATATGTGCGTGTTATAAATGTAAAATTATTATTTTTAACAAACTTGCCGATTTGTCACAGCTTCATCTTTCTGGTGGTGTTGGAGTGCAATGGACAACGTATAATAATTGGGGACGATGTTTTGGTGGTAGTTACAACCGGAGTAACTGGGCAGTTGGCAGAATTGAAAAAATATATCAATAATAATATTGGTCACAAAAGATCACATGTTAAATGTACATAGCGTATAACGGGTTATTATGTTCTATAACCGTTTATTTTCATTTAAAAGCTTTTTATAAATATTAGACTCGTCATCGAAGTAAAAACTGGTAAATGATATGTTTAATTTGAGATGCCTATCAGAGTACCAGGACTCGGATAAATTACACAACTATAAAACAGGAATGATTGCACAGTGGAACCTAACAGAGGTTGCTAGCTTAGTCAGCTGGTGCTGTTAAGGATGGTCTGAAGGAGGCAAACAAGCTTAAATATCCAATGAACATCTCCTGAGACACACACCTACAGTACATTCCATCTTTGTCCTCGGGGCTCTCTCTGGAATTTCACTAGTACACATTGCCTGTTCTTTTTATTTCCCTGCAGTGATGAAAGTTCCTATAGGCTTGTTACAGCTGTGCCATGTGAACATTTACATTTTATAATATGGTAAATCGCATGTAGCTGTGAATCAAGTGCTTCTAGTGGGAGTATTTCAGCAAATCTTTGTAAAGAGTTACAATGTGACGGCCGTCTTCAGAGACATAGTTTTTGCATAAATGTAATTTGTCCTCTAACACTCAAACAAAGAAGACCATGCAGGAAGTATTTATTGTGGTCTTGGCTTGGAACCAATTGCGTTAATGGTTCCATACATGTGCAGACAATTTGCAAATGACCAAAATGAGAATGTTTGCACATCACCGTAATTTGACAGTCACAGTAGTAGGCTGTGCATCACATTGAATCGACGCAAATGTTGTGATAATAAATTAAACTGCGTCATGAAACATTTATTCATAAAGTGAACGAGACCCCATGTGGTGAGCAATTAAATATGAATTTTAATGAATTTATACATTTTTACCCCCGATGGTTTACTTTTGTTTTCTGGCAGTCACGATATTGGTATATAGACTTAATAAGAACTTGTTTTTTCCCAATGTTGCCAACACAGCGGTTTTGTAGCTCGATCTGGCAATTCGTTTTGGTTTTCCTAGCGATACATTTAACGACTTTCTGGGATGAGGATATTGTGCAACTTTATGAGAGATACCAAGTGCGCGTTAATAATCCTCTATCAGGTATTCAGGTTACAAATATTGATATACTTGGCAAATTGTCGACTGACATTTTGATGCTTTAAGAAGGTCTATCGAGTGACATCTACCAACTTTCTAAAGGTTCAATTGGCAACTTTCTGCTTTAAAGAATTGGCAACACCATCCCGTGTTTTTTTAAACCCTAGCCATAATACTCTCCCCCACCACCGTCCCTTCCTTCCTCCTGAATTGTTGGCTTGGGCTGGCTTGGCTTGGGCTGACCCGGCTTGGCTTTGGCTAGGCCCGGCCTGGCATGGCTCGGCCCGGCTCCGCACCAGCTCAGCTCGACTTGGCTTGGCTTGCAAGGCCGCAGGTGTTGTGGGCTGCTGGAGTAGGCCCAGGCCCCGAAGCTCGTCTGTCTGAGGAGCACCGAGTTAGCGTCCGCCAGCTGGCTTGGTTTGACTTGACGTGGCTTGCCTTGACTTGGATTGACATGGCTTGGTATGGATTGGCTTGCGAGGCCGCGGGTGTGGCAGGCCCGAAGGAGCAGGCCCAGGCCCCGAAGCTCGCCTGTCTGAGACTGCGTTGGTAGAGGTTGTCCACTGTCGTTCTGCAATGGTGTCTAGCAGTAACTGACGGCTGCAGTTGAATCTTGATGAAGACGTAGACGTAGTAAAAAAAAAACGAACATAAAAAACATGAAAACACCGTACTTTGGTCTGAGAGTGGCTGCAGCATAGTAGACCCTCCCCGGGGGAGGGTCTACTATCGACGGGTACACTACACTTACACACTTTTTCACATGACCTAAACTCACAAACAGAGCTTCACTATGGATAACATTGGTCATGAAAGCCTACAAGTTAATTTATGGTTATTTCTGACAATCGCTTTTAAGGTCACTATCCCTGGAGAGCAATTACATTCATTGTCAAAGATGAACGACCATCTTGTCAAAACTAATGGGAATCATAACAAAAAAAACAACTAAGGTAACTATAAAGAGGCATTATTACACTGTTTAGAATCGGCATAGGTTATGAAATAACGTGTTGTTGCCACTGTGCAGTAGTTTAGTCTTCGGGCTTTCAAATATATCTTCATAAAACTGATGACTACGATCTATCTGTTGCTTTGTGTGGTTGAATAATGGCGACAGAGAGCAATATTGTTTTTAGTTGCGCTCGTGTCACCTTGGTCTACACAGGGATATGTGAACGTGGAGAAGCAGGAGCAGGCATACTGAACAGCACGTGTAGTCCCGTGGTTTCCGCTAACGGGTTTAGAAATACCTATTTAATTCAGCGTGCATGTGGGGGTGATTGAGTATCGAAATACAGGCCTGTGGGGCACAGTATGGAAAGCGCACTTACCCATCCTATCATTACTCCACATTGTTCCACCCATGTCCTAAATGCTGTGGTACCTTACCCATTGATGTTTACACGCATCCATTCATCATCATCATCACGTGTTAACTCTCCACTGCCGGATGGAGGTCTCCATGCACCATTTGCCAACCCTCACGGTTTTGTGATCCCATAATCCGTGCGACTCGCTCCGTCTCCGCGGTGGTTACCCTCTCTGGCGCGTTTCCCTCCTTTGGTCCCAGTTCCAACATCAATCTCGCCCATCGGCCAGCCCTTCTTGTGAAGCGCCCTGCTCAAACCCACTTTCCTTTACCGGTCAAAATTATACATCTGAATTCACATGTGTTCCCTGATCAACACACACTAAGTCTAAAAAAAAAGTCTGAACACATCAATACTTGTTTGCACGCACTCCTATGAGTCAAGTCCATCACGAATGAGCACTCATCACACACTTCAAGCTCTTTGGAATAACAACAGTGTTTCAAGTCTGTTGCAAAACTGGCTCAGACTCGGGGATGGATCCCGAACATCTTCTGGTAACTGGTTCCAGATCCTCGGCCCGGAGACCCTGAAACTATACTGGCCGCATTGCAGCACAAGCTTTGCACGTGGGTGCAGCAATTCACATTACAGTGCAGTATCTTAAAAGAAAACGAATGAGAAAATATTTTCCATTAATAATCTGGAGTCCTGCTCCTGAAAGAAAACAGTTCAGTCTGACCATGCCTAAAACACAACGCAGCCTGAAATCAAACCATATTTCAAATACCAGATCCCAATGCATAACTGGGGGCATCCTTGACAATGACCAAAGGTCACAGCAGCAGGCTTGCCTGCAATATTACCGCTTTCATTTCCCGGTTTCTGCTGAGCCACTGCACTGTTTGTCTGGATGGTTGGCATTTGGTAAAAGTCAAAAGGCAGCTGCTTATGCAGACTATTACCCAGAAACGTAATAAAAAAAAATGCCATGACTATCACCTAAACTGAATCATAATGGAGTATTTATCTTTATATATTTTTGTTATATATAAGGCGACATGCACACAAAACACATTATTGTTTCGTTACAAAACAAAGGACGTGCACTTGCAGTGGCAATGACACACTGGCCTTCATAATTACACGTGAATGCAGATAAAATCAATTTAAATGTTTTTGTGGTTTGGCTCTGTGCCTTATCCTTTATGCATGTGCATCTGCTCATACGCTCACTGCTTCTGCAAGCTGATCTCTGCTTGGGCGACCTGGTCAAATCATTAACATTACGGCATTTCTGTCCTCGACAACAAGCCTTTCCTGATTGTGTTGAGGCATCTGTTGGTTCAAGTTTTTTTTTCCTTATGTGAAGCTTTGTGCTGATGCTCAAAACGTGGAAATTGTTTGGCTTTAATTAGAATGTTATCATCTCGTGAACATTTTTTACGTGAACGTTTGTAACTGCTATCTGTAAAACATCTGCAGGACATGGCCCCATTTTACACAGACATTGCTTACTTTACTGAAAATTAGCCAATACGAGGAAGTGATGTACAATAATCCACTTTGGTCAATGGACTGCTGGATGACGGCCTTCCCAATCCGCCGCCACCTCTCACCATCCTGCGATGTAATAATCCACCCGGCGTCTTCCTGTGAACTAACATCGCTATTTTCATATTGCTGATGATTTAGGCTTAAAAAACAAAACTAGAGTGCCCTAACTTACCATGTATTAAACATTGGGCATTGTTCAATTTGCGCGTGAAAGTAACAGGTGCGTCTATGTTAATTTGTTTTCATGCTGCTCTTAAGCATATTAGGCCAGCTTGCATCAACATCTGTCAAGCCATCAAATCAAGCTGCCATAATAAAACAGAATTCCAAGCACGTAATTTGGAACACGTAAAACATGCAAACATTGTGTTATTTACCATCAAGTTATGTGTGCATTAGTTGATCTTTTGTAAACGTCTTGTGTATTTAAGCTCCATGTGATCACAGCCAAGGGTCTCGGTCAAGATAGACTGAGCGCTTTCCTTTGTGTAGGAGGACCTGTTGGGGATATCTGGATTGTAGCTACAACGTCAAGAAACAGTCCTGTGTACACATGTTTGACACGATACTCCACATTCCAGTTCAATTTGCAGGACCAGAACTTAGTGACGTTGACGACTTCAAATTGGCGGTGGGTGACAAATAATTAATGTAACCATGATTTTTTATTAGCAACTCCATGGGAACTCATCAAACGTATCACTTTGTGGGTTTCCGAGGAAATGTTTCATCAAACAGCTCTTCATGCATGGATCAAAGCTATTACCAATTACGTGTACAGTACCGTTGACTGGGGATGCCATCGTGGCATAATAGTTGGATGGTCTTAAGGACGAATGGGCTTACCCCAATTTTGCTTATTGTGAGAATCCATTTTGTGGCGTTAAACAAACTATTAATTGCAATACACACAGAAAAGAAAAGATTGGGGTTAGCCCATGTACAAAAGACCATCCATCGGACACAATGCAGAGGTGTGGCAGTTGAAACCCTTGACATGTTTCTTGCACCGCCTCTGGCTTCTGCCCACCCAGCAGTACAAATGGGCACACGACAGTCCATAGGCAGCTCGCGTTTGTTGAAGTGGAATGTGTGTACTTCTAAAATATCTGGAGGAAGAGTCGGGCTGAATGCCCTCTAGTCAGTCGGTCAGTTTTTTATATTTAAGCTTAACGGGAGCGTTCTGCTATGTGGCTCTTTTTAACAGTGGAGGTCTTTCCACCAAGTGGCATAAGCAAGTAATTCCAGGGTGCACCGTTACTTTTTATACCATTAACAACCAAAACATGTTACAAAGCATATTGCAATAAACAGAGAATACTCACGTTGAGTGAGAGTCCCATATGGTGCGGGAGCTAATCTGCTTCATTGTATTTACATACAAACCATTCACCTCTGTGTCTCGTAGAGCCTAACACTGGCCTGTGTGGGTTAACAATCTCAACTCAAGAATGGAAACTTCTCTCAACCCACTCCACCCATCCCCATTGGATGACCTATGTTGGGAGGCTCGGTTGACGTAGATCTAAATGAACGATTATGATTCCCCCCCAAGTCCGCGTAACAGCGGTGAACATCAGTCGTAATGAAATTACTGGTGACAGCAAATATTGTGGGTTCCTCGGGCATGGGGTGGGCGGTGGAGGGATGGTCTGGGGGGGGCATTGCCAACCACAATATTCAATGTCATTTGGCAGACTGCACCCACTGTGATAGCTGTCAGTAACACTTCAGCTAAAAAGGCTCGAGTCCACGCCTGGAGCGCATTCAGTATGAGGCATTAGCGCCTTGACTTTCCTTTGTCAGAATGCATTAAGAGTTGCCCACTGCATGGGGATTGGATGTTAAATATTAAGTGCTTCCATGACAGTAAGAGCATGGCCATCAATTAAACATGGTACCTCAGCTCAGGACTAGTCGTAAAAACATGCACCTTGTGGTGTAAAATGATGTGACAATCATCGATCATATGTGCAGATGTGTCTCTCATGATTGCGTCTCAGATGTAAAAACAATTGTTAAATGTGCAGCCGTGCAATTGCTCGCTTACGCCACCGCTGGCAGAAGGGCCTCCACTAGAGGAAGCTCTGGAGAGCCCCTCTAGATGATATTTGACCTACTCTTCCATCGCGGCCAGACATGTTGGCAGAGGTGGGAGTACCCACACATTGCCACCAGCCAGCCGATCGACTCACTGCGGTTGTACCCATTACACTGGAGGGTCGGCAGAGGTGTAGGGGATTTAAATTGTTTCAACTGCCACGCTAGGAGACTGGACCGTTGACCCAATGAATGCAGGTCCAGTGTGTGAACCATTACGCCAGCAGGATCCCCTGCGCAGGTGTAGCCTGGATCAAGTCATGGACCAAGTCAGTTTTTGCCAGTTACACATTCATTCCTCTCTCTATTCCGTTTACTCTACGATATATTCCGTTTTGGGTGCCTCCAAGGTGGCAACCCTAGCAGCCACAATTATTGCCACTTTGTTACATGACTGCAAACAGTTTCAGAGGTGACGCTCCCTTGAATTGAGCAAACATTTCCTCTCCGTTTAATCTCCGTGTGATAGCGGTGTTGTGTCATGAGACGAAGAATCCATTTACTCTTGCAGAGCACTGCATCGCCCTGCGTTAAAGGACGGTCTGCGGAAGCAGATGTCACAAGAACTTCTGAGTTTCTTTCAACACAAAGCACAAAGTGAACATCCATTTAAAAACATAAAAGGTGATTTCTCCAGAGTAAATGGCATGATCATGACCACTGGATCAGTCCTGCCACCGTGCATTGTACATCCCCTGACACTGCAATACACGCATACATCTTTTTATGGATAGGATGCGTTCTTGAGTCTTGTCCGCTAAGCGACAAATCCGTTAAGAGAGGTCATTATAACATGGTTTATTATAACTGTACAGTCTTTATTAAATTAATACTATAATACTATACTTCTACTAATAATAATGCAGTATAATAGTAAAAATAATACCCTAAGAATTTTTTATAAACAATGTATGTACCGACGTAGGTTTTCATGGCTCGATGCATGATGGTTGCTGTTCAGAGCTGTTCTTTCGGGATAGCCGTGTCGAGCAATCTCCATCTCTCGCGACGTTTTGCCTCCCACATTGGAAGCATCATCATCACATGAGCCTTGGGAGTGCAGTGCAAATGCTATACTTTATATTATTGGAATATGTATTAATACATATATTTTTCTTGTCCGAGGCTTTGTGGCTTTTCTGTCTGATGGGTTGTATTACACCTCTGTTATTGAGGAAATGGTTCCAAAAATAACCCATTGACATGTTTAGCTGAAGTGTATTGATCACAATCAGCTATGATTTTCCTTGCTGTAGTTTTCACCAAATAAATTCCTCAAATAATCAGTGTAACATGTACAAATATAAAGCATGCTTTACACGTAAAGCACATCTAAACATTAGCAAGCACAGCATGTATTAAGATATAACGCACTATTAATTATTAACGGTTCATCTTTATTAAAATGACCTATTAGCTTGCACATGCTGCTCTATGAATACAAATACATAATTTCTATAAAATCATAAAGGACACTAATATATTGAGCATGAGTGCCAAACGTTACACATTAATTTATATGGTTCCAGATGATGTGAAGCATTAGAATCGGTGTTTAATGAGCCAACTTATTGGATTTGAAATAGCTTTGGATTTCAATTTGAGAAATCAATGTATCTAAGATAATTTCACATTAAGAAAAAAATGTCTGCGTGTAAATTTGAATGCACGAGATCCAGCATAAAAGTTAAATTGCCTTTTCGAAGTTAATATACGTATATTGTATGTACTGAAAGCTTTCTAATTCTCAGCTATTTTTATATTTCATTGTGAATGCTGAAATGCCAATCAGCATGTTGCACAACACACATACGACAACATGAAGACAATACATTTCAAACCATTCAGAAGCCTGATAATGCCTCCAACGTGGGAGGCGAAATGACCAGGCATTTAAAACCGACATCAAGACAATAGGTTTCACCCAAACATTCTATCTTGCAATTCATGGGGGGGGGGGGAATCCAACAATACAACACAGTTTCGAATTAATCATCAGGGCGTCCAAGGTTTCTTTGTAATTTGCAGTGTGTACAAAACAATGCCTGCACAAAGGAAATTACCGTTGGTGTTTTAATCAAAATATGTCTTAACTGCGCCACTTTTAAATAATAGTAAAGAAGTGATGGGAGAGCACTAATAAATGCACTCTCAGCACAAGAAAATGCTAATTCCCCATGTCATCCTCGCATGACGATTAACTAAAATATGTCCTTAAACTGTGTAAAGGCATAAGGTAGAGAGGTCTAGGAACCCCGATGACCCTATTGGTTGCGGGGCGGTCCAGCCACCCGGAGACCGAGGTGGGGCCTGAGGACCTAGTGACCCTTGAGCAGCCATGTGATGTTTTAGACCGGCCATGTGGTGTTTTCGAACCTAGAGGCTTTCATGAGATCATGGGGCTTCATTAAAGTTGGGTTAATTGATAACCTGGGGGGGGTTCGGTTTAGCCTAGGACTGGGGGGCTATATAAGGAGGACCACAGACAGGCATTGGGTTGGTGTCTCGTCGAGTGGTGCGGAGACGCGTGGACAGCTGTGCGGGATTGCCTTGGCTTTGTGGTGGTGCGCGTCCCGGGTGAATCAACCTGACTGCCGAGAAGAGCCTTCTACGAGTCCACTATGAGTGCGCTTGAGGAGGTGACTTTTAAACACCCTGAGTTGATAGAGGAGAAGGAGGAGAGAGGAGGGAGAGGAATCTGAGCCCGAGGAGGGTCCGGGGGACGGCGAGCCGGCTGCCGAAAATGACCCGGCCTCTCCCGAGGCCACGCAGCCAGCGCCGCGCACCGGGGCTCGCCCGGTGCCAGGGCAAGTGCAGGACAACTGTAAACAGGCACAAGATGGTGTTAGTTGTAGAACATTGCTAGTGTAACCAGTGTTAACTGACGAGTTGAGTTGCGCATATGCAAATCGCACATAATAATAAGGTAATATGTCAATAGGAATATGTTAATTGTATCATCATTACACACGCCCACGTAATAATAATAGCATTTTATAGAGCGCCTTTCACCCGAGGGTCACAAAGCGCTGCACAAGACAGAAAATAAAACTAATAAAAAACAAAGCAACAAAAATTAAATGATTCTGCAGACAGTATGTTAGTTGGGAGGAGGACGCTTTGAGGTACGGTTGCGTTCATTAGTCGCTCCTGATATATTGTTAAAATACAATGTTTAAATTAATAATGATATGATATACATGCGAGAGGTGACTAAATAGATTGTTTAATAATAAGACATTTCTGTAGTGTCTACAGAGGCGCGGAAAAAGTTATTGTGTTATCAGACTGACTCTCAAGGAGAAAAACATCAAAATAAATCTTCATTAAAAGTAACAGCCACATTTGTAACTTACAGATGAAGCCCAATTATCATTATATTTCATTGACTGGAATTATTTAACACATTTTTGCCACCTGACCTCGTTCCTGACGAATTGTCCTAGCACAGCTCTCCCAACGTGTTGTTGGGTTGTACCGCGTGTTTCCCGGTGTCGTGATTCAACGTTTTTGTGCACGTGTTGTGACCTTCACAAGGATCACTTCACACACGGTACAGCACACCAGAGAGGTGGACGGCACAACAGCAAAAGCTATGCATTAGCAATTGCCTTAAAATGTTTACAGCTCTGTTGGTGGCTGGGTAGATGCTAAGGCAGCAGCGGTCCAGACAAGGTCAAGATGAAATGCGTTCACATATGCCTCAGCGTGGCTCCAAAGGAGATATATGATAAGGCACTGGACTATGGGGACATCGGTGATTTAATTTTGCTCTTCATTCCTTATCACATCATTCCATTCCATCCTTACCCGCCCCTCGCCGCTTTCCCTTGTGATGTGCTTGTGTTGTATTATCGCTGTCAAAAACTAAGCCAAGGTCGCCAGCTGATTATGCTCGATAGCACAAAAAGCAACGCACAAAATACACTTGATTTATCTTATTAATATTTGCGTGTCGATTATTTATTTACGTGTTTATTTCAAAAGCAATTTGAGATTGTCAGCATTCGCCAGCAAATGCTGGCGAATGCAAGCTAGGGACACGTCAGTAAACGGTACTTGCTGATAATACAACGTGATGTGGCCAATAACACAAACTGTTACCCGTTGCTATAAATCATTCACCTGCTCGAGTAATTATCTGCAGTAACTTCTCTCTCTTAGAGAAATACGCCTTATAACCATACTCGCGTGCACCATCATAATTGATACTTACATCTACATTATGCAAACTACATCAGGACACAGATTTCCCCCCATGTTTGGATTTCAAAGCCGAGTACTTGTGACATTCGCTGCTGTCAAACATGCAACCGGCCTCCCATTGCCGCCTCTGCTGACTGGTCCGTCGCTGTCAAGATGTGTGTCCAATTAGAGGCATCCATGAGATCTCTCAGGACATTGGCCTCAGAGCTCAATGTTCCGTCAATGCCCAATGTTTTGACAAGACATTGTTTACTGTAAAATAAATGAAGCACGGTATTCAAAAAGCCTTTCCAAGTAAATGTGAAACATTGTTTTCTATATATTGTTTTATATGTACGGTAGCCCAAAAAGACCTTTGACGTTGAGTCAACGTCGGCATGTTTACTGGTTTATAGGTTACAAGATTCGTAATTCACCTGCATGTCTGCAAGGACAAACCTCTGCTCAGTGGGTGACCGGGCTTTCTCCCGTTCAGCCCACAGGCTATGGAAGTCTGTTTCACAGAAAATGATTTCCACAGGCTCGTTCAAATCTCTCCTCAAGACCCACCTATTCCAAAAAGCACATGGGCATTCTTAGTTGAGGTTGTTTAGTTTTATTCTTAGTTTGTGTCTCTTTCATTTTATTCGCAATTTATCTGTTAACTTATAGAGCTTTTACCCTTTTATGGTGTTTATCAGCCTGTGTTCTGGGATTTTGATGGATTTTTTTAATATTTAGCCTTGTACAGCACCTTGTGCCCCTTGGGTGAAATGTTCTCTATAATTGTAAATTATTATTATAGGTCTGGGATAGAAAACACAATTTCGAGAGAGATTTGGTTATTGGATTGGATCTATTGAATAATATAGCCAAACACATTATGTAATTGTAAATTTCTCAAAAAATGCTCAAGAAGATAATATATTATTTTTGTTTCTCCCACAACACACTGAGACGCAGGTGAAAGTGACTGGGAAATTTCCACAACCTGACATCAGAGCGTCCTCTTTCTCTCTGCACCGACGCCCTCCAACTCTGCGGAGACTCGCTGAGCGGATTACAGCTTACCCAGTTTGCTTACGTTTAAAATCGCACTTGTATTGAAGCATCACCTATTCCTCGCTTGCAGCTGATAAATGTGTCGCACCATGGCAACTCGGTGCGATTCATGTACCTGCAAAGAGCGCGCGGTACGTGGCAGCTGCTTATCTCTGGATGCTTCATTGTTATTGGAAAGTCGAGCCCATCCTCAGACCGGGTGCGCACGAGTGCTACCGTGATGTATACCTTGATAGCTCAGGCACCTGTCGTCAGTGCATTGACAGCTGATACGGCGATAAGGCTCGTCAAATTGATGGCATCGTGCACAGATAATTAGACTGTCATGCCGACATTAATTTGCTTAGTTAATAACAATGTAAAATGACAGCAGTTGCCATGTAATATTTAAAATAGTGTGCAGCATGGTATTTTTTGTTGTGCTATGTCTATGCAGATGAATATGGTGTACTTGTTGACCACATTTTAGAACTGTTTAACAATGTACCGATGTTTGATATGACATCGTTAAGAGATCAGAAGTGTATTAAATCTTATTTTGCGAGTCATTTTGTTCAAATGCTATGCAATGTGTTATGGTTTCATGGTCGTTTGGTGAAATTTTATGAAGCATTTGCATGGCTAACGATGATTGATTTTATGGTTCAACATCTGCTGTTTGCAAAAAAAATACGTCGTATAAGTGTTCGTGTAGTTAAAATGAAAGATTGGGATGACAGTAGCTCACTACACATTTTCGTTCGTAGTATTTAATATTTTATTTATGTTTGATTTACCCCGCCAGGCCTTTCTGTTAATTCCCTCTGTAATTGGTACCATATATAATACCACATCAACTGCTGATTTTAACGCTTTATTTACCTTCTATAATAATGGGTTAACACTATTTTTAATGCAGTATCTTACTTACCGCGACCCTGTATTGGATTAAGCGGTTTCTGAAAATGGATGGATGGATGGAGTATCTTACTTGTACCTTAGAGTTGTGACGACAACAACGGAAAGCAAATTCAACTGTATCCAGCTTGATTGCGTGTCTATAAGAGCCTATTCTACCTCCGTTTTCCTCTTATGGGGATTTCCGCTGTGGGTGTCTGTCAGAGACGATAGCGATATTGTGGTTATATTCTCATAAAATGTGTCTACTGCGTCATAGCTTGCTCATTGCAAGTCAATGAGACGCAAGCTATCACCTAACACATCAGATTCCCTTGTTCCAGGGTGTGAGTAGAGATTAGCGAAAACTGCATGCGCAATCCGACACGCGTTGGTGCACTGTGGCACAGTAGATCTTCTTGAGGGGGAGAAATGGCATCTAGGCAGTGCAGTAACCACCCTTTTTAACCTTTGCTTTCTTCTTGCAGAGGATTCCCCTGGGAATCCAGCAAAAGCTAAAAAGCCCCCGTTCGACTTGCTTTGAAGTAAATTCTGACAGGCCAAGTCAACACAGGGAAGCCCTCTTTGTGACTGTAATGCATGTGTGCGTTAGAGGTTATCCAATTGCTGATTCGGTGAACTCGCACATAAAATAACACGTTAATCAGTAACATAAAAAAAGAAGACGAATCTATAAAAACTTCGAGATATTATTTTCCTCTGTGACAGTTAAAAAAAACAAGAAAATGTTTTACAGAAATTAAATAAACGTGTTTTATCTGTAGAGCCATGTGAAACTAAACATGCTTAATGCAATCTCCTTGGTTGTTGTAGAATTATTATTATTATTATTTTCCTGTTGTTTTATGTCCTATGTCTTAGAATGTATCGCTATTGCTTGACTCTCAGTTATTCTGTCTCCCCGTTCTCTCCACAGCTCGGATAAAAAAAAAGTTGCTGATTTTCCGTTCTCTGTCGTTGTTGACATGTCGTT
>JAZEWU010000002.1:18947317-18970525 GCA_036362915.1 Geotria australis | reverse complement strand
GTATGTGGTCCATGACGTTATTCTCTAACCAATGTTGTCACATCTCATGCCAGCAATTCCACAGTGCATCCACATTTACAGCCCATCTTTCCACTGCTCACGCCTAATGTTTGGAGGCCACGGGGGATATTTTGACCATACTTCACCAGGCTGGGCAGTGTGGGTTAGTGAAGGTGGGAGGGGGGTACAGAAAGGAGATTACTGCACTACCCTCTGCTGCCCACATTGCCTACTACACCTGTGTTTTGCACAGTCATGCACACCCGCTTAGCTTCTCAGATTTTAGGTGCCTTCCGCATGATTTTATCATAGGCCGAGAACATTTAATTAACAGCCAAAATGTTTGCAAACGTCCAGCCTAGCTGTGTTCACTCGTTGAGCTGCATGTACAGTGGACCGAGCCAACACATTGACATTTAGGATGTCTGTTATTTACATAGATAAGCGAGGCTGAAGGATAGTTAAACGTTTCCAGAGCCTACCATGTAGGTTTGTCATGGTTGTGCTGCATAGCTCAACAATGCCGTTTCAATCCGATCATCAAGCAGTTCAACCCGATGACGCATGGGAGAATTTTCAAAGCCTACGTCAACCCAACTGAACACTAAAATATAACCGTTCATGACATCACCAATGACGAAAAACCTTGGTTACACCTAAACGCTTAAAGTATATACTAATGAAATATTATTTAGCTGTAAAGTACAATTCTTCATGAATAAACTATCGATAAAAGTATATATTTAACACTCAAATCTTCATTTCCTTACCCTAATCTGAAAAATGGCCTTCTCAATAAAAAGTGGTTGGTGAACAGTTATTTATTAAAATACAGTATTGTATAGGCTACGCTCACATTAAATATTTCACTTCACATCATTTAAATGTAAACATTTTGGGGGGAAAGAAAAGTAATTACAAAAATAGTGACCCAAAACAATGTTCAGCCTGTGACGGGGACGTTCACTCGTGTGTGTGTGGTGGCGCGAGTCCGAACAACGAGCAAAGCAACAGAATGTTCACGCCGATTTCTGTGCCATGATTGGGCGAGACAATGACACATAAGCATGATTGCCATTAGCATTCTATGTACTCTTTATTCACAAATACTATTACTGTCAGCTGAATGTAAAGCCCGACATTAGATTTTACTTTAAAAAAAGCGAGCCTAATTTACGTTATCGTACCTTACCGAAACATTGGTACCTAACTATAATATACTTTTAAACACGATGCATCTTCGTGCAGTGACGAAAATCATATTTTTCTTGTTTACTTACTTTTTAAACAAACGAACGACTTGAAATACTACCGGTGTTAACAGTGCAGACTTCCTGTGAACCAACAAAAAGTCTGGCGCTGAAGGAAACTGTTGGCTGACGCGGCTGATGTGGCTTCGTACCGCTGAGATACGATGGCAGCCGGAGACCGTGGGAGGATATTGGATGTGGCGAATTCAGAGATCGAGACACAGGGCATGGCTTGCATCTCTGGGGGGGGGGGGTGGCAGACGCCACACCACTAACAGTCCCACACACGCTTTAGTTTTTATGATCATATTTTAACAAGTCAGTCGAGGAACCGTGGTGATGGTGGTGGTCATAGCACGGGACGGGGAGAGGCAGAGGAGCACATGATGCTGCTGCCTCATAATCCTGCTCTCCATCCACGAGGAAGCCACCTCTTCCCACCTCCTCCCCGCTGCTGCCGCCGCCGCCTCCGTGCGAGACGGCCGAGCGGGCGGTTATCCGTGTCCGTTGTTGGAGAGGTAGGCGATGAGGGCGATGACGGTGCCGATGTAGAGGCCCGTTCCCACCGTGATGGAGAGGATGGCGAGGAAGAGGGCGCGTCGCGATGCCGAGTTGGCTCGCAGGTAGTCGCCCTTCGTCACCGCCTTGCTCGACTTCGTTCGGGGACGGGAGCGGGTGGGGGGTTAGACGGGACGATGGGTACGGCAAAGGAGAATGAATGGGTCAACAACGCTCGTTTGGCATCGCAGGAAGAGCTTTCACGTGGTGCATTCTCGTCTTGTGTCCCGACACGATCGCCTCTCGTGCGTCTGAATGTATCGGGAATGCGGCTGTGGTCATAGATATAATAACCATGCAAACAAACGATGGGCCACGTAGCTTCGCACGGCCCGATAAATATTATTTATTATTATTTAAAACAAATTATTTAGTACACGGCCGTTTCCACAAAAATACATTGGTGATTGTCAAGTGTTGTTGTTTTAGACAGCACACCTATTAATAATTGCCTTAAGAAGTTTCTGGAACAATGTTACTGTATAGATTTGAAGGCAAAGGTATCTGTAATTTTCCAACTCTCAGGCAAAGCATATGAATGGCTAAAGCACTTTCAATTGAGTCTCACATAGTTGGGTTTCATAGGTCACAGGAGAGGAAGAGGCGGCAGACAAAAGGTGTGCACTCGCATGCCAACATGTGGTAGCAGCTTGTCATTTGAGCAGATAACTGACATAGCTTGTCATTCACCCAGCCAGGCAGGGAGTGGGTGAGCAGACCAATGCACTGGGAGTCTGGGTGACTATGTTAAAATGAAAAGTGCACTCTGCCATGTGACAGTGAATCGAGAGTTTGCTTATGCCGGTGAATCGTACAGCATGGAATGATTTGTTGTTGACAAGAGGCAGAAAACGTTAGTACGAAAATATTTACTTTCTGCTCTGCAAGAGTCTTGAATACATGGAGAGGATATGTATGTGGATCTGGTGATTATTATAATAATAATAGCATTTATAGAATGCCCAGTTTCCATTTTTAATGAGATGTCTTTAGAACGTCGCGCACTGTCTTTGTCACCGTCGTCATCAGCCCTGTTCTAGCCGCTGTTGAATGAAGGCTTCCCAAAGTTATTGCCATTCCTCGTGGCTCTGCTACATATCTCGCTTTCGCGTGTAAGCTAATCTCATTGCTCCATCTGCTCTCGGGCTTGTTGCCTCCTTCGGCTGTCAGTCTCTTGTCAGGCTCCCCCATCAACCATAATCCCTTCTAGTCACAATGTGTCCAGTGCAAACCCACTCACTTTCCTAAACGGTCTCTGATGTCTATTACTTGAATATGTTCTCTAAAGACGTGTGCCTCTTTCTCACTCTCAAGGAACTTCCAAGCATTACACCACCTCTCCAAGCTTCTTTGTGCACTTTTCAATTTTTGTTTCATTTTCTGTGTCAGTGGCCACGGTTCCAAACCATGAAAAAGTAGGCAGTGTGCACACTCACTTGGTGGACTTGAAATGAAAATTAGTTTCCCTTTTTATTTTCAGATTTTGATATTGAAGTGTTAAGCCCCTTTGAATCAACACACGTTTTAACCCCAAGTGGCATTTGATGCATGCATGTCATAAAGACGCATAAGAGTATTTACAGACTGTTGTTTGGTTACAGATGACGTTTGTCGAGATGACATTAATCCTCGAATCTATTTCAGCATCTGTCTCATGTTTTTCATGAAAAAAATGTCAGCCCTTTGTCAATATACTCCTGAAGGCCTCCCTATGCTTTTTGTCAGTCATGCTGTTCAGTGCAGGTTAGTGAAGGGGGGAATGGGGGAAGTTGTGGCACAGTGGTTAGCACACTGCTGTAGACCAAAGTGACCTCATTTCGATTCCCAGCCACAGCCAACATCAGTTGAGAGTGATATCCAAATCCGTGATTGGTTTCTCCTGCACCAACCTGCACTCACCAGCATGGTGATGTATGGCTAAACAACCCCCATGATCAACACAGCATAAGGCAGGCCTTTATTCCGCAGTAGATTAACGCAGAAATTATCATGTATTTGTATAGAAAGAATAAAAGCTTTAATATAATAATAATAGCATTTATATAGCGCCTTTCACCCGAGGGTCACTCATGCTTCTCATATTCTCCTGTATACTCTACAAGTAGATCTAATTTGAAAGGCAACCAGAACCAAAACACAATCATCAACTTGCTAATTGCGGTTATAATGTGTGAAGCAGTTAAACAGGATTATTATTATTATTATTATATTTAGCTGCTATACCACGACTACACAGCTATATCCCACCACATGTCTGTGAACGCACGCGCGCGTGGGTCGACACAGGGGCCCGATGTCAGTAGCAAAACACGTCCCGCAGAAAAAGCCTTGCCAGAGCAAGATTGTGAAGCCAATTATAGTTATGTGTATCCCTCGGGGAAGAAATGTCAAATTTCCCCATAGGCTGTGGCTTCAGGAAGCGTGGATCGGATGCGTGTACCGCCGGCCTCCGCACCGCTCGAAGGACGCCCTCTCGGCTGATCTCCGTTTCACAAGGTCGGGGTTGATTTGGTAATTTAATTTAATTAACGTCCCACAGATAAGCGGCAGCCAAAACAATAAACCTCTGATAACACTTTTCCTCGGAGGGATGTGTGTTTTTTAACCATCTCCATGAATTATGAAACTCCCCCCACCACCACCAAAAGGAAATATTGGATTATAATGGTCTTAGGCATCCAAATGAGGTTTCACTGCAGGGTTGCTGGGCTCACTCTCTGTGACAAGGTGAGGAGCACAGCTATCCGGGAGAATCTCAGAGTAGAGTCGCTGTTCCTTCGGATTGAGAGGAGCCAGTTAGGGTCGTGTGGGCATCTGTTAAGGATGCCTCCTGGAAGGCTCCTCTAGGAAGTCTACTAGGCACGGCCTACTGGGCGGAGACCTAGAGGCCAACCCAGGACACGAGTATACCTTTCGGCTGGCCAGGGAACGTCTGAGAATCCCTCAGGAAGAGATGAAATCTGTTGCTGAGGAAAGGGATGTCTGGTACATCCGCTTTGGACAGCTGCCACCGCGACCCTCACCAGAACCAGCAAACTATAAAATGGATGGATGGATGGCATCCAAAGAATCGTCAACTAAATTTAAATGTTGTCATACAATTCCGTAGCTGTCGTATGCATCATAGCAGTCCACCATAGTGAACAGTATGCTTCAGACAGTTACATTATTATTTTACAAAAAGCACTTTACTCTTGGAGAATGGTGCCAAAAGCTCTGTTGATATATTTCAGTTTTCAATAATTGAGCTTTTTAGAAGTACATGTTTAGTTCTTTTGCCAATCGACTGTTGCATAAGAGAATCAACTGGTGGGAAGTGGGTGGCCCATTCTGGTTCCCTGAAGCATAGCTTTAGTAATCGCGGCTGTTGATGTGTCAACAGGCATACAGATGCAATTTGAAGTGTTGATTTAATGAGACATGCGGTTCAGACATAATTCCTAGAATAATCATTATTTTAATTTTAGGTGACAGGATATTAACAATTTATCTCCAAATTAAGATGTACAATACTTAACATGAACATGCATGAATGTTATTTCATAGTGAGGTTCTGTTTGTGAGTTTAGGTCATGTGAAGGTGTGTAAGTGAAGTGCACCCGTCGATATACCGGAGCAAACGAAAGAGCACATGCATCACTTACCTCAAGAGCTAGCATCATCAGGGAATCAAGAGTCCCTGATCATGCTAGCTGTAATGCCAGCGAAACGTCGGTGCCATCTCTTGAGGTAAGTGATGCACGTGCTCATTCGTTTGCTCCGGTATATCGATGGGTGCACTTCACTTACACACCTTCATATGACTTAAACTCACAAACAGAACCTCACTATGAATAACATTGGTCATGAAAGCCTTCGAGTTATTGTTATTTCAGTCCACTGTTGCGAGAGGGCCTCCGCATGCTGTGCAGGTCTAGGGGGTTATTTGACCATATTTCACCATTAGTACGGGTTGCCGATGGCAGGAAGCACACATGTTGGAGGCGAGTACAATACTGGATCTGACCGTTCTCATTATGTACTTTACCTCTGACTTTACATTCTACTCTACATATATTATGTGAAGAAGGGCCATTTCCAGAAACATCAATGATAATAGATGAAATAAACATTCCCTTAAAGACAGTGTGTTTGTCGAGTGTATCGAGTTATTTGACCCTCTGGTGATTGCCCACGCGCCCCCGCGTGCTGGGAGCGCGTGGGCTGCAGCTCGTATTAAGCGTATTTATTTAGCTTTACTTTGTTGTACATTTGTCATTTTTCATCTGTTCCTTTTCTCTTGGCATGGCAGACAACAAACCAAAGTTTGTTGTCTGCCATGCTCTTGTTGCTTGTTTTTTTTGTCTGTTTTGCGCGGCCTACTCCTGGCCCAGTTTGTGCCTAGACTCGTCTCGTGGTGTTTGCCCAGGTGTCGCGTGTGGAAGTTGTGTTTTTGTTGTTGTTGTGGGTGGCTGCGTTTTTTTTCTTTGCTGTTTCGTTTGTCTATGTGTGTTCTTGTGCTTCAATGTTGATTGTTTAATTTGGATTGCCGTTGTTTCCCCTTCGTGTCTGTCTCTCTGTCTTCTTGTCTCTGTGTCCCTTTGTCTCTCCCTATCGCTCACCCTCCCTCCCTGTCTCCCTCCGTGTTTGTCTTTAAGGAAGTGACGGCCATCTTAGGGGACGCTGGCAGATATTTGCCGCTATTAACATTGACAGTTTCACGACCTTTCAGTATATTCGAAGCAGCCTTAATCATTTATTTTCTGTTGATTTGGTTTTTATTGGTTGTTTTTTTCTTTCGTTGTTGACATGCCATCCTCTTTGCGGCCCTTGTGCAGCGCTTTGTGACCCTCGGGTGAAAGGCGCTATATAAATGCAGCAGCATCACTTAATAATAATGTGTGCTGCATGCAAATATGGTTATTGTCGTTGTTTTGTTTATCATGGCAGCTTCATCATTTGGGTACAGTTTGTGTAATAAATTGTACTTTAATATTCAAGTTTCCCCACCGGAGCATATTCAACTTTACAAGCCTTCAACCTCCCGAAGGCTTTTCACCCCACAGTAATTCGAGCTTTTTATCAGCCCTGTCTGTGTAGCGTTTCTCCTGAGTATCAGTTATGTTGATTTTAGCACTTTGGCAATTAATTATAATTGTCTAAGCATGTATTGCACAGCAGACAGAAGTTGCGTGAAATAATGTCCTGTTCTGACCACACACTCAAGGGAGTGAAGGGAAACCCGTGTCGTTCAGTTGGTGGGGGTTTTAAGCACGTGTCAAGTAGTTTGACTCCCACGTTCGAATTTGCAAACGAAATGTTTACTTATCTTTTTGAAATGGACTAAATGCCAATCTGCCTCAAAAGGAAACATATTACCCCTGTCGGATTCGAGGAAGGTTATAATCCATCAGAGGTGTGAATGTGAAAATTGATCAAACATTGCTTGATATGCATCTGCGCAAGATGGATATTTTAGATAAACAATCCTTGACTGTATATTATCATGGGAATAGTTTAATTAGAATTTGCCTTATAATAAAATCTGTTTTAAGATTTATTTTACTACAGTTTTTTTTGTAATACAGTATTCGTATTTCCTGGGTTTGAATCCCGGCTCAGGTGCCTTTCTGTGTGGAGTTTGTTTTTTGCTGGGCACTCCGGTTTCCTCCCACAGTCCAAATACATGCTGCTGCATAGGTTAATTGGCCTGCTGTCTAAATTGCGCCCGATGCCCTGTGATGGACTGGCATCCGATCCTAGGTATAGCCCTGCCTTGCGCCCTGTGTTTGCCGGGATAGGCTCCGGCTCACCGCAAATCTGTACATGATTTAGCAGTTTCTGACAATGAATGAATGAGTATTCGTATTTATGAATCGTACATTTTAAATATATTTGCCAACGTGGCTATAATGATTTTTTTTTCAATTAATAACGCTCACCGTTGAATTTAACTGAAACACTCACATCCAATGTAGTTAATATTCGTTTGTTTAAATAATGTAGATAAATAAACAAGTGTGTGCTTCTCATGTTTTAAAATCACGTTATTTCAGAATACTTTGTATGTTGTAATATGTTAGGACCTTTTTAGGACCTAATTATCTCCTGTGTCTGAAATGATTAACTGTGCCAATGTCCTCCTGCAGTCAGTGATTATGAGTGGCACTACTTATACCAAGGTGCACACATACATAGGAGACATTGGAAGCTTTGAGAGGCCAATTTGACATAGACACTAATAAACACTTACATTACACGAGCCTTACATCTCTACCCATATCCTCAGCACCGAATGATTGTGGCCCTCACAGCTGCCTTGCTACAACAAGCGTGCACCTGCAGAACAAAGCTAACCGACATCGGTACTTCCCTCACAGGTCACTTTTTTGTGTATGATTCTCTGTAAGTGTGGGTTGCCAAGATCAGGTAGGACTTGTCGTGCATGTCAATGAACATTTTTTTTTTCAAACTAAATAGGGGGGAACACTAAGAAATCCCAGACTACTGGGATCCTTTCAAAAATAAATTGAAAAATAAACATGATCTCACCAAACCCGCGTAACGGTCGGAGAATGGAAATCATCACTGTCCACAACGCAGGGGGAGATGAGAAGGAGGTTCAGGCCAGGAGAGACATGACCTTCATCTGAATATAATAATAATAGCATTTATATAGCGCCTTTCACCCGAGGGTCACGGAGAATATATGTTGTCTGTAATAATATATCGATCAGACAGACGGATCCTCAGCAGCTCAAATATAAGTTGTCGGCACTTGAACGCAGGTGCCTGAGATGGATGTTCGGGATTGCTTTGTGGCAAGACAGAAACTGTGATTCAAAAGTCCAGAAAAGAACATGGCAATTCATTGTTGTAGACATGATTATTTAAGGAACTGTTGCACACGGTAGGACGTGTGTGCAGGATGTGGGAGGGCCAATTACAGACAGACATCGAAAGGATCTCCATAAGTCTGGTGGTCAATGGAAAGACCTAAGGCCGCATGGTGGGATGCTGGGCACATCTACTGTCCAGCAGTTGTGGGTTCTGGCGGAGGGTTGAGAGCATTGGTGAAGTGTTGTGACATCAGCAGATATGGCCATGATGATGACATACATCTTGATCCTTAAATGGAAATCAGCGATTGAATGGAAGACCTGTCTGGAAATTATGGGGCACACTTTTAAGGACTCACTCAAACAAGGCAGAATAATCCACAACGATTGGGGGGCAGCCAGTCCAAATGTGCTTATATCTGTAGTTATAATAAGTGTTATGTAAGCATGTGTTGCCGATGCATGTCTGCGCCTTATTGACTGTTTTAAAACAAGGTTTCAGACATACCTATTTAATCTTGCGTTTAGAGATTAATGATCACCTTTGCTAACTCTTTTAGCATATATATTTGTGTAATTGTTGTATATTAATATATTATTATTATCGTTATCTTTTTATGTTTTCGTTGCCTTGCAAGGCACCTTGGGTTTGAGAAAAGGCGTCCGTATTAAATTTAATACATTCTTATTATAAAAAATATCCAGACATAATACTCATTTCCAATAAAACATATTTTTCAGTGCTCACCTAATGGGACGCTACCTACATTATTTTGACAATGAGATCCTATTTTTTCAAAGGTGTATCGTCTTTATTTGGCGTGCATAATGTAGCCTTCAACTGCTGATATTGAACAGTTTGTCGTTGGGAAAGCTCATATCACATATTTATGAATTGTCCACAAGCGAACAGCGGGGATTTGAAACCGCACATTACATCACAGAGTGTATGTATGCGTCGACACACACAGAATTCTGAGACTGTCCGAGGTTGACGAGTGAATAATTGAGTCTTTGCTCGCACGTCGACACGCTTCACATTGCGCATGCTGCCCGGGCCGGCAATGCTGACATGTTAATGAACCGTCAAATGTGGAGAGAAAAAAAATGTTTACACACCCTTATCGTTTGCGAAAGCTAATAGCTGCACACCAATGGGGAAAAACACAGTGCGAACAAACGCACATGAGGAAAGGGCATTCATTAGTCAGGCGGCGCTGCTCAGACTCACCTGCTGTGAGAGGCAGAAGGCGGCAATTCCAAGAGGCCAGAAGCAGCAGAGCATCGAGAACACGCTGAGGCCCAGGTGGTCTCGAGGTGGTAATGAAAAAAAGGTGTCCTCGCTCTCCGTGTCGCTCGAGTAATCGCTCTGGCCGGAGAAAACGGGGCAATTGGCAAGGCCAGTCACCTTCCCGAGGAAAAAGCCCTTTTGCTGCACGACACCGTTCTTTCCGGGATAGCCGTGTCGAGCATTCCTTCCCTCTCCTTCGCGACGTTTCGCCTCCCATGTCAGAGGAATCATCAGGCGTTCAAAACGGGAGGCGAAACGCCGCAAAGGAGAAGGAACACTCGACACGGCTATCCCCGAAAGAACGGCTATGGAGAGCAATTCTCATACATCGAGCCGCAAAAGCCTACATCAGTACACTGTGAGATCCGGTCGGACAAACAGGTGTAGTGAACTTCGCCACTCTGTGTCGTGCAAATGGGAGTTATTCACTGCAGTAAAAAAGACATCTGGCTTCAAAAGAAAAGACTGTGATTTGGCTCGCAGATGTCTTCTCGGGTTGAGTGTCGCTAGGCACGGGAACACCGTGGCGAACAACACATGCTGTACGACACGAAAATACGTCAGAGAGCCGTGCAGCACCACCACGAAAACTCGCGTAGCAGGCTGCACTTTCGTTTACATTTTAACTTATCAGCTAATAATTCGGGTGGAGCACAAATTTGCACATAAATGAAATTGTGTATTGCATGATGTCCCTAAAAGGGGCATGCTCTGGGTAGTAGAAGCAGGCTGTGTGCATTGATATGCAATGCTTGGCTGGTTTGGGTTTTTAGTGCAGACAACTTAATAATGCATTGACTGCCGATGGAAAAAAATACTTTTCTTTCCAAAATATATATATATATTTTTTTAACTCCTTCTTAATTACCATAGAAATTACCAAACGTTTTAGCATGTCATTCCTCCCCAGATCTATTATTGTAAAGCTCACTGACATATTGTTCCATGACATTTAAATGCACACGTTGAAATATTCTTTGTAGTTAAAGTTCCATTGCATTTATTTGCAGTGTAAGGCATGCAATTAAGGTCTCATTTCAGCCAGGGCTGTCTGCTTCTGCAACCAATATAATATGTTTTCCACACCAGCACACCAGACCCTGTAAAACTCCTGCTATGGATGTGGTTACTAATGACATGCCTATTCCAATCTACTAGCAATATAGGACATATTAGTGAGAAATTAAGCCCTGTATGCGACCACAGGATTTGAAGCCAATTCCTAAAGCTCTGTACAAAATCATACATGTTTTTATAGGGGAAATCCTATATTGCTAGTAGATTGGAATAGGCATGTGCTCTACTACCGAACCTCTGCAGCTCAAAAGACCTTGCGGAGTTCAATGAAAATGCAAGGGGCTGTGTAAGAAAAATCGCAAAGAAGGGGAAATCAAAATGATACGTGGCTGAATGCTTATCTATCGTGTGATAACGTGAAAAGCAAATAAGTCCGACACTATTTACGATGCGGTAATATATCTTCGGATATTTCACCCTTCTTTATAAAAATGTTGCATTCCATCGTACAATGTTCTTCATTAGCATCCTTGAAAGTGAGCTCACATAGCAGCACAGGCAATTAGGCATTTGACCCTATTTTTTCTACATGTAGTTACCACTTCATTCTTGTCAACTGTATCTTCAAAATGCCAGATATGCTGAGCCTCAAGGTCACTCCATTCAGTAAGGCACAGGGGAAATAAGGGAAGAGGGACCGAACCCACCAGGGATAAATAAGAGAAAGGTAAAGGCTCAGCCTTGCAATTGCTTGTTCACTGCACTGCTGATGAAATGCCCTCCACTAGCAGAAGCTCAGGAGAGCCCTTCTATAGGGTATTTGGCCTACTCTTCCACGCTGGCCAGAAGTCTTGAAAGAGTTGGAGAGTTATCCACATTTTATACTAAAGTTGTTTCAACTTAATCGCCACTCAGTGCGATAATTTACAGCTTTATCCCTTATCCATCATTGTGTGCAAAATGCCAGATATGCTGAGCCTCAAGGTCACTCTGCTCAGTAAAACACATGGGGAAATAGGGGAATTGGGTCTGAGTGCACCAGGGACATCTAGCTTTAAATAGATTTCAGCAGTAAAATGTGTGACTTTCAGCGGCAATATATTAAGCTAAGTCCCACTAAATAATGCTGTTATCCAATTAGCCGCCCAATTAGTATCCCTTGGATGTATAGGAAGATTAATCACACATAGTGGCCCTCAGATGGTGGCGTTGCCCAATGTTGGGCAATCGATTTTGAAACATTACAGGGAATAAATGATAGTGTTCCACGAAATAGTACATGTAAATTGGGGATTAATGTATTTAAGAATCTCACTCATCACATGAATAGGTCCACGAGTTTCTGTTAGTATAAGTGCACACACAATGGAACCAGGGCACACACTGGTATGTACCATGAGTAATGATTAAAGACGTGATTGTATTTTGACTGGCCAATCATGAGCGAGGATCGTGTATTTAATTCGTGTAATCGGTAGTGTGGGACTCTCCCCTGAGATGGGCGGTTGGGACTCCATCTCGCACTCACAGCTCGTGATTGGAGCGGAGGACAGCTTTCTGGTGGGCATGTCAGCACGTGAGGACGAGGTACAAACGGCATCCGGCGACGAGATGCACCACAGTCCAATGAGCAAGCATTACTGGAGGCATCGTGTGATGGCCAATACTGATTTGTTGCTTTGTTCCTCCTTCAGAGTGAATAATTGCTAGATTTGGCGTTCGTATTAACACAGAAATAGAAGCGCAAGTTAAATCGAGGCAGGAGAAATATATACATTTAATTACTTTCATGTCAATGTGGTCACCAATTTGCTCTCGTGCAGCTACGTCCATGTAGGAGACACGAAAACGTTTCTCCTTGCCGGTTTAAAGCAATATCACGATGGTAATGTAAAAAAATACATGTTTTTCATTAATCAGCTGTTTCGTTTGCGGAATGTACAAGCGATGGGGTGGGTACCAGTGCTCTGTAAATCAGATATTAACACTGGTTTTTCGTGGGGAATGTATATATTTTTTAATGTGTTCGGTAATTAAATATCCCACGTCTTCGATAATGAGTGCCACATTGAAATCCAATGCTTGTTACTTTAAAAACATACATTTTAGTGCATGTACCATCCTCCGCCGTGTCAAACTAATACGGGTATTTCCACACTACAACTAATGACACTTGAAGAGCCTACCGTTCCGTTCAGCCCGCACACCAACAAGAGCCCTGGCTACAATGTGCTGTGAAGAAGCGCCATTACCAGAGAATGCCACCTATTATTCCATCCATCCATCAATTTTCTAAACCGCTTGTCCTGGTGAGGGTCGCGGTGGCAGCGGTCCAAGGAGAGTGGACCAGACATCCCTTTCCTCAGCAACAGATTCCAGCTCTTCCTGGGTGATTCCCAGGCGTTCCTTTTAAAGCAGCGTTATTGACGAACGTGCTGCGGGTTTCTGTTATTTCTACACGTGCAGCAGCTGCCAACGCAGAACCGCCGAATAACACGAGCGGCTAAAACGGTTCGAAACAAACAAACAAGCAACAACAACAACAAGCCATCCCTCCGACCAAACACACCTGCAGGTCTTGGTAGTCGCCCTCCTCGTCCACCTCGTAGGAGACGGTGTGGATGTGCCGGGGCTCCCCGGCCGGGCCGGCAGGGACCCTCGCGGGGGAGTCCATCCTGCTGCCGCCGCCGCCGCCGTCGCAGCTGCTGTCGCTTTCGCTCGTGCTCCCGCTGAGGCTGTCCCTGGCGCCGACCGACGCCGCCGCCGCCGCCGCCGCAGCCTCGGTGAAGGTGGTCTCGCAGTGCAGGTTCTCCGTCAGCGGCTGCTCGAGCGGAGGGCGGCCGTCCTCCTTGACGTCCCCCACGGGGACGGCACCGCCGGGCGACAGGCAGGCCACGTGCGACAGCTCCGAGCTGGGGTGTCGGCGCCGCTTCTCGCCGCCCGTGCCGCCGTGCTGCTGCTGCTGAGTGAGCAACGCGCCGGGGTCCAGCAGCTGCTGGTAGACGCAGGTGGCGTCGTCACCATCGTCACCGCCGCCGCCACCACCACCGGCGTGACCGCAGGAGTTCAGGTAGATCGAGATGAGGCCGTGCGAGTGCTGGGACCGGTCGTTGTACGCGAAGCCGTTTTTCTTGTACAGGCCGAGCCCGTTGACCGGAAGCAGTGGGTTTTGCAGCTCCGCCAGGCTCTCCATTGTCGGTGATGGGGTTGGGGTTTTTTTCTGTCAAACCGGGCCCTCAGTTGCGTTGTGCTTTACGGCCGTAGCCGCAGATGATTCTTAAATCAATCTTGTTGCAGCAGATGGTGTTCTTCTGAAAAAAGAGAAAATATTGGAAAAGCGACGAAGCTCCGGTGTTAGAGTAGCGTCAATGCAAAAAGCTTAGTTTTTTGCGGGAGAGAAATTTGCAGCTAAATTCCAAAAATGTATTTTTGGTCTCCAGTATAATAACCTGCGGTGCGGTTAATTATGTCACCAGGTCAGCCTCAAGTTCTAAGTCGCTTTGAATTCTTATGTAAGCCACTTAACAAATGTGATCCGGATCAGTGAACCAAGTAATTTGCCTCCTGTGAATGGTGACGCTAAATCCAACGACCGAACAAAGTTGGGTTACTAGTACTATAGTACGTGACGGGTACTTGTTTTATTTGTGTACCAAACAAAAAATAATTGCACATTAAACCTCAACACAATATATCAGAGATCCAGTCTATTATCAATATGAGAACACCTAAGCACTTGCAAAACTATTAAGCACAAATTACAACCATGGAGCATTGCAGCTTAAAGTATACGAAGCATAATGCCCTTCTCAATTAGTACGTTTAAATACTGGTCATACCGGTATTGTATAAAAGTAGTCGTTGCTTGACTATGTCTGATAGAGAGTGTTGGCAAAGGGCAATCATCCAGAAAAGGTCCAGCCGGCATGCTAAATAATTCTCTTATAATCGCCACCGTGCAATTACCTCACAGATCTTGAAGTGCACGCTTTGGGCATTCATTAATAATACCACTAGCCGGTGCAGTTGGTCGATCGGCAGGTTGCGTGTGGTGGGGTAAAGTGTGGGTACTCCCAGTTGAAAGAATAGACCAAATCATCCTCTTCGAGGGGCTCTCTAGAGCTTCCTTGAGTGGAGGCCCTTCCACCAGCAGTGGCGTGATTCAAGCTTTGCATGGCTGCACCTTTCCTGTTAACCAGATGAAGCTTCTGTCCACTGGCTTTACTGTCACAAATAAACATGAGGTCAATTACTTGGTTCATTGATGATGGGGGTCGTATTTTGATTCATCATTGACTTCATTGTACGTATTTAGCATGAGATTTAGGGCTGTTGAGGACTCTACACAAGGCCCTACCTTATGTGTAAAATCGATAGATCTCCAGACCATAATATTTTAGGGCCCAACGATAAAGTTTAGATTTTCATATGTTTCCAATGAATTCCCTAAAAAAACAAGTATATTATTTACAGCCCTTAGTCAATCCACTACTAATTGGATATTGTTTAACCATACTTTAGCACACTGGTGGGTGAAGATTGGTGAAGGATGGGGAGTGATGGGCTGGAGTGATCCAGATATCAATCGTCACTGATGTTAAAATGTAACTCGGATTGCGCGGGTCGTAGCGCCGTGTGCTTAACCGCTGCACCATAAATATAATCTCTAAGCGAAGACTCAATTCGCTCGACTATATTTGATGGCCAATTTCAGCTTTCTAGCTCCACTGAAACGTCGTTATAAATTACATCAGTCACTTAATCACAACCGTCTATCTGTATTTGGGGCCATCAGTGAGACAGAAAAGCACAGCTATGTACGCCGATGATTTTTACCAGCTTACCACGCTCGTGCACAGAGCAAACATTCGGGCAAAATACACCGAACCTACAGTGGCTAGATGATTTTTTTATTTTGTTACCAAGTCAATGGAGATACGAATTTGTTATTTCCAAGAACATAAATATACACCCGCACGTATGCTATTAAACTGGGAGAGTCGCACACAGATTGTTGTTGTGTTATGATCGTGCCCTCTCTCTTCTCAGCGAATGGACGCTTTTGAACAAGATAAACAGCGGAGGATAAGTATAAAGGGACCTTTTCCCACCAGTGCTACAAGACACAAACATAATATTTTCAATGCAACAGCAACACAATGAACGCTATACCACGGCCCACATATTTACTGTATTCGCGCAATGGATTCGATACAATTATGCAAGGCCCATATTCCACTTCATCTTTGTGTTTATCACAGGAATGCACGCAGGTTGATGGCTGCTTCACAAGCTTTGGCACAGTGAAGCAGCTATCAACTGGCTGGAGATTTGCCTTGGCAAAGTTTGGCTCCGTTGCTTCAGTATCTGCCCGTAGGCTACCAACAGTGCCAAGGGATCTTAATTAGTGTCAGGTAGCCGTTAGTCATTTTCACTGTATAACATTTAGGGCTCCTCCACGTGTGTACCATCTCACATCAATTACTGTGTACAGGTAAACGTGTCCGCGTGGGTTTTCTCTGGGCACTCCGGTTTCCTCCCACAGTCCAAAGACATGCTGCTGCATAGGTTAATTGGCGTGTGGACTAAATTGCCCCCTGTGATGGATTGGCGTCCCATCCTGGGAATATCCCTGCCTTGTGCCCTGTGTCTGCCGAGATAGGCTCCGGCTCACTGCGACCCTGTACAGGATTAAGCGGTCTCTGACAATGGATGGATGGAGGTTAACTTACGTAATTTGATTTTGCAAATGTATAATTCCCATTAAGCCCCCCACCCCGAAAACGCACCTCCTCTTCTCCTAGAGTGCGTTTTGGTTTGCGATTACTGGCTCGTAATTAAATATACATCAGTGGTGTGCAGCGGTGGCAGCCGTTAATGCAAAGGTTATAATTGCAACTTCTAATAGGAAAGTGGCTGCCGCTTGACAGTGTTTTTGCTCATACATTTACACGTGTACGTGTCTTCCCATCTAATTTTATTGCCAATTCATATAGACCGGCATGCCCTGATGATAACAAGCAACACCAATGGAATTGCTCTTAATAACTGCTCTTTCAGGATAGCCGTGGCGAGCATTCCTGCTCTCTCCTTAGCGACGTTTCACCTCCCACGATGGACACTTCCTCGGGCTCTGAAAGAGTCAATGCTCATACATCGAGCCGTGAAAACCAACATCAATACAAACAGCACCAGGTACTGCAGAATAGGTCAGGAAGAGCAAAGCTAGTTCAGGATTTGCATGTCTAAACTAATTCTGCTGGTCAACGTGAGTCTGGAAGGTCAATGAGATGATACATTTAACACTGCTTTCTTTTTCACATGACTGCTGATTTGTAATTCCAGATCAAACGCTCCGTTGTAGATCATAAGCCTAACAACCACAATTCATGGCTTTCAACTCGTTGCAGTATTGCAGTGTTCCCGTGTACCAATTTGCAATGGAATCAGATATAACGTTTGCCCGATGTGTGTTGTGTGTGTGTGTGAATTCCAGTTCTTTCCCCTTGTGGGCACAAACACAAACCACGTTTTATTCCCCGTTGAATATTTTGTGTACGACTCAACAGAGGCTGAAGTTGGCCGTGGAAAATCCAATCTGTTTACTGTGAGTGGGTGTTCACACACACAAAGTGTGGGCTCGCCGTCGTTTGGTGGCAAAGTTAGCACGGTCTGCTCTTTTTACACTATCTGCCTCCAGACATCAAAACACTTTGCAGCAGTGACTGAAGTCACAGGCCACTTTGTTCCTGCGTAATAACAAAAATAGGACGCGATATTCTTGGTTCAATCATGTATATGCTTTCAAACTTCCCAATATCAATGCACTCGGAGCGTTATTAGTTCACCCGATGACTAATACAACAACAACCGGTTGAATGGCTATTATCCAGCTTTACTTGGGTTGGCTGGTTGTCCCCCAAATCCCTTTCCTCCACCTATCTCGATCCTAGGCATCCTCGGGTGTGAGACCCATTATTTCCACGTCTTCCTTCACCACCTCCACCCACGTGTGTTTGGGCCTCCCTCTGGGTCTCGTCCCTCCAACCTCCATCACCCGATGACCGATGATGCATACATGTAGCGGACGCCAGAGGATGAATATATCCAGTTAACGAGCCTCGGCGTGGACGCCGCGAAAGACTCGGCTGTTGGACACCGTGTGCTCTCAACAGCCCCGGAGTCGCTGCTATTTGTGAGGCTGGCCCCAGATAACAGTCGTGTAGCCCTCTTAGCAAAGTGACGCACGTGGCCCAGCACAACTGGACACGCAGACACACGCGGAGCTTGCTTGTCCCTGGGACGGCTGCCGTCAGACGCGTCGCAGCCGCGGGTGTTGCAGGAAAAAGTGGGGGGGATGGAATCATGTTTCTGTGAAAGTGCGGGTGTCGCAACACCCGCGGCTGCGACGCGCCTGGCTGCCGTTGTGTTAATCCGGGAAGAACCGCAATCGCGCGGTTGTAGGGGCCGTGGAAACGCGGCATGGATGAGCGAGTGAAGTGAGGCCGTGTGCACAGGGCTACGCGACCGGAGTCCACCCCGGGCCTTAGGATCCACTGATGCATGTTTTGTTGTTACCGGTTTAAACAGCCGGTATCCAGTTTGACCTGGGTTGGCTGGTTGGCCCCCAATGGTGGGGGTGTTAGAGCAGAAATGTACGGCTGCATGCCATTCCTGACGCCAACCTTCTTGTGTAGGAGGGTCTTCGGATTTTTATTTGTCTGGAACCTCCTCCCAAGACCTATTCACCTGGGGGAAACCCTAGCAGGAGTGCTAGACTCCAGGTGACATAGCGCTGGGGTTAATTGGAACACGCAAACCGCACGATCATGAATACCCCAGAGTAATACAACCTCACGACGTCATATCTCACCAGCAGGTCACTCGGCGTGTCGCCCTTCTGTTCACCCGTGCGCAACATCATCAGCGTTAATCAGCACGCTGTGACTGCTGCTGCGGCGACTGCAGAGCGGGTGCCGGGGACAGGTTAACATTGACGCCGACACCTCAGGTCACCTCCCCTTTCGTCCCGTGGCGATGAATTTTCCCCAAATGTGTCAGGCTCCACGCATGTCTTCCTGAGATGGGGGATTCCCTATTTTACGCCTTGCCTGAGCAGGCTACAGGGGACGGACAGTCTTTCTGTGTATCGCATCAGATGCCAAGTGGCCACGGATTTTATGAAATGGGTACGTGTTTTCTATTACACCATCTGCCTTCAGAAATCAAATACACTCGCAACGATGAGTGCAGTCACAGACCACTCTGTTCCTGCCTACTGCCAAGCGTAGACCGTGATAGTATCGGTTTAAATGTGTATAGGTTTTTAAAACAAACCAAATATTAATCCTTAACTCAAAATAATAATTAATTCAGTCAGTCCGTTTTTATCCAAGCTGTAAGGAACCGTTGAGCTATGTAACTCTCTTTAACGGTTGTCCAGCACGGAGGGGTAAGCATCGTGGCAATTTTGTCAGGACAATTAACCTAGGCAACATGTCTTTGGACTCTGCGAGGAAACCGGAGTATCCGGCAAACCCAGCCGGACACGGGAAGAACATGAAAACTCCACACAAAAAGGCACCCGGGCCGGGAATCGAACCGAGGGACTTCTTGCTGTGAGGTGGCAGCGCAACTCACCATGCCACCGTATTACATAATTTTGTGTCAAACGAGGGACCATATCTTAAAAGAGTGGGTCTTTGCCTTCAACATCTGACATTTCACCAGCATTGATTAAAGCAAGCGAGCCTGAAAGCGTACCGTAGTTAGCTCTGGACTGCGCGGCTTATGGGTTGTGTTAAAAACATACTTAATTTATTTTTACGTGCAGAGACAGATATATGAAGGAGACATTGCTTATGTATAGTCAGAATTAATTTCGTGCTCTGACGTTATATCATCGTAGAATTCCTGTCAGCTGGCTAATGCAAATAAAAGTACTTGGGGCTTAATTTCAACTCGAGCTGTCAGGGGCTGAGCTCCATAAAATATTTCTCTGGTCGGGGTCCGTGGGACTGAAGGGTCACCGTGGAAAACATTTCATCTTAAATGAAGGCCTGAAAATCCTCATTAACCTATGTGCGCTGGCGTCGTGAAAATTTGCCAGACAAGAGCGAAACCGAGACGCACTTGCTGCTCGTGAATGACCCGGCTTAGGATAAAGCACACGATGTACGGCATGACATTATGGCTTGCTTGCTTACTTACGTACCGGCATGGTGAAGTATCGTCAATACTACCCTCCCTTCCCACCCCCATGACCGACACGGCGTTGGGAGACCTTCATCGAGCAGCGGATTGACAAAGCGGTTGTCACGCCGCGTCAATCACGGGGGAATTCTTTGTCGTGCGTTTGTGAAAACGTACACACGCTGTAAGTGACATCACCGGTGGCGAATGAGAGGAAACTGCGAGTAGGGGAGACTTCCTCCATCAGGCTCAGAAGAGCGACGGGCAAAATCTGCAGGCGAGGCCGGAAACCGCTACAGAACAGGTGTCGGCGGCTCCAAAGCAAAACCTCAGGAAGCAGGGGGCCATCACGACCAGAGAGGCCCAGACCACGAGCTGCACACGCGGTGAAAAGCGAACGATGCCTCATCTTGCTCCGGTGTCCTTTGCCAGGGCAGCCGTGCACAGCTGATGATTTGATTCAAGCACCAATATCGACCTGCGTGGCGGGGGGATGGCGGGTTGAGCCCCCCACAAATGGTCATCACTAATCTGACTAAAGTTGGTGTGATGAACACGACGATGACCCTTCTGTATTGATGTGACATCGGTCCTAGGTTCGACGTGATTTGTATTCTCCACAGACTACTACTGCACGCACACAAGGCTACACTCCCATCCCGAATATGTATATGTTTAACATAAAAGGCACTTTAATCGAGGCGCCGATCTAAACAATCGCACTGTGCAGCCTGTCCCATTGTGTGCACATGTTTACAGTGAAGCCCCTCGCTCTTGCTTGAGCACGAAAAGCGCGGATCAAACAGCCGTGCTGAAGCCACTCATCTTTGAGTCACGATTGAATGGGTCGCCTCATTTACAGCCAGTATCATCGGTATCCTCAACCACGTTAGAAGGGCTCTACGCATCGTAAAGCAATCTGTTGTATAGTAGAAAAAAATAAACACATTTGTCAAGAAGACTGCCATAGTATTAAAATAAATATAATACGCCGTGTCGTGTAAACGTCATTTATATTAGCCTGATGATATTCAATCCGTTCTTCAATAACATAAAATGTTTTTTTTAATTAACTGTGGCAATTTCCCTGTAAATTTCAGGAATTCCACAAATAGCCCTCCCGCGAGAGACCTTGTATAGTAGAAGTATCATCGATAATCGGTCTAGCATTATTATGATTATTTACCTAAGTTCGAAAGGCAATGTCTCAACAATATTCTCCTTGTGATCACTGTACCTATGTAGGTTTTCACAGCTCGCCGTATGACAATTGCTCTCACTCGCTGTGATTTCGGGATAGCCGTGTCGAGCGATCCTTCTCTTTCTTCACGACGTTTTGCATCTCACGGTGAACACCTGAAGATGCCTCCGACGTGGGAGGCGAAACGTCGCAAAGGAGAGAGAAGGTACACTCGACACGGCTATCCCGAAGAACAGCTTGTGATCCATCCATCCATTTTTAGAAACCGCTTAATCCTGTACAGGGTCTATCCCGGCAGACACAGGGCGCAAAGCAGGGGTATACCAAGGATGGGGCGCCAGTCCATGGCAGGGCACCTGGGGCAATTTACTAAGCAGGCCAATTAACCTGGCAGCATGTCTTTGGACGGTGGAGGGAAACCGGAGTGCCCGACGAAAACCCACGCGGACACGGGGAGAACATGCAAACTCCACACAGAAAGGACAGCTTGTGATCACTGTTTGCCAACCACAATTGTGAGCTGCCGGATCCGACTCGCGGGATTCGCGACCACTGTTATCGGCTTCATCGTGGGAAGCACCCGACAACTGCCCCGTAACCCGCCCACACCTTAGATTTGCTCATTTGTGCAGTGAAGTAAACGATGACCCATTGTTATTGTTATATGCACAAATATCCCCATCCATCTATCCATTGTCAGAAACCGCTTAATCCTGTACAGGGTCGCTGTGAGCCGGAGCCTATCCCGGCAGACATAGGGCGCAAGGTAGGGCTATACCCGGGATGGGACGCCTGTCCATCACAGGCCACCCAGGGAAATGTAGTCCGCATATGGCCTTAACAGACTTTTGGGGCAGGTACTGTTCGCACGCACCTGTGAAGGCCGGCAGAGCGCTAAAGACCACTACGAACAGCACAGGGGGGCGTGTGTGGCCAGCACCACGCCCGGCCACCTTTGTCTCCCCAGTGGCGATGTTTACTCATCGCCAAAGGTTCTCATTTGAGGCTGATTCGATCTTGGAGAGAGCCAGGACCGGTTAGGAAAATCGTCACTGCTATTGACCGTGAGCGGGAATCGAACTCGGGTCGCTTCCCCCATGCCCCCGACACACACAATACATATCTCTTTAGTAATATATTTAAATAAACACCTCTGTTCGGAACAAGCACCCTGTTGCGATATTACGCACGCACGCACACGTGCAACGGAGCAGGTTAACCGACGGCAGATTTCGCAACAGTTTCCATCCGTGTGTCCGCCTCGCCTCTCCCCGTGCTCTGTCTCTCAACACATCTGCCGTTCGTTGCCGGCTAAACGAAAAAGACACACACACCGTCGGGAGAGAGAGAGGCTGGGCTATCCCGGGGGCCGCGCGGCGAACGTACAAGCGCATCGCTTACCGTAAAAAAATCATACTTTTTCTGCGGGTTCCATCCGCGGTAGGAGGCGGCAGAGATGGAGACACATTGTCGGCAAGAGGCGCTCCGTAAATCCACACGCGTCCATGTGCGCGCCCGCCCGCCCGCTCGCTCGCTCGCTCGCCCGCTCGCCCGCCCGCTCGGGCTGCTGCTGATGAATGTTGCCGCCGAGCGTGAGCCCAGGATTTGCGTGGCCACCGTTCCCTGGGTTCCTACCCTGTGAGAGGCTGTATCGCGCCTCTCAGCCGGCGCCGGTGCTCCGCTCCGCCCCGCTCTTTCCCCCGCGCTCCCTTTTGGCAAGTTGTCACGCCTCACACGTGGCACGAAAGAGTCCGGAGGCGAATGCGGGTGAGGTGCGGGGGGGTGGCTGGGGAGAAACGTGGGTGGGGGGCGAAGAGGAAGGCTCACCTCGAAAGGCAGTGGTGCTCTCTCCTCTTGGAAATCTATTAACACCCGCCTCTC
>JAZEWU010000002.1:18930646-18947223 GCA_036362915.1 Geotria australis | reverse complement strand
TCGCCGAGTACGAGTGGCTGTTTTATGTGGGTGTGGATTTGTGGGCTGTTGGGTAAAGGAGGTATGTCAACAGACTCAATACTGAGAAATCGCTGAAATCCCCCCCACACTGATTTGTGTTGCTGTTATGTTGTAAGTATTTAACTTGTCATGATATGATTATTATTGCTGTGTGACCTATGTGTGATGTGTGGTCAATATCACGGCGTTGTGTTGGTGTGCTGCAGAACGTGGCTTCAAGATTTGTGTAAACAGCCGTTGACACGAATGCAGGTGGCCGAGCTATAGAGACATCACAATTGGTGCTTGAGTTACTTCAAATGCAAAGCAACAAATTGATATACAGTTGGGCGCAGCTATCGGCTCTGGATTATCATAACGCCCCCGCGTACGCGTGAATGCAAGATAGGCTTGTTTGGATCTGAACAACGCCTTCGAATTGGACCACTCCCACCGCCGCCTTCTAATTGTATTTGTCATGCATTCTGTGCGCGAGAGGAGAAACGCGCCTTCTGGCAGATCCCGCATTATGTAGATTATATTAGAATGTTCCCAACAACGCATTGACTTTTATGAGGTAGCAGCAATAAGTGGCATAAATGTTTATTCAGCGTGCTAACTGCTATGTATCAACACGTGTTTATGCTGTCTCTCTGGGGTAGACTAACATTGTCGTGTTCTATGTAATTGCACCGCGGGCTTGATATTTGCATGCGCAAGAAAATCGACGGAGAGCCTTGCAGCTTAGATTCACAATTCTGATTTCGTTTTAAAAGTATCTACTCCTCAGGTCGTTTGAATGGGATTCCTCCCCACGGTACTGAAATGGACAGCGCCACACGCATTACAAATCAGCGCTATACACGACTCGTATGTTTCTTTGTATAGGGCTGTATTGAGAGATTCCTGTCCGATCGCGTAATGCGGGCATATGTTTCGCATTATTGTGCTGGCATTCCGAATTAGCCTAAATTACGTACGTTTGCTACAGAATACAGCGCCATAAATGTAATTGTTTACATGAAAATATTTCGTGTGAGCGCGACCTGTCTGTTTTAGAACAGACATGTATGTGTGTGATCGTTATTGTTTGTAATCTGCTTGCAATTAATATACCTTTAATGCATTCCTGAAAACGATGATCCTTTATTTAATTATGGGCTCTGCGCCTGTCAGCAGGTGCTGATTTTAACCATAATGACCACGTTAAACGCCATCTCCGGAATGAATGTGCTTCCTGCGCTAGTGCACTGCTTCAATTACAAACCTAAGCCAGCAAATGTAGAGCCCGCGTGTTCAGGTTCAGATATTCATACGCTTCACACACGTAGTGAGAGTCTTGTTTGATGCTACACACGGGGTGTATGTTAAGCAGAGGCTGCCAAAAGACTCGTCAATGTGTACATAATGGGAGGGTTATTTTTATGCATGTACAACTAGTTATTGACCTTCTCTTACAGGTCAGTGTGTGCGGATGTCTGGTGACGTGCCCGCTGGGAGACACTGATGGTTTTTTGCTTTCCTAATTAGATTAATAAGTAGACTGTGATCCCCGTCTTAAGCTGGTTAAACCATTCTCCCTTTGTCTTACTGTAACGTAATGTGTGGGAAATCAGATTGCATTGACGGACAAATAGCTAAGGGCATATTTTTTACCGTGAGAAGATGCTGTCTTTAGTTTGCAGCTATTAAAACATGACGATGAATACAAGACAGGATGACTTCAAAACTATTAAAGTGTATACTGCAACATTGCTGGGAGGAAAACATATGCGTGCATTATTCAGCCGTGCAAATTACGAAATAGATTATAATTGCTAGACGTATTATTGAATGTCATGACGGGGTCAATTTTGTTCTGAAGGGCAGTTTACACCCTTCAAGCAAATAAATATATAATGCGCATTAATGCATGCCCAGTTGTGTATGTACAATAAATATCAGGCATATAGATACATCATGTATATATGTTTAGTCCTACCAATGCATATAAGATATACGGAACGGTATATACAAAACACGTTTGACATACTCCGGTTTCCTCCCACCGTTCAAAGACATGCTGCCAGGTTAATTGGCGTACTGACTAAATTTCCCCAGGCGCCCTGCGATGGACTGGCGTCCCATCCTTGGTGTTCCCCTGCCTTGCGCCCTGTGTCTGCCGAGATAGGCTCCGGCTCACCGCGACCCTGTATAGGATTAAGCTGTTTCTGAAAATGGATGGATGGACGTTTGACATCCGCGTCTCTTATACATATATATGACTTGCATATGTGCACACACAATCGCATGAATGCACACAGATGCACACGCACACTGCAAATGTGCCTCAGTGACTGGTCTTTTGTCTCATTGCATTTGTCAGTTCCGATTGTCGCACATTCTTCCAGAAGTCACACAACGTCACTGATAATTTCAGTCCTTGTGCTCAGCTCTCGTGCGTGGCTCTTATACTTCAAAGCATTATGACTTAGCACTTTGAACAGCAATTTTTAAAAATAATGTTGAAGGCTATGCTCGAGCATGAACTGTTCTTTTAAAAGCAGGAAACCTACAATCCAGCAAACTTATAGATGTCTGCTCTGTCCCCTGCCCAGTGTGGCAAGACAGAAGAATTATATGGTGGGTAGCAATGGGGGTAGCCTGGGTGCTGGGAAATGTGACGGCACAGCCACTTTTTATGTCATAAACTGCAATTAAATCTCTTTCAATGAGGCAGCTTGGGAGGTCTGACTTCATCTCATTCTCATTGAGACAGCAACCTCCGAAGCTCCCTGGTTTCAACTCATTATTCACATCCCTCCCCATCCCTCCACATCCCCACGATTGTTAAAACACTGCGGAGCGGCAGATAATCACCCCGCTCATCCAGATACATGTTTGTGACTGCCATCCCCAGAGAAATGTGTTACATTCCATTATTGATAGAATACGATCATATTTTTAAAAAATATATATACCTTTTTCTCGCCGGGCACCCCGGTTTCCTCGCACAGTCCAAAGACATGCTGCTGCATATGTTAATTGGCCTGCGGAGTAAATTACCCTCTGTGCCCTGTGATGGACTGGCGTCCCATTCTGGGTATAACCCTGCTTTGCGCCCTGCGTCTGCCTGGATAGGCTCCGGCCCCCGCTAATCTGTACAGGATTAAGTGGCTACTGATAATGATGCTAACCATCTATTCTTAATTTCCAACATCACAAGCACCACCAGTGTCCATCCCACCTCAATGCTCACACATTTCTGAAATAGTGATTGATAAAAGGTAAAATAATCCCATTTAGAAGTACTCCACTGGAGTACAGCAGGCCATAATAGTACAGTGAGGTCATGCTCTGCCGTATTCTAATGGGGCTTCTTGAACCTCAAAAAGTGACATTTGTGTTAAAACAAAAATCCGAGATTGACATATCCATTTTCGCCAGCTGCGAGAATTATTAGACTGACGTATCCATTTCCGCCAGCTGCTAGAATTAATAGGTACTGCAGTGGCTTCAGGTTATGCTACGCATCAAGAAGCACAGGGGTTACTATGGGTTAAAATAAATTCTAGTAAATCCCTGTAGGATACTTCTCTCCCGTCTGGAGCTGGTCTGGCTGCCAACGATAACAAAGCTGCGAATACTTCCTGTCTGATATGGAGTTTACATTGTATAACAGTGATGTTTGACTGATCTGCATTTTGCTTCAGAGCAACCACTTACAATGAAAAATGTGTTGTATTTGGAGTAGCGGTACCGAAGTGTGTACCGTGTTTATTTGGTTGACAATTGAGTCTTGTTTGTATCTCTGCGCTTTAAGTTTATGAGAATATTTGTTTGAATTTCTTCGCCACATTTTTCTATTGTGGGAGACATTTGTTCTGTGGTTGAATGGTAATTATATGTGAGGTAAAAGATGGTTGAACCTTCACAATCGTTTGGTCAAAGCGGGGGCTATAACAGTTTAAACGTGTCAGTAAATTGCATTACTTAAATTATTTAAAGTGCTTAGAATATTGAAGTTTATCCACTTATGTAATATATGTTCCACTCTTTTTTTTTAACAGACGGCCATAATTGCAAAGACTAAATTTGGTGAGCTAGTCTACTTTTAACGCATTATGACAGCAAACATTCCCATATGGGCATGCGGAGTTACCTGAAGTTTTCCCCGATCCACAAAACACCCACACATCCTCTAATCAAAGCTTCTGATTTTGAGTGCTGCATTGCCACACCTGTCAATATCCTGTTTGCCTTGGATAGCATCGATCTGTTGCTGTTCCTATGAGCTCCCCTCATAGCCTTCTGCTCAAGTGGGCCAGCAGGAATACAATTAACTTGACTTATTGAGGCTGCACCACCCCGGGGTAAAATGTACAATGTTAATTGTCATTTAGGCCTGTGACGAGGGGAATCAAACATACAAACACACGTGCCGATCGTTGCCAATGCGTCGACGCGGCTTGGGGGAGAAAGCACTTGCTGCCCACGCTGATTTATTTACAGCTCTCGTCAGCTATGGACATTCAACCTAACCAATCATCATTCTTTCATCGTCCAAATTAGTCGCACGCGCGGGCACAAGCACAGGAGATGTGTTTTGATGTCACGGGAGCATTAAGTGGTGCCGCGACGCGGGGAAGGCATTGGCCGAGTTGAATGGATGACGTACGGGCACCACGCATGAATGTACAGATAATTGCAACGTAATTGTTTGTTGAGATAATTGACCTGATAAGACGGGCCTCGGCATAGTTTCAGCTGGGTTTTGTCAGCACAGGTGCAGGACAGGGCGGCACGGTGGCGCAGTAGGTATCGCTGCCGCATCACGGCAAGAACGTCCCGGGTTCGAATCTCGGCTCGGGTGCCTTTCTGTGTGGAGTTTGCATGTTCTCCCCGTGACCGCGCGGGTTTTCGCCGGGTACTCCGGTTTCCTCCCACCGTCCAAAGACATGCTGCCAGGTTAATTGGCCTACTGAGTAAATTGCCCCAGGTGCCCTGCGATGGACTGGCGTCCCATCCTGGGTATGGCACTGCCTTGCGCACTGTGTCTGCCGGGATAGACTCCGGCTCACCGAGACCCTGTCTGTACAGGATTGAGCGGTTTCTGAAAATGGATGGTGCAGGACAATGGCAACGGGACGAAAGACCGGAACGATGAGTAAATGATTAGGGGCGCGATTGTCCCGGGGTAATTACGACGTCAGCATCCCACACCAATACAAGGATCGCGTACGGAGGGACTGGGAGCGAGTGTGCATATGCAGGCAGAGAGCAGAGATGTGTTTTCTGAGCGGACCGTTTGTGTGGCGTGAGGTACGAGTCGCGGCTGTGTCGCTGCGTTCAGAGTGTCCGTTGCTAACTGCTGCGTGATTCAAGTTGGTCAATGAACACCTCTTCGTTGGACTGTACCTGTCGACTCGAGCAAGTGAAGCGTGAGTGCGATGGAGACTCGTGGATGTATGTGCGCAACTCGTGATCGGTGCTCAGGAGGAGGAAGAGTCGCACCACAGAATGAGGAAATCCGTTGTTGTCGAGGTGGTACGTGCGTTTATACGTTTCAAGAACTCTAGACGAGTTTGGAGAGCACTTCAACCAGCAGTGGATAATGACAAAACGCGGTTGCGGCAGGGATTAGCACACTGTACTACCAACCCGGCAACCCGAGTTCAGTTCACATCCATAACTAACACCAGTGGAGAGCGGTATCTGAACAGGTTATCGGCATCTTTCTTCACCAACCCACTCTGATCAGCATGATAAAGTACTGCATTGTTAAACCACCCGCATAATGAAAACGGCATCTGCAGAAGGTCTTGAATCATTAGTGGATTGACAAAGGGCTGTGAATTATACGTTTTATTTTAGACGGGGTAATAAATAAAAGATGGAGCAGATAGCAGCGTCTGCGTCTACCCACGCGGGACTCGCACCTCTCCACCGCTGTTGACACAGGCGGGCGTTTAAATAGGGATTGAGCTGACCTCCACCCAGGTCTGCAGAGAGCCTACACTGGGCCCTAGTGACAATCCACACAGCTCCTTGTATTTGTAGCAGTTGTGTGCACTCATTCTACCATGTTCTCCTCTTTCGAGGGGGGGTGGTCGCTGAAAGATTTTGGGCGTCATAACACCTGTATTTGACACACCCAACCTGCAAACGGTGTACCGGACCGTGTGTTGGCATTGGTGGCCACTCGGTATATGTATTGGTGGAGCACAGAAGCCCTTTGCGGGAGTGATGGGTGGTGCACTTTATAATCTGTATGAAGTAATTAATAGGTAAGGGTTGCAGTGGCTTTTGACCAGCTGTCACTGCTTTAAATCTTTGACAACGCTCTGAGGACAGCGTTGATCATTTTTCTCCAGATCTGATATCAGGGTAGGTAGCTTCATGCCACAGATATTGATCACAATTCATGGAGGTATGCATTTTTCTGAGGAAAATATATAATTTGTTGTAGGACAGTAACCATACACTGAATTGTGGACGTTATGTGAGTTTGTCAAACTGAATGTTTGATTATACATGGAGGAATGTAGCTGTTTTCAAAAAGTGCTTAGTATTTTGCACCTTGAAGCATAGGTGCAAAAATATTGTATTGATGTAGGTTTTCAGTGCTCGATTCATGGTGGTTGCCTGATGATGCCTCCAACGTGGGAGGCGAAACGTCGCGAGGGAGAGATGGAGATCGCTCGACACGGCTATCCTGAAAGAACAGTTCTGAAGAGTAACCATCATTTTACAAAATGCTTATGTATGCTGTTTTGTGAATACTTAACATGGAGGCCTCCCTTTTTATCTTGGACTCTTTCTGTGTATTTTTTTATGCCTCTGGCCATAGCCGATGAGGCAGTCTCTTCACATGCATTAGCAAAATTGTACAGACATGCACCTTCAAATCGAATACTCTGGCCTGTGATTAAATATCAATACCTTATTCAAATAATTTATGAAAGTCTGGATTCAGTTATGCGTTGAAATGCATTACTATTGCAAAGCTATGCACTGTTAACGCTTGAATGGGCAACATTGTAACAGCTTTAGTGTTTACAATTCTTAATAACCACCTTGCAAACTTGCCAATAGTGATTATAGGCTTTCAAGTGCTGAAATCTATTTGGACTAAATAGCGATGCTGCTGGGCCTGACCAATGCTTTAGCTGAATTCCTGGTCTCGGTCACTCTTCACCTTTGAAATATTGCTGAGTATAAAAAACCCAGAGCACAGGATGTGATGTTCATTCACACCAGTATTTCAACTCGGAGACCTGTGAGACCGTGATACACCCTGTACACACATCCATTTTCTTTACAGCGTCAAACATTCATCAAGCACCTGCATACGAGCTGATTTCATCACTCCATCTCCTCGGTGGACGTTCTCTCCATGCCTTGGCTGCCACTCGCATCGTTATTCTTTTCCCATCGGCCACCGTTCCTTCTCATGACATGCCCCCCTCTGTAGTTTTCGTCACAGTTAGAAGCGTGTCTTGAACCCACGTTTGTTCAATAATCCAAGCGTTCCTCTTGCTGTCTCTCAACATAATTCCAAGCACGCACCTCTGTATGCTTCATTGCACAGTTTTCAGTTTGTGTTAGAGCTTTTTCATTCACAACTATTGTTTGATCCCTATATAACATTGGGTAATCACGCCATAGGAATGTGGAATGTCCACTACAATCTCGGGGGTGTACATAATCAATGAGCATAGACCCGTGATTGAGCCGAAAATCACTTTTACTTTATTGTTTGTTTTATCTGCCCTTCACAATGTATATCCCTACACCATTCATCAATGTAACAATTATTGTCTACATGCATGACATTTCTGGGTTCTCTGTTAATATCAATAATCGTTAATCTCACCATCCCCCGTGCATTCCAATCTGTGTGTGTTTATCCCAGGCCTGGGCTGGAGCATGGCTGCACAAGCGGCAAATCCGTTTTGCGTGGGAGCCCTGACTAATCCGCCATCTGAAGCAAATGTCGGCTGATCGGCATTTTGTGGAAAAGGGTTGGGATTATGACCATTTCAAATGGCCCATCAAGGCCAGCCACGTTTAATTGGCTAATTCGTTGCCGTAGAATGAGAGTAAAAATGAAACGATTGTGATCTCTTCTTTAAAAGCTTTTTTTGACGTAGGTTATAATGGTTTTTTTCACGATGTTTGTGGGGGTTATCAAATATAGTACCCACAATACAGCACACCGCGAATTCAATGGGATTCATTTGAGAAATACGACCCTCTTAGACGTTATGTTCTCAAATTAATGTAGAGTACGTGCTTACATATATATATAAATGAATGACCTAAACTCATAAACAGAGCTTCACTATGGATAACATTGGTCATGAAAGCCTTCGAGTTATTAAATGAATGAGTTCGTCAAATGGCGTTTATTGTGGAGTATATTCATAGCGGAGCTAAACGTTTTAGAAATGCAAAAAAGCATTTCTCGACTAGATGTGGGGGCGATGTATCAGGCTGATGAACATTCCTGTGCCGTGCTGTGTTAATAAAATGGTAGAACAGATTTCCCGTATTTGGGAACGGGGCGAATCTGATTTAAACTTGGGGGGGAAGGGCTGTAATTGATAGATTACGGTGCTAATCAGTGATTAAAATCAGGTTCCGGCCGAACTGCTTGCAATTCACATAGCCACAGAGGACTTCAGCATTGCAGAGACCCATATGAATTACGTAATCACACATGGCCCCGTTTTCGTCCTGTCGTGTGAATCGTGCAGCCCGTATTCACCTGGATCCATTCTGCATTCCCTCCTACACATCACCCATGTCCTCTCCCCCTCCTGAGATTCACCCATTGCCATGTTAAGAATCCTTTGGGCTCTCCCTCATCTATCCACCCATCCATCCACCCCACTTACCATAATTATCCACCATCTGTACTACTCACCATCCATCTACGCATCATCCACCCATCCAACCCACCCACCATTCATTCCACCCACTTTGTATTCATCCGTCCTCCCCATTCACCATACATGCTACCCACCCAAATATCCATCAATCCCACCCACTATACATCCATCCACCATCCATCTATTGCCCATCCAAATTGCCCACCACTGATCCACAATCTGCCGTTATCTATAATATTACATGGCTTTCCATAGCCATGATCATAAATAGTGCAGTCGTTTTAGCTGTTGTTTGATTTAGATGTACATTAATCGATTTACAAACATTTATTTACATTTTGATATCTGATTTAATTGTGTTTTCTATTTCAAGGTGTTATATCACGCGCACTTTGCTTGCTTTACGAGCAGTTCAGATTAACACACTGTCTAGTTGGTCTCCCACTGGCATCGTTTGTTTAGAATGCACTCAATGGCAGAGCTGAAATCCAAACTCGGATTATTTTAATATTCACGTTGGCAAAACTGCAACGTAACATGTCAACATTGCACTGGCGTCGTCTGCCCTTTTGTCTGTTTCCCCATTTCCAAAGAATCACAATTTGACAACAATTGCATATAAAGCTGAACCATGGACATAAAGCATACCGGGTTTACAACCTCCGAGAAATGTTGCTGTTAAAAAAAAAGTAATTTTCCATTACATGAGTAATTTCCCAATGAAAGCAGAGACTACCACTAGTCTTGATGGAACGATTCAGCTGCTTGTAAATGTAAATGGCTCATTCTTGCCCTAGGTCCAGAATGCATTAAGAAGCTAGCACCGTAGCTATTTTCTGGCATTCACAGCACAGTGCGTTGTTTTTTCAACACGGCCAGTGTTGAAACATGGCAAGTACATAAAAGCACAGAGCTAAGGACCGCGATGGATGAACGAGCGCATAAACACTTGTATCAATTGCGGGCCTCTATTTGGGACCCAAGAAACAATAGACGAACATGGGAGAAAAATTAGAGACTAACGGAGGAATGGTGGCACAGTGGTAATTATATGCGCCTCACAGAAAGAAAGTCTTGCCCGAGGCAGTTCAAGTCTCGCCTCGGGCGCCTTTCTGTGTGAAGTTTGCGTGTTCTCCCCCTGTTCTGCGTGGGTTTCCTCCGGGTTCTCCGGTTTCCTCCCACAACAACAACAAAATAATTAATTAATTTGGTGGGTAGCGCTCCGCTACCCATGGCGATGACAATGGTTGCATGGTAAAAGGAAGCGAAAAAGAGAAGTAAGGGCACGACATACACCATGGAGGGAAAGGTCAGTTCCGCACCAAACGAAGAGCAGTGTTTTTAGCGCTATCATAGCGATGAATGTGGAGCATGGGGCTTAGTCAGGACGCATTTAGGTATTTTGACATCCAAATAATTCAAGTGCTATATAGTATGCAAAAGCTGGAGATGGTTAGTAGAACAGCGTCTGGGGTCTCCCAACCCAATTATATATCTTTTTTTTTAAACGAATAGAGCGGTTGGCCAAATATGGTGTGAAAGAAGTTCAACATACATACAGACCCAGAGGCAGGGCACTGTCGTGGTAATGGAGGTTACATGCTTGGGTGTTTTGTACCATACCGATTTTGCAATTTCTCTTTGTGCAGCAGAAGTAATTTCGTTTAAAATACAATTATTCTGCGACGGGAGGAGCGGTCCCAGGTTCGTTGCGCAATTCAAACCGAGCAGCCCAGTCAAAGTGAATATGTTGTTATAATAATAATAATAATATCATTTATATAGCGCCTTTCACCCGAGTGTCACAAAGCGCTGCACAAAGCTGCGGAGAGAACGACATGTGGACGCACAGGTCTGCCGGTCTGAAACTAATTATAACAGTTTGCTTGCAAATCGCGCCGAACAATCTAAACACCTTAAAGCGATGCTTTAAACACATTTGTCAAGAGGACCCAAATGTGACAATAGATATGAACTGTGGCGTGGGATAAGACGTACAGTTTAATTTCTCACTGAATATTTTCTGGGTCGCTGGGAGACTCCTTAGTAGGCACATGACTTACGGCCACAAACATAGCCACAGGTACTTTAGATGTGGTGTGCCGGGTGTGGAAATATTTTCTGGGTCGCCCAATGAAGGCCTCCCCAAGCCCTCGGCAATATTGGGTAAATGTCCATAGTATTTGCAGCCAGAAAACTCTGTGGTCCGGTTTGGTGATTTGCGTGGGTGGCAATGGGTCGATGGAAACTATCGATAAAAGCCCAGTTGTCAGCAGACAATGTGGAAGAATGCCACCAAAGAAGAGTTAGTATGGTTGTCATTCACTTGGTGAATGTAGTATGCCAGAAAAGGACCCGACAGGGAGTAGAAATATTGCCCCCAGCCTGGGAGCAGGCGATGTGAATTGATGTTTGGCACGATATGAATCTCTGCAGAGGCAATTTTCTCGGAAGACCAGAGTCCTGACATCGTATTGTGGTTAGTAGCTTGCAAGAAGTGGCCGAGATCGAGTTGACATTGCCCTTGTAGGAGAGGTTGAAGGGTTGTTGTAATGACCTGCAAATGAGAGTAATTTGTGCCTGGAATGTTGCAGAAAGCGGTGACTTCTTGGTGCGTCCCAATGGTAAAAGTTAATAGGTACAGCTGCAGCCCTGAAGTTATGTGCTCGTGCCACTACTGGCGGAAAGGCCTCCACTACAGAAAGCTCTAATAAGGTCTTGTAGCGAGTTTTTTGGCCTACTCTTTTCTTAGATGTCTTGGAAGATTTTCAGAGTACACACACTTCAAACCCGCCACACGCGACCTGCCAATCAATTAAGTGTGGTGCACTCATTTACACTACTGAATGGACATCAGGCAGGGTGATTTAAGAACATTGCCCAATGTTTCAACAGCCGTGCAGGAAGATTGAATTGGCAACGTCTGTAATGCATAGCCACCCTACAAAGCACTATACAACGACAGCATACCGCATCCCATTGCTTCCAATGTGGCTGTTAATGTGGCTTTTCACCACTGATGGTACGTTATTTGATCCCTCTGTGAGCTTCAGGATAGGCCCAGAAATGTGTGTTTTATAGCGTAAGTGCAGACGGAGAATGTGATTCTGAATGGATTTGGCTCAGCAGAGATCTGAACTGGTAGGATAAATCTCAGCCTACAGTATGTCAAGTAAATATGGACAACTACATTTTGAAAGTGCAGAGAACATGAGCAGAAGTCAGTACGTGGCTTGAAAACAAAGAAGGAGAGGTGGACATTTCTTTTTCAGTTTGACTAGAGCGAGAAAGATTTACACATTTCATATACGTTGATTTAAATACTAAAATGTTCCTCCTGGGCGGCAAGGTGGCGCCGCCTCACAACTAGAATTCCCGGGTTCGAATCTCGTCTCTGGTGCCTTTCTGTGTGGAGTTTGCATGTTCTCCTCGTGTCCGTGTGGGGTTTCGCCAGGCACTCCGGTTTCCTCCCACAGTCCAAAGACATGCTGCTGCATAGGTTAATTGGCCTTCGGACTAACTTGCCCCCCAATGCCCTGTGATTGACTGGCGTCCCATTATGGGTATAGCCCTGCCTTGCGCCCTGTGTCTGCCGGGATAGGCTCCGGCTCACCGCCACCCTGTATAGGATTAAGTGGTTTCTGAAAATGGATGTATGATAATGTTCCTCTCTTGCTAATTGAGTTTTTAGGAGTAAAATCTGAATTTCAATTCACAATTTCAGGGATTTTTTTGGGTTGGATCGTGTGGGTATGATGTCAGAGCTGTAGACCTTCCACCACCCGACACAGCCAAACAAATCAAATTGTCACACGAGGCAAATGTGCCGGTTGAAGTTATTTGTCAGCAAACCGGCACATTGAAAAGCAAAGCAACATTTTTGACAACAGTTAATCTCAGTCGAGAAAGTGTACATATAAAATGCAATTTGATTTCGTCGGTTCTGTCGTGCGTTAATTGAAATAGCACATAACACAAATTATTTCAAAAATTGCAGGCTATAAAAGTAGCGGCTGCGATCACGGTGCCACGCCATTCTTGTTGCGTATGAGGAGAAAATTGGGTATCTAGCAGAGAGGTAATTAAGCTTACTCAACTCAGCGGTAACTGACCTGACAGTGCCTGGCATGTGGCCTCGTGTAACCTGGCCAAGAGTGGCTATGTAAACCCTGGTGTTCAAATGCAATACGTAATCCTGGTAAAAAATTAATATGGTTTTAAACGGCCAGTCTAAGCGACACATGGCATAACAGCTGCTCCTGTGCAGTGCGCCGTGGTAATTGGGCATGACGTACCGAATAGTTCAAAAGGTTTTTACGGTGACAATCTGTACTCTGAGCACACTGGTGGTTCGGTACATATAAGTTCGTGCTAACGGCCTCAGTCAAGTTTTAACTATTGACATACGATGTATAATTTATTGCTATGCAGTCATTCAGAACCTTCCCTCGTGGTATATATGCAAAAGCAATTGTCACCCATATAGGACATTCTAATGCATAACAAGTGGAAACAAATTTATTTCAGTGCAGCATAAGGAATACATTCTACGATTGGAGGATATGAACACATGGCAATACATTTGAATTAGTGAGCAGCTGAGGATAAATGTAAACCACACTGAATTAATTCCAGATGAAGCCAAGCTTCATTTTTACCCAAAACAAGTATTGTTCAATAAGAGGAAATACGCCGTCTGGTGTGTTTGTGAAATTATGTGGTTCTATTGGGCTTGTTTTTGTGGTAAAGGCATCATGCAGTGACGATGGACCTCAGTTAGGGAAAGCTGCATGTATTACACTATTGTATTAACAAGTAAATTGAACAAAAGCGGAAGAGTGGTGCAGTGAAGCAAGGAGAGACGTACGCATGGCATTATATTGGGAGACAAGGAAGAGGTTAAAGATATAGGCCAACTGGTCATTAAAGTGGGCTTGGCCAGGAAACTGCGGTTAGAAGGGTCGGTGACCGGCCCTTCTAACCGGAGTTCGTAACAGAGATGGAGCGGGACGTCCGTAACAGAGATGGAGCGATTAAGTCAGCTTGTAGGCAAGTGCTAGAAGGTGGATCAATACATCGCAGAATCATGAGGACGGCAGCGGCTTGCAGAGCACTTCATTCAGCAGTGGCTTGACCGTCGCTTGCGATCATAATAATGATGGTGGTACGTTTTCCGGGGAAGCACGGCGGCCGGGTGAGTAGCGCTGCCGCCTCACATCAAGACGCGCCAGGTTCGAATCCCGGCTTGGGTGCCTTTCTGTGTGGAGTTTGCATGCTCTCCCCGTGACTACGTGGGTTTTCGGCTGGCACTCCGGTTTCCTCCCATAGTCCAAATACATGCTGCTGCATAGGTTAATTGGCTTGCTGACTAAATTGCCCCCGGTGCCCTATGATGGACTGGCGTCCCATCCTCGGTATAGCCCTGCCTTGCGGCCTGTGTTTGCTGGGATGGGCTCCGGCTCACCGCGACCCTGTCCAGGATTAAGCGGTTTCTGACAATCAGATTAGATCCATTTTCCGACATTAATTGGTCTACGGAGGTCAGCGTTGAAACCTGCAATCAAAGTCTGATTTTGTTCCGACGGACATGAGCCGCCGCCTGTCGCTGGGTTCACTGTGAACTCCACGGACACAGCTTCCCTACATCCATCTTTGCTCGGAGACGTGTCATAGACAGATCTCTATCGATTCCGCTTACCGATTTCAACCTTTGATGTAACCCTTCTTGCAAATGGCATTCTATAGGTCCGCCACTTGGTTGATAAAGAAAAAAAAAGACGTGGGTCAATTACAAGAACTCAGTGACATTTCCATTGAGCGGGCACATGGATCTTTCAGCCCTCGGGGACTTCAGGGAGCACAAAATCTATAGCGCTGAAGCTGACCACAATGTCAACCCCATTTAGTTGCGATATCTTTGCTAGTGGAAGTCTTCCCAGATAGCGGATTGCTAAGCCAGCCAACAAAGGAACATTTGAAGTAAACCGATTTTTACCACCTGGCAGCAATCTATCGCGTGTAAGTAATTAGGTGGAGAGGAAATAAATCCAAAGCGGTGCGGTGTTCTTCCGTGTATTTTTTTAACAGCGGTGTTTCAGTGGATTAAGAAGCCGATGACAAAATCGCACGGGCTGATATCAGAAGCTAGTCGTGGCTGAGCCTGGATAGTGCTCGGATGGGTGAGCATGAGTCGCAATCAGTTATGTGCTGCAGGGTTAAACGGTAGGATAGCATCAGAGTGCCAGTGCAGGAAAAAAAACATCTCTTGTTGGGCCTACACGTCTGTGCTCCCAACGCCTATGTTCCCTTCTTGCTGCTTGCTAGGAGGCGGCAGCGATAATCACCGCATCCAGCAGTGGGGTTGACAAACGGGGGGGGCGGGGGTCGATAAACGCGCCCGGATGGCGGTGTGGAGGTTGTGGGGGGCGAGTGAGAGGCGAGCGCTCAGCAGGGATCGAGCGCGTCGCTGCTGTGTCGCAACACGTTCCTCTTGATGCGCGCGGGTAAAAAAAATCAACAACAAACACGTGTGTTTGATAGTGAGGTTCTGTTTGTGAGTTTAGGTCATGTGAAGGTGTGTAAGTGAAGTGCACCCGTCGATATACCGGAGCAAATGAAAGAGCACAAATCTCACTTACCTCAAAAGATGGTACCGACGTTTCGCTGGCATTACAGCCAACATCATCACTTTTTTACGTGTGTTTGAGCAGCTGCGATGCACGCGAGACCGATAACTTTGTACTGGGTGGCACGGTGGCGCGGTGAGCAGCACTGCCGCAGCGCAGTAAGAAGGTCGCTGGGTTCGAATTCCGCCTCGGCTGCCTGTATGTGTGGGGTTTGCATGTTCTCCCTGTGTCTGCGTGGGTTTTTCGCTGGATATTCCAGGTTTCTTGCACAGTTCAAAGAAATTCTGTCTAGGTTAATTGGCCTGACTAAATTTACCCGGTGCCCTGAGATGTTGTGACGTGCTTACCATTCCCCGCTGGACATCCGTTAAAAAGAGCTTCACGGCTCAACGGTTCCGTCCAGCTTAGATACAAAAAAATCTGATTGACTGACGCCGCAGCTGTCGCCTTCAACAACCGCCGACGCATCTCACAGGGTTTTGATGGAAAGCCCGACGCAGAACCCAGTTTGATTTGGCACGAAACTTAAAGGGTTGATGCTGTTGCGCGTTTTGTGCGGAATGTGTCCGATGGGTAAAGGTCGAAGTTGAGATTCTTGTCCATCACCTTTAGTGTGAAGTTTGCATTTTGCTGGGGTTTTTTTCATCATGTCAAAACAGCGTGATCTGTTTGCGCATGATGATAGTTTGCTCTATATATGTAGCGTAAAATGTAATGGAGAAAGATTTATCGAGCATAACTTTTTTGTTGCACGATAAAGAGCTAATTTTCCTAGTCAGTAGTCGGACAAAAGTGTATGGAAGTCATTATTACATCGAGGCATGCTCACAATGCACCTTCATCTATTTGCACCTGTGATCCAAACTATGATTAATTTGCTAGCTGATGCCCTTTATTGAAATAGATGGGAATCTGTTGAGATTCCGCTGACCTTTTGCAAGCGAGACCCATAAGATTACAATTACACCGGAACAGTGAGTTTATATTTTATTTATATGAGTTGCAAAGCAAGGATTTTATGACCTATGGTCAACAGCACACTATTGCCTGCGCTTGTGAATGACGTCACCGTTCCTGT
>JAZEWU010000002.1:18904248-18923869 GCA_036362915.1 Geotria australis | reverse complement strand
TGTTCCCCTGCCTTGCGCCCTGTGTCTTCCGGGATAGGCTCCGGCTCACCGCGACCCTGTACAGGATTAAGCGGTTTCTGAAAATGGATGGATGGATGATTTAAACATCGAAAATAGGGCATTTGTTCGAGGTTCTATGCGTCTATTGTTACTTGTCTCGCTGAGCAATTATTTTAACAAACAATTACCACATGCGACTATGTAAGTACAGTAAACCATATATATCCGAATTTAAATTGTTAATAGTATGATTCATCTGTTTGAAATCACCCGTCTCACCTATTATTCGGGGAAACGTTGTGCCAATTCTAATTGTAAACGAACAGCCACATGCTGCACCCTGGACTTGCTGCTGCTGGGGGTGTTTAAGATTACACATATTACATTGGTTATGTTATCTGTAATCTGTATCATCTGGACACCACTCCTCAGCCCCCAATCGATAACCCTGGCAAATCGAGAGCTGAGTATGCATGTGGTTTGAAATGGTGAAATCACGCAGCAAGCCCCACGTGGTGATCTCATCTGAAATTGTTTTTGAAAACACAGCATTGTTGCACATGGAACGCACCATTACCTGCCCCGGAATTTAAACCAAACTCTGCGGTAGATGTCCCCAAAATGTTACTCTTCCCGCATTCTGCAACAGATGCCACTCCGTTTAATGCGTTATTTAACCTCGTTGTCAATGAATAATAATACAAAATATAATTTATAACGCGCCGCGTATATTCGTTCAATGTTGAAGGTATTCGAAGAGAGAACCATTCAGCGGCGCGAGGAAACTGCAGAGGCGTGGGGTGGAAGGCAGCTATGCATTTAGCCGGCACCAACATTTGCCAGCCACTGCATACTATTTATTAAGATGTTATCAGCCAATTAATTAATTAGTGGGGTTTTTTTTAGCTGTGGGAGGAAACCGGAGAACCTGGAGGAAACCCATGCAAAACATGGGAAGAACACACAAACTCCACACAGAAAGGTGCTGAGATGGGATTCAAACCACCATGGGCAGGACTTTTGTTCTGTGAAACGCTACCCTGCCGTCCAATTAATTTTATGTCACCGGGATAATTTATTAAATCTCCGACAGAGATAATCTTTCCATATGAGAGAGTCCTTTGGACATTTTACAGGTCGTTTTTAAAAATTACTTTCTTCCATAATGCGTGTCTAATAAATGGGTTGTGTAATTAACTTTTAATGTTAATATTAATATATTTTGTGGATTATTAATTCGTGTATGTTTTACTTGATGATACTACGTGTAAATGTATTTTTTGTTGGTTGATTAAAAATGTGTTTATATATGTTTCTTCTATTTATTTTATATTATTGTCATCAGGAATCCCGTAACGAGCTTGCAAGCTCACTGGGTATTTTTCTGCTGTAAAAATAAACATCTATCTATCTATCTAAACATAGTAGTTTATTGATGTAGGTTTTCAAGGCTCAATGTATAAACATTTCTCTCAAGCTGATTTTTTTCCGGATAGGCGGGTCGAGCGTTCCTCCTCTCTCCTTCGCGATGCTTCACCTCCCAGGTTGGATGCATCATCAGGTGACGCCTGGGAGAATATTGAAACCAATTCTCAAAAAATAGTACCCTGAATCTATTGACCAGAATTGTGTTCTCTTAGTATTCAACAAAGACCTCCACTGAGGAGCGAAACGGTACCCAGGCATTGGCTGAAATAAAAAAAATCAATAAATGAAGCTTTTATCTCCCAAGAGATTCTAAATTGGATTTCAAGCTATGGACAGGTGTGAGATGTTCTAGTGTTACAATCATCGTTCCGGTAAAATTCTCCCAACTTTTACCCGTTGAATCAGCTTCTTTCAATAATAATCTCCTGCTCCTATCTCATGAATATAAAACCCCACGCTTGTAAAAATTAAGCATCCATCATGGTGCCCCGTGGATATTGTGTCTGCGGTTGAGTATGTTTATGCGTAGTGCATCATCTGCTCAAGTACGTCGTCAGGTGTGAAAATGTGCCCTTTTATCACCGAGTGCGTGATAAATAATGAAAACTGTTCCACCCACTGCAGCCTGGCTGCAGTCTTTATTGATAACAGTAAACTATATAGGGCAGCTAATCTTATAAGACTGTTCTTAGGGGTATCGTAAAACGAGTACAGCCAGTCGTTAAGTTAGGTTTCAAAACAACGTTTAAACCTCGGTTGATTCAAGTTATCCACAGAACCGCAAGGTGAACCCACAACTAAAATGTTCACTGTGAATTCCATGTGGTGGTGGTGACGGAAAATCTTTATTGCAGTGGTTCAGCTGGTGGGACTAAAAATAAGCCGCGTCTTTTATTGACGCTTTCCAACTGTGGGTGAAAACGTTCATGCGTTAGGGCTTCATGCGCCCGTCCGTCCATTCCGTCTGTCTGTAACGAGGGGTCATGGCAACACTCCTAAAAGTGATTCAATGTAAATACACTTTCAGTGTAAAGTTGTCTTGCTATTAGGAACTTAGTAGGCTCCTGCCCTTTGATGAATTTGGCCATTGTGCGTCTCGGAAGGTTAGCGTTATTAACGCTTATTAAATACTCACGAGGACAAATGCATGTCAGAGAAAACATCGCAGCATCTGTGTTCTTGCATCAATTTGTCTCTGTTGCTACAAAATCTGTTTTTTGTCAGAGCACCTCCCGATGAGACGTACGGCTATAGTTTTTGAAATATTGCGGTTTTCCTGATTGCTTTCATAATTGTGCATTTTGACGGAATAATACATTTGACTTTCCGTGCATTATCATCACTTCCTGTATTGCATTGAGTCAATGCAAATGGCCACAGCCTTTAGTAATCACGCAATTACATTTGATTTACTTTAGGCTTGGGGACTAGCCAATTTGGGTCACTAAATAATTATCTGTACACAATGGTCTTGAATATAACTGTGCATTCAGTACATCTAAACTCATATTTAACAGATAACAGTGTTATTGGTTGAGCCTATTGTAAGATAAAATTGCAATATTAGAATGAAAGGCAACAGGAATATATTTACAATGCCGCAGATGGATGCGCGCTGGCGTACTTGACTACCAATCAGTGCTGTTATTCAAAATAGATGCATTCATAAAGTCATATTTGAATTGGATACCACGAATTAGAGACACCAACATGATCGCTGATTAAAGGAGGTGGCCTTGGTCAGGACATATCGCTGGAAGGGTTGATGATCTAAGGTCAAGACTAACGGCAGATTGGCAGCTAAATTATGAAAAAACATCTGAGAGGACGTTTATTACAGAGATATAATTATTCAGTCAGTTAAATGTCTCTCCACTGTCTCGAAATACTGCAATAGATATATCTCTAAATCTCAGCAGATTTGCAGATGAACTCACTTTGCAGATCTTCTTTGCGATTCTTTGCGATTCTTTGTGCAGGTGCTGGATGGATTGTTGCATCACTAGACCAACTTGCTTGGGGGACCTTCATCCAGCAGTGGATTTATCGGCTGATAACTCTGTACTGGAATTCTATTGTGTCAACTGTGCATGACGATTGCGCGCCTCTGCTCAATTCAGTCGGTCAATAATAATAATAATTTACATTTATATAGTAACAAAGCGTTGTACAAAACAAAGATTGTAAAGTATGGGCGAAAACCAGCACGCAGGCTGATAAAAAAAAACTGTCAACAATAAAACCCCATAACCAGTGATTCAATTAAATCAAATAAACCCCCATAATGCTTCAGGGCAGGGGTTCTCAACCGTGTGCACCTCAAGGCCCACTTGGCCCACTTGAGGTTGGTCTCCACGGACCGTTAGGTGGTGCTTGCGGCCCACTGGTGGGTCGTGACCCCACCGCTTAAGAACGGGGGCTTTAAGGAACGAGTGACGAGAGCGGCTGGCGCGTTCAGGGTGAGCGCGTCTGTCCGCTGCGGCTGGACCTCGCTTCCTCGCGACACCCGGGACGCTCCGAGCGACTCCGCGGGAGCTCCCCCGAGTGACCCCCCTACTCACGTGCGCACTGTACCCGCAACCCCTCAGGGCCGTGGCGTTTTGACAGAACAACGCAAGGAGATTCCAATTTCCCAAGTGGGATTTTTCTGGAGCCATCCAGTCAAATTTGTTTTTTTTTAATCTCTACACTAGCAGCACGTGAGACAAAGACACAGATTCACCGTATAGCCTTAACAGACTGTAGGGTTACGTGCTGCGAGCCGGAATCTATGAAGGTCGACACGGCACAGGAGGGGGTGGGTGACCAGCATCACGCCCGGCCGCCTTTGTCTCCCTAGTGACAATGTTTACAGACTACACTAGATACACATTTGAGGCTGAGGCGACCTAGGGGAGGCCAGGAGCGGCTCTTAAATATGTCACTGGTGTTGGCCGTGAGCAGGAATCAAACTCGGATGGCCAGGTTTGTAGCCCAGGACGCTAACCACTGAGCCACCGCTCTCCACATGTGAGAACACGGGGTATCTTGTATTTGTTATTTATCCTATAGAATTCATTGTTTTTAATTTTTTACTTAATTACTACTCTGGCCGTACCACATGACAACTCTACAGAGGACCCTGCAATCTGTTGTAGGCTGTTCTCTCGGCTCGGAGCCGATCGCAACGTCGCCATCTCGCGGTCAGCACAAGATCTGGCCTAGGCGTCCGCAGCTCGCAGTAAAGACCAATTTCCACGAATACGCGTGAATGCAGCCGAGTGGGTAAGGAATGTGAACAGAATAACTATAAAACAAAATGTCTGAGCAAATAATAAATACGACTTATAACGCGCACAGTTTAAAGCGTCGATGTGCGATTTACACCGAACTTAATCCTTAGGCAGAAAGAAATAATCACGTCTCCCGAAATCAATGTGTGGTTAAATCCACCCCGAAACCAATCAACGTGCGCGTGTGTGACCTGGAAAGTGGAGCGAGCCGCTGGGGGAGCGCGGCCCGGGGAAGCGGGGAGCGTCTCTGTGTTGGGGGTTATTAATAGCAGGGCGGCACGCAGAGCAAGGGAAGTCGGAGGCAATACACAATTCTCAAATTGATAGAAGCGGTTGCAACTTCGTTCACTCCCGCCCTTTTCCTTCTGCCTTCTCCCTACATTATCGGGTGATTGTTTCTGCATTTGTATCCTCTCTCAGAGCTAATCCTGGGTTACAAAATGCAAGTTGTGTTTGCAAGATAATAAAACAAATAATTGATACATTTGAATATATCGCAATTCCGAGGTGGCAAGGTGTCTCTGGGGTCACAGCGCCGCTGAGACCCTGGGTTCGAATCGGAGATCGCAGCCAGCGGTGGTTAAACTGCATTCTGAAGTAGACGCAACTGATGATCTGAGCCCAGTCACCAATGACGATACAAGGGGAAACGCTGATGTTAAATTCCGTTTTCACTTAATTTTATTAACTTGTAAAAAAAAAACACATTGTCGTCTGACAATCTCATTCGCGGGTGTGCGGAATCATCAGGCCACTGCCAGGATTTTTCTGTACGAATCCTTCCGCGGCCATTCTCTGACACGCGGGGATGCACTGCTGTGCAAGGTCTCCAAACGGATCCATCCTGTAGCGACATGATGGCGAAAACATAACTGGAATAGCCTGGTGGGGAAACACCAACAGAGGGATAAGAAGATAACAATAGTTTCCTTGATGGTGAGGTCAACCGGAGAGCAAACATCCACCCCACTGCTGGACCGTCCTGTTTACCTGAGTTTACCTAACGATTGTGGCACAATATTAGTCGCTGGGGTGGGTTTTTTTGTCTGGGTGCGTGAACAGGCCATCAAACATTATGGGCTGGAAGGGGCGTTATCACTGGCAACACACGATCTTGCGCGGCGCTATCTATAGCATTTAGTGAGCTTGAAAGGCAGTAGGAATACAAAATCGCGGGAAACAAATTGGCCCAATTCTCAGTGGGAAATCTCCATGATAACGTGTCACGCTTACCATTGCCTACGCGTGCACAAGGATTGATGCGTGCCCGTGTTCCTTGTGCCATCCATAATTTCTTTGTTTATAGCATTTAATTCTTTGAGTGCTTGGATGGTCCTAATCCCACTGAGTTCTAGACTGCGGGATTATTTGTAAAATATAATTATGTAGGGGTAGCTCTTTAAAGCTGTTCTTTCGGGTTAGCAGTGTCGAGCGCTCTCCCTCTACCTGGCGACGTTTCACCTCCCACGTTGGAGGTATCTAAAAAGCAACTATCATGAATCGAGCCGTGAAAAGCTGCATCAGTATATATATAGGGGTAGTTCAGTAATATCTCTGGGACAATCCTTCATTATATTCAGCCTCGATCAATCCACTGTTGGATGAATCGGTTGGCCAAATTTCACCATGATAGTCCGTGCGGTTGAGGGAGGGAGGGAGGGAACGGGCTCCGATATCACTTGCCATGGACGTTAGCCGTGTCTGAAAATCAAACTCAGCTGACTGGGTTCAAAGCGAATGTGCAGATCACTGCAGCACCACTACCCTCTTTGAGCAATACGTTTATAAACTTAAACGGCTGTTTTGTTTTGGTCTCATTGCAAACTAATGCGATAAGACGGCACCACTGACTACAAGGATATATTCCGAGCCTAATTGCATTTTCGAAAGCAGTTGAAGTATGATTCCCGGGCGCTTTCAGCAACACGTCTTAAGATTAATAGCATAATTGCTTTTGGAGATTAACTTTAACAAAGGTGATTTCTTCGTTAAACATTAACGCAATTGAATGCAACAGTTTTGGAAAGGATTGGTACTGTTCTAAGGTCATGCTGCATGCAACGACCCCATTTCCAAACACAGGTTTATGAATTGGCCTAAAGTCTCGTGCACCTCTTTGGGGGCCTTGTGAGTGCAGGGCAACGCGAAGACCCCTGGCTGCCCAGGGCAGAATTCCACGGTGGGGCCCGTTATTTTACCATCCGCGACATTACATTTTTATTTTATTACATGTATAGCGCATTTCACCCACAGTTCTCAAGGTGCTGCTCGAAATCGCAGAAAGGCAGGGGGAGTTAGCCATTCGGTCACTCAGTGTTTACCCGCCAGACACTATATTATGATGGTATCGGCCAATTAATTAATTGGCTTTGTTTTGTTTTTATGCGAGGAAACTGGAGAACCTGGAGGAAATCCACGCCGAACAGGGGGAGAACACACAAACTCGATACAGAGAGGGGGCTGAGCTTGGCATTGAACCTCCTCGGACATAGCTTTCTTTCTGTGAGGCACAGATGTTACCACTGCGCCACCCTGCCGCCCATCCTTATTTATGCAGACAAAAGACCACTTGTTTGAGCCCAAACAAACGATGCATCTATTACGTTACGCTTATATTAGTGAAATAACAACAACAGGCCAGTCATGGGGCCATATTATTGTGTGAAGGCCAGAGCAAATTCGCCTTTCCTACCCTGAATCCTCTGCGTGACCCCGTGTAGTGGCTGAATGAGGTGGCTGCCGCAGAGCCTTTACCAAAAGAAATAGCTGGTAAACACTCTTTCTTAGTGACGGCACAAAGAAATTAGGACAGTAGCAGCGCAACTGAAGTCTGATGAAAGTATTCACCCGGGATGCGAGCGTCAAGACACAACGCGTGGTATGGCATGCCAACACGGGGCCTAGCTCTGGTGGTGGGAGGAGAACACTCGGCTAAGACGGCACTAGAGGCAAGAATCCGTGACATAGAAGTCCCCGTGGGAAATGAGCAAACTCGGTGTGGGTTTGTCTCTGAAGGACAAACGATGGATGAGACAGTATGCGAAGCAAGTTAAGAAGGCGCATAAGAGGCATGACCAAAGAGGAGGTGATAAATAATAAAGCCAGGGATTGTGTGGCAGCGAAATGGAATACAATGCCACCAGCATACCAAGGGTTTCACCTAGCAGTTGATTTAAAAATAGCCAATAATGGCAATGGGAATAAAGATCAGTGCATGTAAATGGTAATGAGCTGTGCGAGTGTGATATAATTAAACGCGCAATTAACAAATAACACCATGTGCAAATAGAAATAATTTTCTTTAAACTGCGTATTCATACCAGATAGTGTAGTGTGTCAGATTCCGTCTCAGACATACTTGTTGTTCTACAGACAAGATTTTGCTTTTAAAATAATTGTTGCTGGTTGGTAGAAAGTGTATTGAATTTTGGTGAGTGCCTTTGAAGGTAAAGGTTTTTTGCAGTATTGGAAGATTGTTATTGTAGTTGTTGTGACATTCCAGATAATGCCCCCGGAGGTAATTACAGGGTGATTTATTGATACATACTTCTTCGATAAAATGTATTCCTGGCATTGTTTTTTAGTTTCACTTTAATATCAGTGTCTCCATTTTATCGAGAGGCCCGGAAAGGCTTGTTTACAAATTTCACTGAAAAGCCCTGCGTAGTTTAATGCAACGTCAAGTTTGTAAAAAGCGGCCGCCGTGTATAAAATGTATAATACACCGAGCAGAGCCTAGGATGACAACATGACAAGCACGTTCATAAAAGGGCATTTGGAGGACTGGCTCATTAGGATTCCCAAGTGAGCATGGGTGTTCTGATACATTATGACCGTTCTTAATTTTCCAGAATGCCACGCATGTCTACAGGTGGAAGAGCTGTAGAGAAAATATACATTGTCTGGGTGATGGCTTGAAACAAAAAAATACTCGTTATGTGAAAATGTTGTTTGGCAGTCATGACAAGACATTGAAGATTTATTGGCACCTATGTTGGATAACAATGATGTAGAATAAAAATCAAATGAGCAGCCAGTGCGATGCGTTACATTTGAGAATTATGGAACACCAGTCTGTATCATTTACTAAAATAAGAGATGAAATAATCCTGTTCAGACACATGAAATATTGCCTTACCGCATGGGCGACCTGGGATTGCAAGAGCGACCCTGATTAAAGAATCGTTCATGCAGAAAGAATGTTGTGCTGTGTGTGTGTGAGGCTTTGTCTGGCCCACAACACAAGTTGTACAGAACTTTGTCCAACATAGCTGGTGTGATTTGCTTACAACGTTCTATGATGCGTAAGTATGCTGAGGTCATTGCTAGTATATTACACGGTGATAAATTTACATGTTGTGGATAATTATGGCTCAGTAGGTAAACATTTTCAGGCGTTTTTTTAAAGTGGAATTAAATTATTGTTTTTTGTTTTGTACAACTTGTAGTATTAATTTGTAGTTGGCTAATTTAAAAGTAAATGCTGCTGCGTCACGATTGGCATCATTATTTAAAAATGTCCTCGAATTGCTCTACGAACTCCAGCAAAATTGTCATGATAATAATTGTATTTTTAATGAGCTGGGCTGAAAAGTACAACTTAACATAAGAACTGCAAAGCTTCATTTTGTTCAATTTGGCAAGGTGACTGTGTGGGGCCCATAAATTAATATCTTTCCAAACCAAATGTGTTTCAAGATTCGCAATTTAAACAGTTTAAACCTTTTTTCTTGACAAAATAATGGAATAAAAATGTCTGCTCTTTATAAGAATGAGACAACATTCTGTCGCATTTAGTAAGCTAGACTATAAATAATAATTGCAAATGACATTGTAAAATTAACTTCTACATGCACCCTATGGTCCTAAAACTCTAGAGGCCTATGTATTTTCATGTAATTGTATTCAAGTGTCGGATTTGTTAAAACAATTTCAGGTATTTTGGGGGATTTTCGAATAAATTACATTACATTAGATGTTTGGATTATTATTACAGTAGAAAATAGCAGTACTTTATCCTTTAACGTTTCGGGACATCACTTCCTGTGAGATCAATCCGGAAAAAATAATTCGGATGATCATAATGGGCTGTAAATTATTATTATTATTACTACTGGACTGTGAATCTTGCAGGGATGCCTATGGTGGAATGTTTATTACACTGTGAGTATAATAGTGTGATAAGGTCAGCAACATTTCCAAATATCCAAAACCGCAAAACAATATTTATTCAAGCGCATTATTCAAAGTAATATGAATAAAATAATACTTATTATCATCATCATCATACATAATGTTTTTTTCCTAAGCGTCCATCGTTTGGTATTACACGCGTGTGCCTGCGTCATGGCACACACTGTATGTCTTGTCAACCAACACCCGTGGGCGTACATTCATCTGACTGCTCTAAAAAATATATGTGACTGCCACTCGCTCAGACTGAGCAAGCCATATATATCTACACTCTCAGTATATATATATTTTTAGCAAATGAGGCATGGCTGTGAACCCCTAGGCCACTGCACTGAGACTCCGCTGACAGCGACGCGCGATCCTGTGCGCACTTGCCTGCCAGGCACACTCGCATGCCAGCCACACGCGGCGGTGCACCAGGTGTGGTGCTGATGCCCAACAGAGCTGATGTCCAGATGTGCCGATACCTCGGCAGTTGAAATATATCAGTGGACGATAGAAGCAGAAGCCATGTGCGCCGTGACGTTGGAATTATGCTCTTATAATAAGAATCATCTGAACCCACGTAGGTTTTCACGGCTTGATTCATGATGGTTGCTCTTCAGAGCTGTTCTTCCGGGATAGCCGTGTCACTCAGCGCTCTCCCTCTCACCCTCGTCACGTTTCGCCTCCCACGTGGACATAGGTCACATATATAACCATCACGATTATAGCTTTAACCCAAACCCTAATTCTATTCCTTTCTATGGCCACATATCTCTCTCTATGGGTCCATATACTTTACATTGGAACTGGTCCTATATCTTGGAACATGACCCCATAGATTTGGGGGATATGAGCTCCTGTTTACAACCTGATGGTGCTGGATGTAATCTCCAGCTAAACGAACAACTGCGATTCACCACGAAGTGGAGCAAGTTGAGAACAGTGAGAGATCATTATGAACCTGAGTGAAAGTAAACACATCTCTCAATAACACCGGCTTCACATAAAAATGTATAATAGGTGACGTTTCGGGAAATGGCCCTTCATCATTGCACATCATTAGATTTTGTTTTATGCAGTCGTGCAGGGTAATAGAAACAGGAAAGAACTCGCCTCATTTCTTAGGTTTGAGTTTATTTTAAAGGAGCCTTGGGGTCTATTAAAATATGGTTATCTTCAAAAGAGGAGGCCACATTTCGGGAGACTGCCCTGCTCTCATAGCAGAGAAGAAGGGCCATTCATTGCCAGAAACATCGCCAAATATATAATTAATAAATATACAATTGCATCCTTAGGGAAGTGTTACTGACAGTGCCAGAGAAAGCCCAGTGGGGGCCCTAAGCAGAAATATGTTTTGGGCCTTCAGGCAAATTATTATGAAAATAAGTAATAATAACAATCAAAAGCGAATACGGCGTCCCCGTTAGCGCCTTGGGGCCCTAAGCATTTGTTTAGTCTGGTTATGTCTAGCGCCCGCATTGGTTACTGACGAATGTGCTGAGTTTGAGGTACAAATAATGAGCTATTTAGAGGTGTGTTGACGCTTCGGATACTCTCGTGCCCAGCTATCCGTGAGATTGACCAGTGAGGATTCTGCATGCCAGGTAAGCTGTGAGACTAATGATGGTGCGCCTAATGAATAGCTGACTGTGCCTCCTGAGGGTAAGCGAGGTCCCTTTGCCCCTGGGCAGGTTGTGGTAGTTTGCCATGCTGACGTTTCACTGCCGGAGTCCAGGGAGGGATGGACAGCATCTCCAACTTGACAGTAATTATAATAATACATTCTATTTATAACGCGCACATATTCATTCAATTTCTAAGGTATTAATTCGAAGAGAGAATGGCGCGAGTAAACCGCAGAGAGACGGGGAGGGGGGAAGGCAGCCAGGCGGTTTGCCAGCGCCACGACCTTACTTCTGTGAGACGCATATGTTACAAATCTGCCACCCTGCTTGTCGTTAGCATGCCCATCGAGGTTGTTTTTGAAGGCAAACGGTCAACGATAAAATATGTAATTCTCTTCGGAAGAGACCAACAGTTGTTTCAGCAATTGAAATAACGATCCCTTTTAATATTGTCCGAAAACTGTTATTATAAGTCAACAGAGACGTATATTGCATTTGAAATAAGCAGCAGCATTGGTTGTCTCGTCTGGGTTGAACAGCAATTAACCCCTCTATGAGTCATTTATGGTGGTAATAATTGTCATGCTAGGAAACGGAAATATGAACAGCGTCTGTGATTGTCATACATTTTGAAGCCTGCGTATTTTTTTCCAAATAACCTCATCACCCGGATGTACTTGTTATACATTTTATATACATTTCAAGAATCTCTAATTGAATTCAAATTATAATGAACTATCACAATTGATTATACATCGTATTTTGTTGTTCCAGGAGCAATTGTGTGACCTCTTTGCTGCTCATTAATTTTAATTGATCATACCTGCAGGGGAGGACAATTAATTGTGTTTTTTTAATCACTACAACCTCATTTATAAATCACTCACAAAGCAATAAATTACCTGGTACAGTCACAGTAATAGTGTTCATCATGCCGTACATATAATAATATACAGGGACGGTGACGGGATAGTCAGATGTTAATTTAGAGCGTTACAGCTTTCTACGTCTCAATCTTTCACGCAATGTCAATTTCAGCTTGAAATGTCGCTTTACTGCGGCGTGTCTTCACAAACGTTAAAAATCTGTCCAAGCGGATCGGCGCAGGGTGAGAGTGTTTAGCAACATCCCTCGGCGTCAGTGGCGACCGGGCTGTGATGAGCAGGCCCCCTTGTCGTCGATGATGATGCCTGGGCGCGCCATCCCACGGCCGTCTACTTACTACGTGGCCCGGTCGCAGGCTCCCTCGCAGAAAGGACGGACCAACGCATATCTCGGACAGCTTGTTTGAAAGGGCGCGTCCGTAGCAACTCCGATACGCCGCACAGCTTACGACGCATTGGTGAGAAGATATTGCAGCCCTGTACTGTGACCTTAGTTGAAAGTGGGGAGGCAAACAGGAGCTCGGGGTGGGGGGGGGGCTGAGCACGACAGTCACTGTTAAACAAATGTGAAATGCCAACTAGGATGAAGGAAACTGAGTCTTGTTGGGGTGGAGGGGGTCAGACCCCCGTGGCCCCTCCGTAATGCTGCAGGGCTGTGAAATTGGAAGCAGAAAAGAGGAATGGGATATTCTGGTTTTTACATTTCCATCAGAAAGTAAAACTAATGTACAGCATACGTGCTTTTTTTAAAGTTGTTTTTGCACAATACACGGATGCAACAACTGATTGTTACTGCGTTCATGCAAAGGCTAGGTGTTGCCAAACACACAGAGATAGCGACATGACCCAATTTTAAATGATTTTCATCTTTTGAGCGTTCAAATGTGTTGTAAAATATCAATGCCGTGCGAAATATGCTTTCGTATTGCAAACACGTACGTGCAGACAAACACTGTATTCACACAAAATGACACTGAACGTACAACACACACTCCTCTGTTGTGATATTGGGCTGCACCGCGTATTGTGAAACAAGGCTATGGTTTTCTCAAGAGCTTCCCGGCAAGTGCAGCGAAACGTCGGACATTGCGCCAAACAACCCACGGTACAACCAAGAAAACACGTTGGAGAGCTAGAGGGCACAACCGCAAAAACCTATATAATGCTTAAATATAAACATCATTATTTCGCACAATACTGTTTTGTTCTCATGTGGCGAAAAAGGTTATTAATAATAATATTATTTATAGAGCGCTTTTCACCAAAGGGTCACAAAGCGCTGCACAGGGCTGCGGAGAGAACGACATGTGTTATTGTGTGGGCTTAAGGGAAAAGTAATTTTATACCCTTGTCATGAATGAAAGGGGGTGGCCGAAAATCCGACGTCGTTCAATCCTGGCCGAGAACGTCTGTGGCATGCACTGGAAGCATAATCTGATTGGGGATAACAAATTGTAGCAAAGTCTCCATGTGTCATGCTCTACCACTCTACAGCTGGCCATGGGAAATAATAATAAAAAAACAATGGTGGCTGGTAATCTAGAAGGGATTGAGGTTGGGGTTGGTCAGTTAGAAAAATTACGCACTGACCAAGACTCACAGTTGAACATAATCAAAAAGGCCTTGTGTAAGCCCAGCCACTCAAGTAATTCTGTATGCGTCCAATATCGTTTTTTAAAAACTCGTGCTGGCATTGCACCAGACTTGGATTCTGTTGTTCCAGGAGTTACATTGAATTTTTTTTTTAAAGGTTCACGTTTATTTTTAGTTAAATGCTGTAAAGTCAAAAAGAGCAGCCGTGCATATTTGAGTATGAGGGCTGTGCAGCTCTCACAGGGGCCTTTGGGCCAGAAAGGAGAGAAATTGGACAGGAGCTGACACGCATTTCATGCCTTGTAGCTGGGCCCATGCCAGCCACGCTACCCCTACTGGCTGCATCTGCGATACCAGATTCGTGTTCACTACCATTACTCATGCTCGGAATGTAAAGAAACATTAGATATTGGTTACCTGCCATTGAATTCTCTACGCATTTAGGTGTACAGCACCGTACAAAGGGGAGCATTTGGATGTGGAACCTGTAGCATTTCTGTAATTGTATTACAGGAGTTAGCGTCATGGAGTTGGCACTGTAAGTGGGCAGTTTGAGCAGAAATCTAAGGGACAATTTATCAAAGACTACTTTACATAATCTTTCACCGAACTATTATTTATAAAGAATTTGCCTGTGCCTGGTGAAAGGGCGCGTGTCAGTGATAACGCATGGGGTTCAGGTCAGCTCATTCACTGTTTACTGCTTCATCAGGACAGTATAATTAACCCTCTCGCTTTGAGTTCACAACTTGGAATTGTCATCGGTGCTTGAGAGGGCAACGTACTCGCGGCTCGCAGCACGCACACACATTAGTATTACCTAGAGTCCTCTTGGCGAACGGGCAAGTCGCTTCGCTGCGTTGTGCTGTCGTTTCAATCAGATATTGCTCCATCGCTTAATTGCGCATTGGCAAGCATTGTTGTAGCGGAATATCTTTCATGCTTAGTCCGTAACGAAAAATTGAGCACCATTATCGTTGAAAAATTCAGAAGGAAAACATGCATAGTTTCATTGTTCTACAAAACTTGCTGCAATAACTTAAACAATAACATTTTTAAAACAATTGTAGCAGGATACAGGACATGCAATCTGTTTGGTAGGAGGGTTTCATTTAGCTTAAAGGTATTTACACGATGTGTTTAATCCATTGGGCAAAGTAATGTTTATATATAGATTGATTTTTTAGGACAAATCATTGAAACGGTGCTGAATATTGTAAGGGGATAAGATCCCTTGGTCTGTTGAGCTAAATGCATTTGTCAAGACATGTCCAAAAACGTGCTGCCTAGGTTAATTGTCTTGACTAAATTCCCCCCGGTGCCCTGAGATGTTGGTAGAAGCGTTCACGTCGCGATCCCTGTCAAGCAATACTTGGTATTACCTGCAAATGTTACCAAACACTTCGAAGCCGAGCTGAAATACAACGATGTCCAGAAGCTCAACAGACGCCAGAAGCCCCTCAGTCTGGAGCAAGAAGAGAGGCCAATGCCCGCCGCCTTTAAGGCCAGCACTGACTATTATATCTCTAAATGTTGAAGGGCTGTCTGCAACTAAAGAAGAACTTGTTGCAATGGGAAACTGTCGTGTAGTCATCACGCTTCGAAGAATCGAATCGAACCCCTCCCCGCTGGGCAACTGTTCAAAAGAGATACATAGCTGAACGGTGGCGCAATGGGAATCTCGGCTCGGGCGCCTTTCTGTGTGGAGTTTGTGTGTTCTCCCCGTGTCCACGTGGGTTTCCTCCCACAAGTAAAAAAAAATACTCATTAATCATTTGGCCGATAACATCATAATATATAGGAAGTAGTGTCTGGAAATATGGCACCGGCAAACCGCCTGGCTGCCTCCTCCGCATCTCTGCGCTTTCCTCGCTGCGCCTCTGAGTCGTTCTCTCGTCGAATGAATACCTTCGACGTTGAATGAATGTGTGCGCGTTATAAATGTCAAATTATTATTATTATTCCTTGGACCTTAAATAGAAACTGACTGATTTGTCAGTGTCAGTGCGGCTGCTGCCGCTGTTGCTCTGCACGCTGCAAACACCCACCACGCACGCATGCCCATGGCGTGCGGGGTTTTACTGACGGAGCCTCGAAAAGTGTGTTCGCATGGAGAAGTTTCTGGGGGTAAGTGTGACCACTCCAGTAAGTGTGCCCACTGTGCTGAGTGTGGCCACTATTCTGAGTGTGCCAACTCTGGGGACAAGCAGTCGGTGCGAGCTCAGAGAATCGCTCTGTGGCGGTAGGAGGTGGCAGCTGTGATAAGAATTCATGTGATGTCGGTGTTTTGGAACGTTACAGGCAAGACTCTCACGTAGCAACACTCCCTTTTTGAATCGCGGTTGCCGAGCGCAGGTTCAAAGACCTAATATGCCAAGCAGACATCAACAAACAGCACTCTTGAAGGTCTGATAAGACATGAACTCCAAAGCCGAGCTGTGTGAGGGAAGAAGCAGAGAGAGAAGTGTTGTGGCCTGAAATGTGGTTGTTGTACACAGTATGGATGAGAGCAAACATTCCGTTTGGTAGACGTAGTCTTCAACTTGTGTGGAGAAATCAATGCGCGAGGTTCAAGGAAACAGTAACCACGGGGGTAGCAAAAGAAAAGCAATGAGGAGACTCCTGAACGCTGATGTGTACGCCAGTGACTCCGGTGAATCAATCGGTGCTGGATCATCACATCAACACGACGGCTGCGGTCTCTGTCACTGTCTGCATCTCTGTGTGTGCAGACGCTCTCCGTAGGTGCTTGGGTGGAACGGGGGGCGCGGTGAGGAGCTCTGCTGCCTCACAGCAAGCAGCTCCTGGGTTCTGCGAGGAGTTTGCACGTTCTCCCCGTGTACACGTGGGTTTTCGCCGGGTACTCCGGTTTCCTCCCAGAGGCCAAAAGACGTGCTCCCCGGTTTAATTTGCTCTGACTAAATTGCTCTCGGTGCCCTGAGATGTTGTAACTTGCTTACTCCTCCCCGCTGGACAACTGTTGAAAAGAGCTACATGCAGTTAAACGGTTCCTTCCAGCTGAAATACAAAAACTGACCGAATTATTGATTTAAAAATAGCTGACTGATCCCACCGACTTCTCCACACGACGCGCGTGGTTCGGTGAAATGCCCCTCGGCGTCTCGCAAGCGCCGCAAGCTGCTCTCCCAGCGGCTCTAAACACGTGCTCGGCTCGGCCCAGAAAGGGTTTTGTTCACCGCTCATTCTTGAGATGTCCATTTTGGCGAATCCCACCAGGATGGTCCGTTCTTCACTCGATCAATCGCTCATTGGCTACACCCGCCTCTCTTGTGGAGAGAACGCTTCCACGCTTATGCCGGTTGTGCACGGACATTTTTGGAACTAAATGTAAAATTTGCTCACTTTGTGGAAAATTGATTCGCTAGCTTAATTGGTGGCGAATTCGATTAAATACTGACGCCGGTTATGTTGCGATTAAGGCAGTGCAGGGAATGCTTTGCTAACGGTGTGCACGCACAAAAGGAAACAACCGCTCTAAATAAATAACGATCAGTTTACAGCTTGTCACTCATTTGATATTGTGTTGTATACATTATTTAGCAGGGTGAACATCATTATTTTGTTTAACTAGTCCTATTGGCCAATAGGGACACTGCCTATAATATTTAAATGTAGGCATCACGATACAGTGCAAAGCGTTGTATCCGCACTGTCGTCAGCCGCATATTTATTTTAAATCCTTCCAGCGAAACATGGAGAAATTGTTAATTTAAATCATGCCATAGCTTTAATCAGACTTTTTTTTTTAAAGAAGGCAGCTACATTTCAAACCCGTAAACAGAGAGAATAGTAAAGCAGCTCAGTGGGCTGGAGCTCCGAGCCGACAGGAGGGAGATGTCTATGTGATTGACGTGGGAGGCTGCCCTCTCACCTCTTTCCTAATTACCTGTTTGCTCGGGCATGCGTACTGGCCAGTGGGTCAATAATGCCTCCTTAGACCAAGCGTGCCGAGAACCACGGCTTAATTTAGAGGCCCAATCAATACGACTCCAGGTTGATATTGCAGGCACATAAATAGGCGATGGCTTTTCAAGTCCCACAACATCTGAATCTCTCTGTAGCTCGGTCAGCCGTGCAGGCTGGGGATCGCTGATGCGGTGGTGCCTAGTGGGATTATCCTATAAGGATGTGTTATTCCATGCTTGTGTAACACGATGACCTTTACGCAGCAGTCAGTGTCATTTTCTTCATGATGTTCCTCAAACTTTTGACACCTCTTTGAATGCCGGTTCCATTGAGCCACACTTTGTTATTAAGAAGGATACGTGGTTTTAAAGTGCCACCTCCTACTCTGTGGGGCACGGTAACTTGCAGGGATCTCAGAGGTAACTCTGGGATATCAACTTCCGTGGACTACTCTCTAGCATGAGGCCAAAAGCACATGAGGCCAAAAGCACAATCGGGATAAAATTGGGAGGATCGTTTTATTAAATAGTATGGTCTTGTCTTGACGAATCTATACAGTACTCTTTTCTTCCCACCGGTGCAAAGTTTAAGCAGCAATGGATCAATCAGCATTATGGCATTTCAAAATAATTACCAAGTTTTATGAATTCAGTAAGCAGATATTTTAAAGGGTGTACTACGAGGGTACAACAAAGTACGCATGAGATAATTTTTAACAAAATCCCTGTGTTGAATTGAGAAGAACTTTGACGAGGGAGGCATTTTAATTTAATTGATTCCAATGTTTTACTCAAAACTTCTAAGCAGATATAACTGTCATAGATACATATATGTGGTTTATTATCGTGAAAGATGCAGGTGAATGGGTTAGATTGCAGATAGGTGTGAGTGTGAATGGTCGCCTCCAGTAAATCCCCTAACACAGCCAATATGCCACTCAGCGATTGCCCAATTGTCACAGTAATATTATTTTCACCTCACTTTGCTGTTAGATGGCATCGTCCTCCCCTCCCACTCCTGCCTGCATTTAGTACAATTAATTAGAACCCATTTTTATTCGTGCGTGTATTAATGTGGATAAAAATGACTTTAGAAATTCATCGCCAACTACAGCTCAACTGCGCGTTCAGATTATTAAACGGTTTAATTCATATTATCTGAAGCATATGAGATTTTTCTTTTAAACCCTGTAAGTTTTTGATTGGGTGCCCTACTTTATTTGGTAGTTCAGTGTGAGTGATGGGGCAGATCTACACAGCTTATAATATGTGACATGAAAAATGTGTTTTTTACGATTCAGCATATATAGCCAATGTGCTATGGGTAGATGGATGCATCAGAAAAAAATGGAGCATTGAAAGTTTGGATTTGTGTTCAACAACATTTATAGAAATTTGAGTCAATTGATTTCATTTGGTTGCCATTTTACTGGATACTCGAACGAATCATTTCTGGCTATAACATGTGCGAATCATTTCAGCTGGTTGAAACCCATTCCCCAATGATTGTGGTGAGTTTTTGATTTTCGTCCTGATTACACTCGCTCAGTGTTTTTGCTTGATTTTCCACGGTGTGATTTCTTGTTTGGACTACTACGAAATTCAATCTCATGGGTTTGAACATGGGCGGCACGGTGGCGTAGTGGGTAGCGCTTCCGCCTCACAGCAAGAAGGTCCCGGGTTCGAATCTCGGCTCGGGGTGCCTTTCTGTGTGG
>JAZEWU010000002.1:18882404-18892928 GCA_036362915.1 Geotria australis | reverse complement strand
AACCCGGGACTTCAGAAATTCCCATTTGTGTTGATATCTTTTCCGTGGCTAATACCATGCTAGCAAAGGCTTCCAAGGCCATACACTGATTTATTGTAGCATTACTACAACATGTACATAGGGCAAATGTCTACTATTTTTTTCATTTTCAGGTAGTGTAATTGCTAAATGTGTTAAAATGTTTTGTGCCAGATTGTTTCCATGCCATTGTTGGCTGAGAAAGCTAATAGATCTCCATCGCTGTCATTTCTCGCCCCAATGACACATTTGACAATCATCTTCTCGTCTCTGCACCTTTTCCGTACTTTTGCATTAAAGCTACCAGTTACGATGTTGTAATGATGTTTAACGCTCTAGTTTAATAACATTCACTTGTACGTGATTGCTAAGGCGGTAGCAATGAACAGACGATATACACACAGCAGTACGATGAGCACACGTGTGCATCGAATCACAACATGCATTAAACATGTTTTATTTTTTTAATGTATGTTGTGTGCAATGGGTTCCATACCACCCCCTCCAGCCACCAAAGGCAATATTGACCCCAATGTAACAAAAAGAAATCACTTATTCTTGAAGGTAATTGCGATCCTGAATTGCGAGAATTGAATTGCGGGGATTGGCTGTAGATTGTCACACCCCTAATGACGAGAAAGGGCAAGAATATTAATAATGACATTTTAAAACCATAAAATTAAGATCAAAATGCATTTATTCATGGGGGACCTCGTTAATATTGTGCACAAGGATCAAACGAGGGCAGCGTGTTGTGCACATCAATGCTGATTTCTGTGCCCAATTACAAGCACGGCAAATCCTGGTTGCCCACATGGCACCTCTCATCTGTACGATCTGCCGCTACCACACGCCTAACTAGTACGCGCACGACACCACATACTGGAATGTATAGGAGATTACAAATGACAGTAAATCCTCAAGGCCTCTCTTCACCCTGTAAGGGTGGCGATATGCAATGGTGTGATGGGTATATAACTATCACGTTTCGCTTGAATTTAACTTGCCGGCTTCCTGAAAACCAAAATCAATGGGCACATGTGTCCAGGTCTGGCTGTGTCGGGTGGTGCAAAATTATGGCTCTGATTGGCATTATACCCACACGATGTAACCCGAAAAAAACTAGCCACATGTCTGAATCGGTGCCTCCTTAAAGGGCTAGTGGATCGCGTGTTTGTTTTGGCAGTTGCTGTGCATCCGGTTGTGTGGAAGGTGTGGACTTTACTGTTGCTCGTGATTGGCAGCTGAGCTAGGCGTGGTTGTGTCATATCAGTGCCCCCCCCCTCGTGGATCGTAACCTTATCGTGCTGGAATGGTTTGCGTGTTTCAATGATCCTCAGAGCTATGTCGTCTGGAGTCTAGCACTCCTGGTAGGGTCTCCCTTGGTGAACAGGTCTGGGCGGAGGTTCCAGACAAATAACGATCCGAAGACCCTCAGACTAAAGGAGGCTGAGTCGACCTAGGGGAGGCCCAGGACCGGTTCAGAGAATCGTCACTGGTGTTGTCCGTGAGCGGGATTCGAACTCGGGTCGCCAGGTTTATAGCCCAGCGCGCTAACCACTGAGCCACCGCTGCACACACAGACAGATACATAGAGACTAACATAGAGACTCACCTAACTGGCGGGGACGTCACCACGGCGCAGGTGCCAGGCCAGGTGCACCTTGAGGCTATCACGCAGTGTCGAAGGCTCGCTGACAGGAGGTCACGGGACAGACCCAGGTGCCATGGGCTGCCTGCTGTGCCAGGTTAGGTGCATGAGGAGGTCACAGGACAGATGGGCGTCGTTTCCCCCTCTTGTCTGTTTCTCTGTCTTCCTGTCTCTGTGTCCCTATGTCTCCCCCCTGTCGCTCACCCTCCCTCCCTGTCTCCCTCCGTGTCTGTCTTTAAGGAAGTGACGGTCATCTTAGGGGACGCTGGCAGATTTTTGCCGCTCTTAAAATTGCCAGTTTCACGACCTTTCAGTGTATTTGAAGCAACCTTAATCATTTATTTTTTGTTGCTTTGGTTTTTATCATATTTTTCTTCCTGTCGTTATTGACATGCTATTCTCTCCGATGCCATTGTGCAGCGCTTTGTGACCCTCGGGTGAAAGGCGCTCTATAAAATGCTATTATTATTATCTTCACAGCCCGCAAAAGCCATGCATAATGGTATTATGGATAATTATTAGAAACGCATTTTCTGAAAGCGCTTTGATCATGATTTTGGTTGGCCTCAACATTGTGAATTCTTCTATTAAATGTGATCTTCATGGACAACTTATATACAAGTGATAATTATCCATTGAATCATGTGTGTAAATGTTCAATGGTTTTCGTTCCACATTTGTGGCAATGCAGTCCACAGTGAAAAACCTATATTATTGTTGAATTGAATCCTGAGACTGAATCATGATCATTCATCCAATTGCCCAGGTCGGGGAGGTGGCAGAAAATGTTCCACCCCTAATGAACTGCAGTGGGTGGCCTGAATTCAGCTGTGAAACTGAAATTCATGAAGCGCTCTGGGACTGCAGTGAACTGGGAGCATAAAATGAGTCAGCGGCTTAACTGTTCAGTGTGCAGGTGTTGCAACTGCACCCGGGGCCCACTGAAGCCGAGGCACCAAGTTACAAAGAGTCGGGGAAATTAGATGAGGGGGTAGGCGGGTAGGAATTGAATTCCTTGTACCAGTGCCCATTGCCACAAATATCCCCCATATAGTCTTAACACACTGTTGGGTCAAGTGCTGTTAGGTAAATTGCTGTTAGCGAGCAGCTATGAAGGCCAGCATGGCATATGACGGGATGGGTGGTCAGCACCGCGAGCGGCCGCCTTTGTCGCCCAAGTGGCGATGTTTACACACTGGACCCGATACTCATTTGAGGTTGAGTCGACCTAGGGGAGGCCCAAGACGGCTTAGAAAATCGTCACCGGTGTTGGCGGTGAGCGGGAATCGAACTCGGGCCCCCGGCTGCAAAGCAAAGCGCGCTAACCCCTACACTATCGCTCCCCATTGCCACCCCACACTACCCCACAAAGGGTGCGTGAGGGCAGTGCCATTTCGCTCACCTTACACATGTACCGGCCTCTGCCTGCTAGGCGCGGCCACACAAAGTGCAGCCTATACCGAGCACTTAACGCCTTCACTCACATTGCTGTGACCACAGCCAGTGGCCCAAATCAATGGAACATTTCCGGCGCATGTCCTCACATTGCTGTTGTCTGCAGCCTTGCATTGCCAATGTGATGTATTTTGCAACTTTCAAACAAATGGCCGTGGCCTGAGCCTATCGAGTTAGGTGACCTGGTAGAATTTACCACATGTGATCGGTGCAGGCCCTGGAGAAAGATAAAACCCTGATATGTGGCGGCGGTAGGGTTAACAGTCGTACTGGGCTGTTCGCTCCTAGCAACAACAGGGGCTCCCCAGTGCCGTTTGAAGACAGCTGCAGTTATTGATTTGTGCCCCAATTTAGCAAAAGCGTTGCACTTCCGCCCAACTTGAAGCAAGATGAATTAATGAGCAACCGCACATAATCGTGGCGTGCTGGGGGGCGTGTGGCTCTGCCCTGCTCTCATGAATACATCATCTGCACTAAATGTCCTCACATAAAATGCACTTTAACTCTCAATGAAACCCGAACTGCAAACTTTAGAGTTGCCACCTCCGAGGAGAAAAAACCGGGACAGTCATGAGATAGGAAAATCTCACAATAACGGAAAAGGGAGAACTAAGTGTACAGCAAAAGCATTGCCTTGCGTGGTTTATTACTGGGCAAGTGACATCAACCGGGACGTTTAATGTCCTGGGACAATTAAATAGATAGATATTTATTATTACATCACAAAAATACCCAGTGAGCTTGCAAGCTCTTTACGGGACTCCTGCGACATAACAAACATGCAAATTGCTGACAATAACTTACTGATTTCCCAGAACGACTACCACATAAATATAAGTACATCACGTCCTGTGGAAGGAAGGAAAAGACAAACCTAAAGCCTTCGCTTATTCAGAATCTGCATAATTTTCTTGGCATTTGCCAAATAACGAGACCCTGAAACTCATTTGATGTAATTTTCGTGGTAGATTTATTACACCTATTGATTACACCTGGAAGTTGTGCGTCAGCTATTAGTCATACAAAATAGGGCATTCACGGGAATTGGCCGCATAACTGGGTGATTTATACATTATGCACCGACTTCTGTTCAACATTAACGATATTTTTGTTCATCTTTTCATTATCGCGATGTCGCCACCTGCTGTTCACGCACTACAATGCTAAACACGAGCGCTGTCACACACCAAGCCATGAAAAATGACATCATACGAGCGGTGTTAGGTCCCCCCTCGCGACGCAATACAGTATAGTCGTGATTTATAGTCGAGCCAAGGATTGATTTTAGAATAGATGTGCCGGTGCGACCTCTCGGGGCTTGCAGGGGTTACATTAACCCATTAAATACCCTGTATAAGTTCTCTGCAATATTAATGTTTTGTTGTTGCTGTGCTCATGCAGCATCACGGATCTCCCTTGTAAAATGTTCGGGAAACTGGATGACCAGGATCATCTGTGTAACAAATCACATAAACTCAAACTCTAGCGGATTAAACATAATCATAATTGTACACATGATTTTGTGAGGAACCCTTTCAGGTCCCTCTCCCACAACAACGTCGTGGGTCGTCCGCGTTGCCCCATCGTCCTCGGGGACGTCGTACATGGGGGAGGCTTCGCTGCTCCCCTCTTCCCGTGTGGTGCTCCGCGTCAGAGGCATCCTTACAGACGAAGTCCGGAGCGTGCAGTATTCCAAGCAACTTCAAGTTTAATATTTCATAGGGCAGCGTTTCATACAGACAGTTGTTCGGCGATCTCCGCAGCTCGGATTCCCGTTGTCCCGGCGCACACCCGTTTCCGTCTAGACCAGCAGTAGATCAGCTCTTCCAAGACGACTGGCCCCGTCTGTCTCGTGCCTTCGCCTTATATCCTGTAAAGCCCTTACGCAGGCTGTGACGTAACCCCTCTCCTGCGGTGATGACTCACTTTTGCATATGCACATTCTGACCTCTACTCCGTCCTTACACAATGGGGGTGGATTAGTGCCGTGCGTCTCTTTGGCGCCTTCGGCATTGGTCACATTTACCCCCACCACGATGCACCCCTTCCGGTGGACACCCAATGTGATGGACACTCAATGTCGGCCCCCCCCTAATGTCTGGTCAATTCGAGGTCATTACAATTCTATACATATATAGTGAGCGAAAATAATCTATAATCATCGATAAAACTTTACACTCCTATTGAACACAGACACATCACACAACCACTAATATTTGCAATGATTCTTTAATCTGATAGGAACACATGGCTGCGAAGCGGGGATGGGTGAATCTACACGCACCTAGGCCGCAGAAGCCGGACAAAGATGACTCAGTGTATGTTACTCTTAATGACAAAAGCTGAACATAGCATAGCAGTACGACCTTACCTATGTCCGTTACCATTCCGATAAACTCACGATCACAGCTTAAATTAAATGTGAAATGAAATGCACTCCCAGTTGACTTTACATTGGATGTGCAAACAAAATGTCCTACGTTTTTAGGTGGTGACGAGAAATATGGAAAAGGGGCATTGTACCTGTTAATATATTTTCCATCCATTTTCTAAACCACTTGTCCTGGTGAGGGTCACAGTGGCAGCAGTCCAAGGAGAGCGGACCAGACATCCCTTTCCTCGGTAAGTTTTCTGCTCTTCCTGCGGGATTCCCAGGCGTTCCCTGGCCAGCAGAGAGATATAATCCCTCCAGCGTATCCTGGGTGAGCCTCTAGGGCTCCCACATATATTTTGTCAGTTATATTCTGCATGACGCTGTTTGGGTGCGGCCTGACATTCCGTTCATGCACTTTGGGGTTTATGAATCACCACTTTAGGGGATGTGGCATTACACCGCAACAGTCTCGTTATAACACTGTCAGGATTCACGCAATTACGACTGCAAAAACACTCAGGACTGAAACATTTTCAATGTAATTTTTCGGGATGCCGATGAAATCGAGCCTTGCAGCTCCTCGGGGCCATACATGTGAAAATAAATGAAATGTATCTAATAACCATAAATGTTTTTTTTATAAATCCATTATTATGAAGTATCTCGTTATTCAAATACAAAAAATAAGTGAAATACTGGACGCGTAAACCATACATATTTTTGTAATTTTCAAGGGGCGGCACGGGGGCGCGGTAACACTGCTGCCTCACAGTAAGAAGGGCAAGGTTTGATTCCCGGCTCGGGTGCCTTTCTGTGTCGAGTTTGCATGTTTTCCCCATGTCTGCGTGGGTTTTCGCCAGGTACTCCGGTTTCCTCCCACAGTCCAAAGACGTGCTCCCTAAGTTAATTGTTCTGACTAAATTGCCCCCGGTGCCCTAAGATGTTGTACCTTGCTTAACTCTCCCTGTTGGACAAAGTAATATAGAGCTACATAGGCTCAACGATTCCTTTCAAGGGGGTCAAGGTAGAAGCGTTCACGTCGCGATCCCTGTCAGGTAATACTTGGTACTGCCTGCGAATTCTACCAAACACTTCGAGGCCGAGCTGAAAGACAACGATGTCCAGAGGCTGACCATCGTGCTTCGAAGAATCGCAAAGAAGAAGAAGCTTAAATACAAACTGACTATCCTTCAACAACACAAACTATGTCAATTCCACTAAAGTACAAATAAACATTGCCGTATGTGTTCCATTATACATTCGGTATATTTTCGCAGGCGATCCGCAAAGCCTACTACGAGGAGGAGTGGCAGGAGTAACGAATTGACGACAAATATAATTTTACGATCCACAGAACTCTCGGTTCGTGTTGCCCGGTGCAGCTCCAGCTCTCAGAGCTGGCTGAGCTGGAGGCGCAAGACGTGGGGAGCGTGATAGGAGCCCAGGTAGAGCCATCCGTCGTGCTCGTGGGCTTCGCTGACGGAGGGCACCACTGTGCCCGTGGGGTCGTGGAGGCTGCGACGCACTGTGCCATCTGGACCCAACTCCAGCACCAGCCCGTGCCTCGGCATGAACTGCATCAACACTTCGTCGCTTAGCACCTGTGTTGGCCACAAGGGAGACGTGGCACAGGAGGATACGGCACTCAGCCCAGACTGGCGGCGTGGGCTTTTAGCTCGCTAGCAACGCGTGACGCCAGATCTCACTGAGGTCATAGGTATCAAATGAATGGTCTTGTAGCGACACGTGAAATGCTGACGATACCTGTAGACTCGAATGAACAGAACTGCACAAAAGACAGACATAAATATATAAGCAACACAACTGATTTGGTAAAACCAAGACAAAATAAGAATCGAGTCTTAAGTCAAATTGGGACTGTGAGTCGTGAAAATTCAGCAAATCGCTGACAGATGGCGTGTGTTAGAATCATAACTTTATTAGAAACCAACGTCAGAGTTCCGCACAAATGTCAACAATGTAATATGACAACATTACGTTTGGTAGCCCTGCCGCCAAGAAGTCCTGGGTTCGAATCCCAGCTCGGGTGCCTTTTTGTGTGGAGTTTGTGTGTTCTCCCCGTGTCCGCGTGGGTTTTCGCCGGGCACTCCAGTTTCCTCCCACAGTCCAAAGACATGCTGCTGCATAGGTTAATTGGCCTGCTCGATAAATTGCCCCCGGTGCCCTGTGATGGACTGGCGTCCCATTTTGGGTATACCCCTACCTTGCACCCTGTGTCTGCTGGGATAGGCTCCGGCTCGCCACAACCCTGTACAGGATTTAGCGGTTTCTGACAGTGAATAAATGTATGAATGTCCGACTATTCATCAAAACAAGTGGAAACTAGGCATCATCCACACCTTGAAGATGAGCGACTTGAGCCAGGGCCGTGGGGCCAAGAAGTCGACGAATGAAAAGCCAGGGTTTGGCCGCACCCCAGCCATTGCTAGCCAGTATCCGCCGGTACTGCTCGCACGAATGTTGTCTGGGAATCCAGGAAGGTTGTCGGCAAAGATCTCGCTTGCGCCTGCCAGCTGCCCTGACAGACGGTATCTGCGGACAGGAGGGAAGGGACAAGAATCAATGACAACGCCCGAGGTGCAGAACAAGTAAGGTGCAGCAACGTTATGTTTATTATTATTATTACAGATGTGGATGGATGGATGTTCCTTTGGTTTTTATTAGCTGTTTTTTTCTTTCGTTGTTGACATGCCGTTCTCTTCGCGGCCCTTGTGCAGCGCTTTCTGACCCTCGGGTGAAAGGCGCTATATAAATTGATATTATTATTATTAATATCCCAGCTCAATCCTCAGCCAAGCCAGATTTAGATGTCTTTTGAGGCAAACGCTTTGCAGTTTGGTTCTTGGTCAGCTCAGCAAATAGCCGGTGTAAAAACCATCCATATTCTGGCGCGGCTAAGGTGCCAGAGGGAAAAGGGTACGTGAGGCTTACTTCAGAACCCTCGCCATCGTTGTTTCAACGACGAGCAGCGCGTCCTCTTGGGGCGTGAGCTGCACGCCGTTGGGGAACCGCAGGCCGTCCATGAGGAGCCGGAGCGAGTGCCGAACCATGTCGTACTCGAACAGACTACAGCACCGCACACAGTGGCTGTCACATGGGCTCCGGCCGTCACAGCATGCACCTGTTACCACCAATACATTGTGAGAAGCTGCTTTAAGAACCGCATCAGCAGAGTGTGGCTTCTCAAACAAATGTAAAACAAATGCTCATCAGCCATTTGATGTTACTGGTGGCAAGATCCCTCCGCGAATACCTTGGGGGCGTGTGGAGGGTTTCCTATACTCATGCTTCTGCTGAACAATAATAATAATAATAATTATTATTTTTTATAAATAGCACCAAAAAAATGTGCACAAAAAGTTGTAAATGTTTTTTTCCGCATCACATGTCATGCATGCAGCGTTGCTGTGGAGATGGCTATGGATCGAAGAATGTGGAGACATTAAGAACTCGTCAATCAGACCCTACATTTCACAACAGTTAAAAAAAATCCAACTTGGAGGCCACGACAATTTCAAACGTTAAACTCCACGGCCAGCCTTCGTTCCTCTGCACTACAGCCACTCCATTGCAGGCCTCACCGCCCATCAGCAGTGGCTTCCATCACCAGGTAGCGGTTGTATCTCCGCTGCCACTTGCTGCTCGAGTCTGTGAAGTAGACCTTGGTGCCGTCGCTGGTCACCGTCAGGTCATTGACGAAGCCCATAGGGTGGCCCTCCACCGGTTCTCGGGACGACACCAGGGTCAAGACCGTGCCTGTCCAACACACCGGCAAGAAACGCACAAGGTGGGTCACGCATGACGATCCCATTCAAGTGTCACGAGCGCAAAAGCCTTAACTATTGGATAGAAGCATCATTGTGTGCCCACTCACAACCACGGCATTCTCATTTGAGTAGTGGTAGAGATGTATTGATGCAGGTTTTCACGGCTCGGTGTATGTGAATTGCTCTTAAGAAGCTGCTCTTCCGGGAAAGCTCGACATGCCTACTCAGAAACAGCAGCTGTTAAAAGCAATTCTAGTGTTACAGAGTGTGAAAGATATTGATCAGGATTTAAGTGCAAACTTTCTGTTGCATATGGCTGGCTGAATGAGAACCTATAAGTCCACATTCAGATTATGTAGCTTCACTGTCTCCGGTGAATGATCGGAGTTCACGTGGTTCACTGCATGGTCGATGTCCAATTGGTGTTTGTGCAATCGCATGCCAAGCTTTATTTTATTATCCAATTCCAATGGTAGTGAGTGGATCTGCCGCGAGATACAAGGATTTGGCAATCTTGTAATCAGTTGCTTTGTCAGGATATTGGTGTTCACCCAATTCTGTCGCCATTGCTATGAGGCGCAAAATCCATATTCTTAAGGCCTTTGGCTGTGATAAAGAACGATTTGTGTAAATTTAGGCAGTGCGTCTATAGATTCAATAGATGTAATTAATATTCAGACATTGATTGGCTTAGATATTGATGCATTGGTATGAAGCACCATGTTTTTATTTGGCTTAAATAGTTCATTTACATTCTTACTAGCGGCTGAAGGCCAGCTGTTGTTTTTGTGTAAATTAGATTTTCTCTCCATTTGTCAATAAAGAATTGGTGAATTACATTTAGAAAAAAACCCTTTTGAGTTGTATTCAAGATAATAATTTCGTCGTTATTCCAAACACTCCGTAATGTTATATGCAACAGTGCTTACAAGCATATTCATTACGTAAAATAAACTGAAAATTGAAAACGACCCTTCAGATTTAGGGGCATTAATGTCAGTTTGCAGGCTTTTTATAACAGAACTGTGTCAGACTTCATTATGTCAGGCTACAGTTTATATTTAGCTGCTCTCATCATGTCACGTGACTCACTGCACTCATGCTGTATTTTTATCTGCTGTGTGGCAGCTTTGTTACACGTGTCAGGATGAGCCGTCGGGTCCTTTACCACGTTCTATGGCGTAAGTCGAACGCCACGGACACAAGAGCCCACGGTGGCTGGTGCGGCCCAGGAGCCA
>JAZEWU010000002.1:18869666-18881290 GCA_036362915.1 Geotria australis | reverse complement strand
ATTTTTCTGCTGTCTTTATGATCTATGTCCTATGGTTTATCGTGATTGCTTGACTCTCAGTTTATCTTTCCTGATGTTACTGACATGCCGTTCTCTCCACAGCCTTGTGCAGCGCTTTGTGACCCTCGGGTGAAAGGCGCTCTATACATGCTATTATTATGAGATGAAGGTCGAGGCGCGGAGTTTCAAAAGGCAGAGCGAGTCGTTTAATTCACCAAAGCAGTGTCGTTCAATATTCACCAACGCAGAGAGAGATGTTTTCACACCAGCGCAAGACTCCCGTCCTCAAGCGATCTTGCGACCCACGCCTCCAAGCAGCTGGATTCACAGGCACCTCCCACGGTGCCCAGCTGCTCAGCTCGCTATCTTCCCCAGCTCACACGCACACCGGCTGAGTGCGGCCCGGGCGCGGTGGAACTTCTCACAGAACAGCCGTCTGGCTACACTCTCCCAAGCAGACTCTTCCAGCGTCCTCCCACGGCCGCTCTTTAATGCTTAAAAGCTGTGACGTCAACTCGGACCTCACCCCCTCCTCCGGCGCCCAATGACTCACCTCCTGCATTCCCAATTTAGCCGCTACTGATCCCCCACACAATAGCGAGCGCTGCAGGGGTTCTCCCGAATCAACCCGACACAGGGAGGCAAGCCAGAACTTGCCCGGCCCCTCCCCCTCGCCCCCCCTTTATTAGCGCCGTCGGGAAGCGAGTCACAACTTGCCCGGCTTCTCCCCACATCACCCGCAGGGCTGGGAATCACTTTGTCCCCCACTTCGTCCACCACTTCGTCCACCACTTTCTGATCACATGTAGGTCATTACACACGTACCTTTCAACATATGTCCACCTTTTAAATGTTAACTGCAATTAAACCAGGGTCACACATATAGATGTTCAATTGACCATTACATAGCTATATATAATAAGCCGAGGCATGTGTCAGGTCCCTGATAATTTCCCGGCCTCTCTTTGGTTGACAGCATGTTTGACGTCACAGCCAGCTCAGTAGATGGCATCGCTTTCTAGCAGTCAGCACAGATCTGGTCTTGGTGGCCAAAGGCTGCGGTAAGAGCCAGTAACACTAACACTGCACAAATAAACATGACTTGTTTGGAAAATGGACCTCAAACTCTTACATGCGTATGAATGTAAAAACTATCGTCATTTTTAGAAACCGCTTAATCCTGTACAGGGTTGTGGTGATCCGGAGCCTATCCCAGCAGACACAGGACGCAAGGCAGGGCTATATCCAGAATGGGAGGCAAGTCTATCACAGGGCACTGGGGGACATTTAGCGAGCAGGCTTATTAACGTATACAGAAGCGTCCACCACTTCATCCACCACTTTCTGATCACATGTAGGTCATTACAGAGCATTTCCCCACGAAAAGTCTCGTCCCTGAGACTTGCATCGCGGTCGAACCCGTCCGAGAGCCTTTCCCACTCATAGGGCACCTGCACAACGCATCCTCCATCAGCCCGGGTCAACTGCACCGTGCCTTCAATCAATAATATCATCCCAGATATTCAGGGCCAGCAATACCTAATTGCTTTGGCCCTTACAGACACCTTTCAGCTTTAACGTTTCCGAATGTGTTTAACATCCGCAGAGCAATATTCTTCTTTAATTTTCACGAGAGTATCCAATACCCTTGCAAAGCATCGGTCTGTCCACAAATACTGCATCATTAGGTCATTTGTTCTGCGCGTGCTAACCTGACATGTCAAACCTTTATTTCGCTTCCCGCACACAGCGCATGCTCCGTCCACCACGTTTCAAAAATAAAAAAAAATCAGCCAAAGCTTCCCTTATAGCCTCAACAGGCTGCAGGGTCAAGTGCCGCCAGCGTTCATTCATGAAGGCCGACACGGCACACTAGAGGATGGGTTACCTTTTACACACAACCACCTTTGTCTCCCCTTCAATGACGTCCACAATCACGGCGCCCATCACACAACACTCTCCCCGGCGGCACATATTTGACACAATACTAATCACGATGCTCATATACACTCAAAATCTCTGTTGTTTTTTTTTCTTGTTTCCCGGCGCACATTTCAACCAATTTCGATCACGGCGATTAACAAAACATCCGCGCACAAACGAAATACCGCCGTGTGACCACCGCGGCGCTCAACTCACATAAACAAAACGCCACGTTCTTCTACAGCAAAGACAAAGATAAAGATCACCCGTATAGCCTTGTCACACTGTTGGGGCAAGTGCCGTTAGCGAGCACCTATCGAGGGTCGACACGGCACACGAGGGGGTGGGTGCCTAGCCCCACGCCCGGCCGTCTTTGTCTCCCTGGTGGCAATGTTCACAAACCGCGCTAGGTACTGATTTAATGCTGAACCGACCTAGGGGAAGGTCCAGAACCGGTTCCGAAAATCGTCACTGGTGTTGGCCGTGAGCGGGTCTCGAACCCGGGTCGCCAGACCCGCAGCCCAGCGCGCTAACCACTGGGCCACCACTCCCCACAGCAAACCCGAACACACACACCAGACCTACACGCACTCACGGAGTCACAGATTCACACACGTCACTCGCGCCCACAGATCCACGCACAACCCACGGAGCTTCAGACTCACACACGCAAGGCAGGGCTATATCCAGAATGGGAGGCCAGTCTATCACAGGGCACCGGGGGACATTTAGTGAGCAGGCTAATTAACGTATACAGAAGCGTGTCTTTGGACTGAGGGAGGAACTAGAGTGCCAGGCGAAAACCCATGCAGACACAGGGAGAACATGCAAACTCCATACTGAAAGACACCCGAGTCAGGAATCAAACTCAGGTCCTTCTTGCTATGAGGCAGTAATCCTATTCACTGCACCACCATGCCACCCTATAGAAACTCTTGTATAAACATAACAATGCTCCCCCATTCTGCTCTACAGTGCAATATAATCTCATACACTCTCCCCTGTGATAGGGTTCCATTTCTAGGGTTCAAATTCCATATGTTAAAAGATATTTTCTTCAGACAGAACTGGATTGTTTAGCTAGAAAGAATGCTCACACGTAAGCTATATGAGAAAATCTACAATATCCTAAAAATAGAATGAGTATTGTTCAATTATATTTTTCAAGTGTATGGTATAGGGGACATGTGTGATTAAGCAAGCAAACTCTGGATGAGGTTTGACCATCTACATCTCCAAGGCACAGCTAGCCTCTTATAGTATGTTTGGCAACACAAACACCGTTGAGTTGCCAAATGTTAATTCCCAGAGCAGGGCAAAAACATATTAATCATTATCTTAGAAGACCAAAATGATGTTTACCCATGAAAACTCAGTCTCATGACTCTTTTTCAGGAGGGTCCTGCCAAGTTTTTCATGGTACGAGCCGGTGATTGCTATGTAGAATCCAATCAAGTAATTGGATGATGGAGGACCATGGGTAGCCATCAGCCTGAAATTTGTACACAAATCATAAATATACTCGTATCACGATTCCTTTCAGAGAATTTTGATGGTAGTAATCCAGTAAGTCTGTCATTGATGCACATTGTACGCAGTTTTAATCAGGTAAAAACGAGATAACACTTGGGGTTTGTGAGTTGAATGCACTAGCATGGTGGGTGCTTCCTGCTAACTCCCTGCGTCTCGGCCAAAGCACCCACTCACCGGTGATGGGATCCACCTCAAAGAGGCCAAGGTACGCGTCGGCTATGAGCAGTGTTCCATTCGGACTCGCCCGTAATCCCAGGGGCCGCCCGCACGTAGGCTCCAGTTCTGGCCGCCCTGCGTTACGCGTGAATCCCACACAATCCACATTAATTAAACAAGCCCAAACGTGGAGTACAGTGCAACCAAGCCTGAACATAGGGCAATGGCTGGCTTGGAAAAAGTCCAAAGCGATTAGGCAATGCAAAGACAAAGATCCCACTTTGTAGCCTGTGCAGACTGTTCAGGAAAGCACTGTTAAGAAGCACTTATTATGGTCGGAATGGTGGTGTGGTCAGTTCCATGACCGACCTCCTTTATCTCCCGAGTGCTGATATTTAACACTGCACTAAGCACTCTTTTGAGGACCAAGCATGTATAAGCAGAGCTCCATTCTGTGTCTCTGCTTATAACCACAATTTGTTTTAGTACATCGGCCAATCACTATTCCAGACAAATATTAACAATGTCTCAGCAAGCAAAACACACACACAGAAAACTAAACACACACACACAGTTGTGGCAGCTTGCACACAGGAACCACCTGCAGGAAGATGGTTGGCACCAGAGATTGTCTGGAATTTATAGATAAAAATGTGGTACAATGTTACAAATTAATATACTGAACACTAAAGTAACTGACTATACTGCTTTTATACACGTATTTCTTAGATGTCACAGTCGCTTGCGGTTGGATTAAACTGTAACTATGGCACAAAAATGGCAAACATGACATGCCCTAGCGATGAATGGATGTTGCGAGGTGTCGCTACTAAATCACCAAGGGAAAACGGACATTTTAAAATATACAGCAATGGTACCACATGGTGGCTTTCCTAATATTGCCAGTGTGGATATCTTGCCATCTTCAATCTTCAATACCTTACCATCAGCCGTGCCAGTGTAAAGCACATCTGAAAGGCAGCAAAATGCAGAATCGAAGTGTCAGTTGCAATTGAAAGAACAGCTGCAAAAGAAATGCATTGGTTAAATGGTAAGTTGCAAAGTTTTTACACCACTCAAGTACAGGGTGCTCAATGATCATAATTAATGAAATGGTATAGCTTACGTTAAGTAGAATAGCTGAGCGCTACAAACTGGATAAATTCGGTTTACTGATCCATAATAAAGCACCTTTGGGTTGGGTCACGTAAAGATTGTCTCATAAACCCGCCTCAACCCTACAGAGGAATTCCACAAGATTTACAATGGAGGATGACATTTCGCTGGTAATTGCAATCAGCTTCATCAAGTACCTCGAAGAATGGTTCTGGAACAACGGTCATTATATATATAGAAGGGTGGTGATGTCATCACCATGTGCCTACCTACTCAGCCTAATACTTCTGCCAGAACCTGCCAGTGAAATATAAACATTTTCCATTTAGCCATATTGGAACTTGACAAGTTAATAAAAACGTGACCGGAACATGAGATAATTCAAATTCTATGTGCGCCATATGTTTCATAAAGGGCATTTTTTCCCATTTAAAATGTGGATGACTTCTAGCTACAGCTGTTGTATGCAGTGGTAAAATACAACTATTCACATTTCATTGGGTTTTGCTGATAGAATGAATGGCAAATCTAACATCGTGGACACAGGACATTTAACTCAGCTGATTCAGCCACACACTCAAAACGCCTGAGGATGCGTCCAATGGTTGTGTCAAAACGTCGCGACGGAGAGAGGGGGAGAGCACTCGACACGGATATCCTGAAAGAACAGCTTTGAAGAGCAACCATCATGAATCGAGCCGTGAAAACCTGCATCAGTAAATCTAACATCGTTTTAACTCTCTCTCTCTCTCTTTACTGACAACACTAGCTGGTGAGAAAGTAAAACTCCACTCTCAATCACTTCAAGCTGGTCCTTTGTCTGAAAATGAAACCATCTGTTGGCTTCCAACTGTCAAATGCCTTTCCTTTATTGACTCTGTTCTTGCAGTTTCCAAATCTGAAACGCTTTCTGTACCATTGTGTTAGACTGGGGAGTTCAACCACTCTCGTCTGGACAGTAACTTTCCCCATTATCCCCATCACGTGTGGTCAATACATCAATGACACTGGTTGCACAAGCCCTGACATGGCCACTATAGAAAACAAAGCAAACGTCCGAGAAACATTCATTATACAGAGAAAACGTGCGATTCCGTGGGTATCGTAGTCACATAGAGTTATCTAGAAGTTTTATCATGCATCAACGTGGTACCACATTGTCTAATATTTTTTTAAATTAAACACGAAATCATAAATAGAGAAATTGTTAAATTCACCTCCCAAAGTAACAATGGACTCTGGACCCAACAGCTGACCCTGGAACAGCTGCTCGGCTCCACGTAGCTTCTCGTTTGGCTGCAGGGAACCCGTCATCAGGGGCGGCTCTGTATAGCTGCCAGAGTGTGGCCACATAGCGATTGCACAGCACACGAGGATGACCATCAGTTTTAGGTTAATGGGCCATGAGATAATAATTTTCGTTATGCACAGCACAGCACGCAAGCACATTCTTGGTAACATTACTCCAGTGTCATTTATCATCCGATAACACTTTCTGGATTAAATAAAGACATTCTCAACAGCGCCAAAATATGCTTCAATTTTCATCCCATCACATCTGCTCATCTGTAAAATTTAAGAGTTAGCTCAACGTTATTTAAGTTTTAGCAAATATGCATTTTTATATGTAAATTTATCCTGCTGTTCACGACTTGTGAAATGGAGGCGAACAGTGGTGCAATAGATAGCACCCTGCCCTCTGAGCCCATCCTCTTGGTTCCCTTCCCAGCCATGGATCACATTATTGGCGGGTGATATCTAAAGCAGTTCCAGGCTCTCTCTTAACCCCCAACCCACACTGACCAGCGGAGTATGGTCAAACAATCCCCACAATCAGTTGTCATGGAGAAACCTTTATTCATCAGTGGATTGACAACATTATTATAACCAATACCGAAATCGTAGACCTTAATAGAGTGGTCGCTATAGAACATCAGACAAACAGCACATGGAATGTGAAAAAGAAACAGCCACCCACAGGCGTTAATCATCAAACACAGAAAATGATTATAAGTCGGTTGAATTAGATAAAAGTCGCACTATATCAGTTACGTATTGCGTTGCGTATGTTCTCGGAAAATATGTTCAGATCTTTTCAGTATTACATCGGGGGTCAAGGTAGAAGCGTTCACGTCGCGATCCCTGTCAGGTAATACTTGGTGTTGCCTGCGAATTCTACCAAACACTTCGAAGCCGAGCTGAAAGACAACAATGTCCAGAGGCTGATCATCGTGCTTCGAAGAATCGCAAAGAAGAAGTATTACATCTGTGGCAATAACACATTAACCCAATTCATATGTTTAATTTACGACCCGCAAATGTTTATTCCACGGAGATATTTCAGAACCGGCTCCAAGGATAAGCTGACAGATTTGCTCCACTTTTCCCTTCAGTATTTTAGCTTCGTATGTTGCTCTGTGTATCACTATAATCTGAACCGCCATATGTAGACGTTCATTGCTAGGGTAAGGTACCATCCCATCAACCAAGCCCTTGCTACGGCACTGGATTTGAAAATCCTATGTCAATAGGTGGTATCCAGAATCATACGGGTTGGCCGTTTGACGCCCAATGGTGGGGAATATTGGTGCAGAACTTTACAGCTGGATACCCTTCCTAACGTCAATCTCTTTTAGTCGTTGGGTCTACCTATCAATATTTATTTGATACCCTTCCCCCAGACCTGTTCACCAAGCGATACCAGTGTAAACCAATGTTACCACCTCACTAAACATAGTTGCTAAGTTCAGAATCTGATAAGCACTTTATGAGAAGTACTTTATAGTTTAACAGGCAACGTCCATAACGAAACATAAAATACACTGTCAATGTCTCATGCACATGGAATGCCGTTCTATTTGCCCTATATATATAATTGTAAACATTGCCGAGTAGTTCTTAACCCAAAATATAAAAACACTGAGAGGACAGCTGCTGTTATGTATCCTTTGAGGGCCCCTTTTTGGTGCAACTGCTGGAATGTACCAGTGGAAAAGGGGTACAAGCTGTACCATAATGTTTGTTTAATGACTGATCTTTTACTTTTTATTTCTATAAATATAGATTGTTTTTCTGCTGTTTGTTGTTACATTGTTGAGTGAAATGGGACCCATGTGCAACAAACAGATCTACGCACAGTATTACATAGGCAGTACATATAGAGTGCAGTACATCACTAGTACAGACCTGTAGGGCTGCGGATCGATGGGTGATTCCACAAACAGGCACAGTACAGCCAGAGGAGTCAGCAAGAGAAGAAGCATGATCCCCATGCTAACGCGAAATGCACGGCCGCTCACTGATCTGCGAACACAAGTGCACCAATAAAAGATGTGACAATTCACATTGTATTTAAATAACTGTTAGCAGCTTTTAAGATGGCAAAGAGGAATACAATTTGACAATGATTGATATTGAAGGATAAAATATATTTGTTAGAAGTATTTTGAGATAAGAGCGTATTTAGAGAAAGAGAGCACTCACCACGGCTATCCCAAAAGAGCAGCTTTGGAATGCAATTCTCATACATCGAGCCGTGGGAACCTTAGACACACTTAGCTCATACTACATTAACGTCTCTGTTACAGGATACATACCACTAGTAGAGAAACTGTTGCCCTGCAAATGTAAAATAAGTGTCGGATGCCATTCCATGCTCACAATCCTGTACAATGCCAATATAATATATATTGTGAGGGTTTTTCAATGTTCGCTAGAATTTAAACAACATTCTGGCAAAATAATATTCTGGCAAAATAATATTCTGAGAAATTGAAATGTTGGGAGCCATTTTAAATTAACCGTTTCAGTATTGTGTATTCGTTACTCAGGCTCCTGGGTATTATCTGTATTTTCGAAGACCTGCCGCTTTGGTGGGAACGGCCCGCAGCCGTGGAGAGATATTATGTGGGATGGAAAGGAGCCCAGCCAGTAGTCAGTCAGAAAACTCAAGGCATAGGTTGTGGATTTGTATAGTCTTTTGATGCAAATGCACATTACACCTTGTGAAAGAGCAGCAACTTGAATGTAGTTGCTATAACCACCCTTAGTGCCGAATAAAATCAAACATCACCTGCACAATATGGACATTTTACAGTGTAGTTAAATGATGTTATGGTCATACATGGGATGGAATTGGAAAACTTGTTTAAAGAAAGTAGATAATAAACACATCAAAAATGGATGCACATCAGCAGCAGGGTGCGACAGTTGTAACGTCTAAGCCTCACACAAAAAAGTACTGCCTGAGGCGGTTCGATTCCCACCTCGGACCCCTTTCTGTGTGGAGTTTGTGTGTTCTCCCACTGTTCTGCGTGGGTTTCCTGCGGGTACTCCGGATTCCTTCCACAACTAAATATAGAGGCGGTTTCCTCTACATCTGAATCATTCTCTTTTCGAATATGCATCCGTTATAATGTGTATTTAATACTATTATAACAATTACATAGTCTGCAGTGTTGGGGCTATTTTTACATATTGTTTTCGTTGGTTAGTTCAAACGTTTGTTGTATCGCATGAATCCCACATCCAGAGTTTGCAAGCTAACTGGGTATTTTCTTCTATAATAATAAATATCTACTGTATCAGAGAACTGTACCTATGGTGTTGCTGCACTGGAGACTCAATGCTAAAACAAATATTTGAATATCTTTGTGTGGTCAACATGAACTTTAAACCATGGCTTTTAGAAGATAAATGACTACTGAACAACTGCAGTAAGCTCTTGGGTGTACATTTGCTTATAATAATAATATAATCCTAGAATGGGTGAGTATAGTACTTTATACAGGATATTCCAAAATGGCATGAGATCACATTGTATGTACTATACTGTAAATACCCCGCTGGTTTCTGTCCCTCTTCCTCTCATCACAAAAAGTACTGACAGTGGTGGCTCCACATCTTACACAGGTGCACTGTTAATAAGTGCAATTGAGACTGGTGCAGTTAAATGCTTTACAAAAAATGTTTTCTCTATCCTGGTTGGTTAGTGGGGGATTCTTGTAAATGTCACGGGTTTGTAATACTACAATGTCTAGGTGTTTCGGAAAATCGGTATTATTTTCTTTATGAAATCTACATTAAATGAACACCACAACATACGCACGCTACAACCACACCAGAACATACTACAGTATAGGCATCTAGACCGAGCCACAATCTACACTGAATCGCAAAGGTCGACTGCTTAACACGAATGCATGGCACATAACGGTCAATCTATTTACTGCAAATGTCTGCAGTACTGTATATATAATAATAATTTCAATGTATATAGCGCCTGTCACCCGAGGGTATTGCGCTTGATGCAAGCATGAGGCTCGGCGTGAGTTACGTCAATATAACGATGCATCTCTGTGTGACATGAATAATGGTGCTATGAAGGAGGGCCATTGCCCGAAACGTCATCTATTATAAAACATTACAGTATTTTAAAACTATCCTTTTAAGGTCACGGTGTTATTGACGTCAGTGTTGAATTTGCTGTTAGTTACGGAACACCACCAAATAATGTGTTTAGGATGTGTGTGTTGATCATGCTGTGTGTGCGCGTCTGTTTGGGAGCGACTGTAACGCACTGCGTGCGCTCCGAACTCCAGCCAAGCAGGTTCCATTCACGGCCCAACATCGGCGGCCAACATCTAAACCACTACCAGTCCTAAGCCCACTCGGAATGTCGGCTCAGCCTTTAGCATAATAGTGAGCAGGCTGCGCGGGCGGAGGAGAGCTGTGTGTGTGTGTGTCTCCAGCCACTTGCCCGGTCATGAGTCCCTGGCTGTCGTGAGGCTCATCGTCGTCCGTCACGACCCTCGCCGGAGCCGTGCCCTTGCGCTGCCGCAGTTCCGTTGACGACATCGCGTCCCTATCCTTTTTTTTTCCCTCGGGCTTCTCCAAGCCGTTGAAGGGATCCGTGTTCTCTCGCCTTTGTGATCCGTGTTATTGAGTGGAGGGAACCCGCGGGGTGGGAGGGTGACGCGGTGGCGTAGTGGGTAGCGCTTCCGCCTCACAGCAAGAAGCCCCGGGTTCGAATCTCGGCTCGGGGTGCCTTTCTGTGTGGAGTTTGCATGTTCTCCCCGTGTCCGCGTGGGTTTTCGCCGGGCACTCCGGTTTCCTCCCACCGTCCAAAGACATGCTGCCAGATTAATTGTCGTACTGACTAAATTTCCCCAGGCGCCCTGCGTTGGACTGCGTCCCATCCTCGGTGTTCCCCTGCCTTACACCCAGTGTCTGCCGGGATAGGCTCTGGCTCACCGTAACCCTGTACAGGATTAAGCGGTTTCTGAAAATGGATGGATGGGCAACAGCGCAGTAGCAACGCCACCTCTTGGCAAACGGGACCGATGCCGGCGCCTCGGCTGCTTGCAAGCTCTGGAAGCGGGATTTATGCAACAAACGTACGAATAAACTAACATAAACAAGATGTAACGGATTGACAGCATACAATCATTGTTATTATCATCATCCGAAACGGATTAATCCTGTAAAGGGTTGCGGTGAGCCGGAGCATATCCCGGCAGACACAGGGCGCAAGGCAGGGTTATAACCAGGATAGATAGACGTTTATTATTACAGCAGAAACATACCCAGTGAGCTTGCAAGCTCTTTACGGGATTCCTACGACACAACAAACATGCGCATGGGATGGGACGCCAGTCCATCACAGGGCACCGGGGGCAATTTAGTCCGCAGGCCAATTAACCTTTGCAGCAGCATGGCTTTGGCCCGTGGGAGAAAACTGGAGTGCCCAGCGAAAACTCACGCAGACACAGGGATAATATGCAAATGCCACACAGAAAAGCACCCGAGCCAGGATTCGAACCGGGGTCCTTCTTGCTGTGAGGCGGCAGCGTTCCAGGGTCTGTCTACGGCCCGGCAATGGAGGAAATTGACCAGGA
>JAZEWU010000002.1:18849324-18867628 GCA_036362915.1 Geotria australis | reverse complement strand
AATAATCGGAATGGTAAATGTTCCCCAGACGTTTCATGGACCGGTTCTGGTGTTCTGCACGTTGGCTGTTGCGTGCCTATTGGGCATGGATTTTTTACGGAATCTCTCCTTAACATATTGACGTTGCGAATGGATGCATTGAGATCACATCAGGGTGAATATTATTTTTCCTTCATAGCTGGACAGTAGAGGGCAATCTACCCACGGTGCAGGCTGCGATTACGCAGCCTGGGTCCATTCCATCACACGACCAGATGCTGATTGTCCACGCATCCAACTCACCAGATTCCCCGTTTTTCTCCCACATTCCAAGAGATATGCTGCTTTTGCTGCCTAGGTTCAATGGCCTGCTGACAAAATTGCCCCTGATGCCTTGCAATGGACTGAAATCTCATCCTGGCCAATGCCCTCACTTGTGCCCTGCGTCTGCCGGGATAGGCTCCGGCCCCACGCGATCCTTGATACCAATAATTATTTTTCCCATCGCAATGTTTAACTATTTGAAATGTTTATCTGATTTTAACTACCTTGTATTTTGTACTTACTTTTATCTATTTTGTCACTTATGTGCAATTGTGTTTGTAAATGGTTATTTGTTTTTGCTTGGTTAATTTGTTCTTTGTATATGTTTATTTATTTTGCAAAATCGCGTGTTGTGTCAATGCAGGACTTCTGTAAAGAGCTTGCAAGCTCACTGGGTATTTTTATGCTGTAATAGTAACCATCTAATAGTAAACATCTAACTAAACATCCATCTCTAAAGGTTTCGCGGGCATCATACCTGCCAGTTTCACGACCTTTCGGTGTATTCGAAGCAGCCTTAATCATTATTTTTTTGTTACTTTGTTTTTTTATTAGTTGTTGTTTTTTGTCGTTGTTGACATGCCGTTCTCTCTGCGGCCCTTGTGCAGCGCTTTGTGACCCTCTGGTGAAAGGCGCTCTATAAAATGCTATTATTATTATACTTCTTCTTCTTTGCGATTCTTCGAAGCACGATGGCTAGCTTCTGGACATCGTTGTCTTTCAGCTTGGCTTCGAAGTGTTTGGTAGAATTCGCAGGCAATACCAAGTACTACCTGACAGGGATCGCGACGTGAACGCTTCTACCTTGACCCCCATAATGAATGAATGAAGCGGTGGGCTGACGGATGTACTACGCCACCCGCTGGCGATGCAGTTACCCACTTCTAAATCCCTTCCAGGTCAGAGGCTAGCGTCACCGCTTTAGTTGAATCCGGGGCTCGGAGCGTGTGGCGGGAGAGAGAGGAGAGTGGGGATCGAGGAGGAGGAGGAGTGAGGAGAGAAGAAGGTGAACCACGACCATGTGCGGAACCCGGGATGGAACCGGGACCAAGGAAAAGGGGCGGTAAGCCTGGCAGGCGTTAAGGTGTCATGATGTGCACACTGTGGATGTGATCGGATGCCACAGGGGGTTCATACTGGATGTGCTGCATTCGAATCCGGGTTTCATGACAACCACCAATGACAAATCACTTTAATTGGATCGTAACTTGATTCTGTAGCTTGTCTGATAGCAACCTGCCTCGACGGGTTTGATATCAAACGCCTCCTTGGGAGGCTGTGAGAACGTCAGCCACCCCGCGTGGATCACACACGATTGAAGTGACCCCCGAGTACTTCTGGGATGTCATCTACTTGCGGGATGTCTGGCACAATGTAGTGCACTGCTCACTGCCATACGTCTCTTCGTCTTGACGTGACACCGCTCGTAGCCCAATTAGAATTCAACAACATTAGGCGGGGAACGTAAAAAGACAACGTTGTATACTGATGTTGAATTTTACGGCTCGATGTATGAAAATTGCTCTGAATAGCTGCTCTTTCGGGGTAGCCGTGTCAAGCGTTCCTCTTCTCTGCAACGTTGTGTACGGTGAAAGACGTGACACCGACGTGATTAGTGAAGCTTAGACTCTCTTGTCATTCACAACACATTTCCCAAAAATTGTTAATGCTGCCACTGAATATAAAACTGTGGAGAGCAAATCAACAGAACAGCATGGTGCTAGTCACTACCGTGACAACTTCGATGTGTTTTCCAGTACATTAATGGTAATACATTTTATAACGCACACATATTCATTCGTAGAGAGAATGACTCAGAGGCGCGAAGTAACCGGCAGAGGGGGGAGTCAAGCTACGATGTTATCGGCCAATTAATTAACGAGTGTTTTTTACATCTGTTAGGCTTCCTTCCACGAAAGCAATTATTGCGCAAAAGCTATATGTCAGTAAGGTAGTCTGCTTTCTTCGTACCAGATGTGCAGATGCATGCTCTATGTTACATACTGTATAGGGACTATACAATATGTAATATAATCCACTTCTATGTAAAGGGTTGTCCCATGCAATGTCAGTCATGGGGGTTGAGTGACCATACTTCACCACGCTGGTCGCCGTGGGCCAGGTGAAGGAGTGAGGGTGGGCACAGGACCGGTTCAGATACCACTCACCACTGGCGTTAGCCGTGACTGTGAATTGAACTCCGAATTACTGGGTTCGTTGCACGGTGCGCTAACCACTGTGACAAATGCTCCACGTAATACATTTCATATTGTGAAATATAATGACGTAGATATTCGTGGATTGACGTGTAAGGGTTGCTGTCTATATCTGTTCTTTTGGGATAGCCGCATCGAGTGTCCCTTCTCTCTCCTTCGCGACATTTCGCCTCTCACGTTGGAGGCATCATCAGGCGTTTCTAATGCGATGAGCTATACAAGTACACAGGAACTGATACATAGGGTATTTCCTATGTATGTGCCTCTGGATGTTCCTGATGATGTCCATGTTTTAGTGACAGACTTGTTCAAATGGACGAATGTGTGTGCATGTGTCCTAGGCCCAAGCTGGACATGGTGTTTGTGAGGAGGTTTGGAAACTATGGATCCATCCTTTTTCCACACGTCACGTCTACAAGCTCCCTCATGTTTGCCACGCTGTTGGTCATCGGCCTGCTCGGTGAGAATTGCTGCAGCCTTTCCCCTTTCAACGCATTTTGTTGGTCGTATTTTGGGATTGATTTCAGGCAGAGCTGAAGTTTTGCAACGTTACATTTATTTAGTAATTGTGGGATATGCTTTTTTACATTTTACCTACATTATATGCTCATGCTACATTTAGGGGAAATGAACAAACTATCGTTTTCAAATGACGCATATACAAAAATGAATATCAATAAAAAAATATATGATACAAATTAGATAACACTTCATCTAATCTATAATTGAGAAAATTATCCTGACAAGTCATCAAATTGCTGTACGGGTGAATTTGTATATGCGGAGTTAATATGCTATAAACAACATCTGACAGCTGAACACCCATGTACCCATAATTGCATTCTGGGTGTCCACAGGGCAGCTGGTGATTTATCAGGTGGGCGTCATCCCAAGCCAGTTCTACGAGATTCTCGGCAGCAAAGACTTTCCTAAATTCAAGGGGCTGGTCGCTATCGCCGTTATCCTCATTGCTATCAACGCATTCGTGAGTCTTGCATTTGCACTGTGCAATGTAAACAACTGGTGTTATGGGTACTCATTGGTGCCCTACGCTGACTGACCCAGGTGTCCCTGTGCCCCATTGTTGGTGGTGTTGAACTCCAGTTGCTTTGCCTTGGTATTGTGCTGAAATGTTGCTTTTCGCATCTCTCTGGTTTTCATATCAAACCCACTGCACCCCTCACTACAGCCTAATGTAGTTTTATTTGTTAATTTCTGTAGTCTTGAGATGCAATTGTATTCATATACTCTCTATATATTCTAATTGATGGACAATCACAGACACTTACTGCTGTCCACTCTTATCATAGTTCCAAATACAATAGTGGGTCTTTACCTTGTTTTGCGTTAAAGTTTGTTGTGTCTTTGAGATTCTTGAAGATCACAACGATCCTGCTTTGGTCTTCCCGTCTGCGCAGCTGAAGAGCTGCGACCAGTACGTGTCGAGCCTCCTGTACCTCACCTGGCGACGAAGTGTCACCGAGCACCTGCACGAGCTCTACTTCCGTGGCCGGGCCTACTACAGGCTCAACACGCTGCAGGACGCTCTGGACAACCCGTGAGTGGCACACTGTCTTTTCGCTACACGATCCCATGTTTGAGATGCAACACCCAAACATCGTCGTACCGCTAGGCTTTGACGTACCTCCTCAGAGACACCGGTGTAACTATCAACCGCATCAGATCATCAACAGGTCTATGCATGCATCTCCTTCATGAATGGAAAATTCAGGTACCAGACAAAAAATGTGCGTACTTCTACATAAGATAAGCAGGCAAGGCACCGGATCATAAAAATCCTGCACCATCATTGGGGGGCAACTGGCCAACCCAGGTCAACCAGGATGCCAACCTGGGTCAACCTGGATGCCGGCCATTTCAACCAGCAACAACAACATCAACTCATTAAGGAGAAAAACCGCAGTGCGGCTGGAGCATAGAGTAATGATTATTCAATGTGTACTTGGAATCTGCAAGGTGTATGTTGTATTTATCTGTATTTAGCAGCCCTTTTAATGGTGTCAATGCAGGTAATTCTTTGTTGCGTTTAAATCATTTGTGAGTAAACATTTTAATATTTTAATAAGAACGTGCTGCCATGTTCTCCAGGGATCAGAGGATCAGCCAGGACGTTGAGAGATTCTGCAAGCAACTCAGCCTGATGGCCAGCAAGCTGCTTATGTCACCATTCACCCTGTGCTACTACACATACCAGTGCTTCATCAGGTGCAGACTTAACGCAAACATGCCTTTTGTCACTGCAGCACCTTCAATACCTTTGTAAACATGTGTTCATATGGATTGTATTACCATACCCACCTGTAGACCATTGCTTTTAGCTTTAACGCTCCAAATTGGTTCGACGTTTCACCTGCCGTGCTGGAGGCATTATTATTAGCCTGATTGTTCCAAAAATATGGGAGGCGAAACGTCGCGACATGGCTAGCCTGAAAGAGTAGCTCTGATGAGCAATTCTCAGACATTGACTATTGACAAAAGCGGGCTTGGGCAAGATAACTCCGCTTGAAGGGATGACGGCCAGTCATCAAGATTAATATGAGGAGTGGCAGCCCAAGGAGGAAACACGATGAAGAGGACGTACACTGCGGAACTAGAGCTGGGAAATCAGCTCATGCGCCGGGTGCGATATGGATTCGTACATTGCAGGACCATGCATTATGGCGACGGCTCGTCGGGGCCTTCATCCAGCATTTGTTTGATCTTGACTGATGATGTTGGTGATGATAGAGATATATTGTCAATCGGTAGTTTGTGACCCGTCATTGGGCCGCAAGTGCCACTTAGTGGTCCATGGAGACCATACTAAATTGGGCCAAGTTGGCCTTGAGGTGCAAAAAGTTGAGACCTCTGGTTCTAAAGGACGTGGTGGTAATGCTCGATTGTCCTGCGCAGCACAGGCTGGATCGGCCCCGTGAGCGTGTTCGCCTACTTCCTCGTGGGCACGGTGATCAACAAGGTGCTCATGGGACCGATCATCGCCACCCTCGTCGCACAGGAGAAGATGGAGGGAGACTTCCGGTTGGTCCACGTTATGACCCAGCTCTCTTTAATTCCCCCTCCACGAAGAGCGGGCTAACAGATGGTGGCAAAGAACACACAATAAATATGTATTTGCACAATTTGTTATTCAGTTGTGTTACAGATGTGTAGGGATTGCACAGTATGCTTGCAATCCAGAGGCGGGGCAGTTTACAGATTGGGTACGTTTTCAGGTTGCGTGTGGTGGTATGAAGTGTTGGTGCTCCCGCATCTTCCATGACGTCAGGCTAGCGTGGAAGAGTAGGACAAATACCCTCTAGAGGAGGGGAGTACTCTACAACTCCTAGTGGAAGCCCTTCAGCCAGTGTTTACTGATAATACTAATAATTTTAAATTTGTAACGCACACATTCATTCCATGTCGAAGGTATTCATCCGATGAGAAAACGACTCAGAGGCGCGAGGAAAGCGCAGAGAGACGGAGGAGGCATCCAGGCGGTTTTGCCGGTGCCAACATATAATAATAATAACATTTATAGAACGCCTTTCACCCGAGGGTCACAAAGCGCTGCACAGGGCTGCGGAGAGAACGGAACGCCAACAACGACAGAGAACGGAAAAACAGCAACATGTTTTTTTAGGGGTTTTTTTTATCCGAGCTGTGGAGAGGACGGCATGTCAACAACATCGACAGTTCAACTGAAAGGCAAACAATAGCGACACACTGCTTCCTATATATTATGATTTTATCGGGCAAATAATTAATGAGTGTTTTTTTTAGTTGTGGGAGGAAACCCGAGAACCTGGAGGAAACCCACGCAAAACAGGGGGCGAACACACAAACTCCACACAGAAAGGAGCCTAAGGCGGGAATCGAACCACTTCAGGCAGGACCATTCTTTCTGTGAGGTGCAGATGTTACCACTGCGTCACCCTGCTGCCCAGGCATTTGCTGGACTGCCCCATTACCTTATATAGCTCTTAGAGGATAGTATCATGTGATAACATAAGAGCTACTTCCTTGCCTGCTCACACTGACATATGTCTATATATGGCAGTGTTATAGCTTAGACCATGTGACCTAATTCACTCCAGTAGGTCGATGAATCACGTGTTTTAGAGTACAAATCTCAAATGGAAAACTTTCTATAACTCCATTGAAAAAAAACAACATTCGTGCCTATGTCATGATGCGCTACCAGGGTCTTTAAAAGGACAATGACTACGAGTAGACTTTCATTCAAAGCATGTTCGTTCATCTAATGAATCAATATCCACATATGTTGATGTAAAAAATAAATCGAACTAAACTGTTAACTGAGATTTTCTCAACTAGAATCGTGTGTTTTGCGCAACACTTTACTATTATTGAAGTAACTCATTTACTGTTTGCACAGTCCATTGACCTTGTGTTTTCGTGTCTTTTAATGACAGGTTTAAGCACATGGAGATCCGAGTAAATGCTGAATCAGCTGCTTTTTACAGGTGCCACCGCAGTCCACGCAACCTGCCCTTTGCACTCTGCTCTATGTGTTTGCGTTTAGATTGACCCATTGCGTTCATTGTATATATATATTCACTTTAAACAAAATTACACGGAATAAAGTATCTTTATATTCAACCACGATGCGGTAAGCAATTGTACAAGTTGTATTTGCAACCTTATGATTTCTAGATATGCTCACTCTATCGCTGAGCCATCTTACTAGCCATTTAATTACTAACTATTTTATTTACCATTTAATTCCCACTGATGTATTATCTCTTTTCCAGAGTTCACCTTGCCATAGTGGGAAATTATATCGGCAAAATAATATTAAGCGCACGTTTATGAATGTGAACTCGATCGAAAATCCCAGTTAACAACTGTCTCCATCAGGGCCGGGAGAGTGGAGCACAAGCGCACCAACGCCCGCCTACACCGTCTTCTCAGCACCCAGCGGGCGCTCATGAACAAAGAGTTCTGGTTGTACTGTGAGTGTTTCCGTCACTAGTTAGCGATTGGGGTGACAAAAATGCTGAACACTTTCACCCAAAAAAAAGCCCCCATGTAATAAGATCAACACATTGTTCTCACTGCTTATCCCCTCGCACTGTTCGACTTTGGAATTTGCTCACATGGTCTCTTTCCCCACGTTATTGTAACCTTTCCCAATTCCAGATAAGTATTAACTTTTGCATATTACCGCAGTCTACGGATTTTAAGATACTCCAGAAAGTACCGTAAACCTGTGCCTGGTGTCAATAAAGTTATGCATTTGTGGTCACACACATGCAGAGCTATCAGCTTATAAGACGCACTTGCCAACTATTGTTTTAAAATACACGAGAAAAATAGTGAGTCTTATAACGCGTAAATTAAGGTATACCGTCGATATTCTGTTTTGTTGCTGGCTGCTTGGCATTCTGAGCCTTTGGGTCTGTGCCCAGCAACCATCAGCTACACAGGCAGAGTCGCCCCACACAGCAGCTTTTCATTCCTGTTATCCTCTGGGGCGAATTGTGCTCCATTGCAGAGAATTCCCAACGCCTGGAGACAAGTACCGATTTAGCAGAGAAAATTATTCTGTTTGGCACAAGCCAATCTGTTTGATACAAGCCAACCTGGAGGATGCAGTCGACTGACGATACTTCGGGTTTAGTTAAAGTGTGCTGTGTTTACCAAGTGACCTAATTCATTGTAATCTTCCGTTTGAAAATCATTGCCACCACTGCCACAGCCCACATAACACTAGAAACTGATGGTTATCAATTGAAACTTGTAAATATAAGGAAAACATTGTTTGTAGAAGCAACCAACTAGGATGGTCACAATCGAGAGCAACTGGGTCACTTGTCGTAATCTCCAGTACGAATTTATTCTCGTGCTTTTGCTTAGAGGCCGCCTGTGCAGAATGATACAAATTCAACCAGCAGTGCATAGAGAATAGCGTAAATAGCAGATGTTCCAAAACCAAGTTGGTGTTCGTTTCTTTTTTATGTAATATGAAGTAATTTGAATGTATTTTATTTGTATTTATAATTGTCAATGATAATTGTTTTAGTAATAGCTCGTGCTGTACTTACTGTATCTTTGGCGTGTTGATGTTGACGCCGTTTTTTGGTTGCAGATTGCAATCCTTGCTTTCCGCGTGGGCGTCACAGATGCTTTCATTATTAATTTGCATGTCTGATGAATCGCCTTGTGTCGTATTTGCTGTTAAGTCCCATTTGTGGTTAAGTCCCAATGCTGTGCTCTGCTTGTTTTTTTTATTTAGGAAAGATTTCTTGAAATTATTCCAATTTTGTGTTTCCCGTGATCCGATTTATAGATTAAAGTGTATTTAAATCAAGTTACAGCTGTCACATCGGGGCCACATAATTAAGTGCGTTTGTATTTGACTGCAGTAAAACATGAATTTTGTTTACGCTTCACAAAATAAAAGCGTGCAAATTGGGCGAGCACCAATTAACTTTTTTTTATAGAAGCGTTTGTGTTCCTCTGTGACTGTGCTCCCCTGGTCACACAATTATCCCATTCCAAGGATGCACACTTCGACTGAACTTGCAGCTCTTTGTAATTTGTTTTGTTAGATACTTGAATGCTGCTTTTGTTGTCTGAGATGTAGCTACTGTTTTTTGTTCAAATTACAAGGGTTATCAGTTGTAGTCTGTTTACATAAAATCAACAATGTATTTCAGTTAACTTCCTGGCCTATATAGTGATGTAACGATGGGCTGATTAATCTGTTAAAATCGGTTCATGTGCCCACATTGCATGCGTAAAATTATTTGCGTGAGAAATGAAGCAGAGAAAACAAAACAAAACGAATAAGATCGACAAAATAAGAAAAAAAATAGTCTAAAATAAATCACTTTTAAAATCGTGATCTGGAATCTGAGGCCAGAGAGTGCACAGTGGAGATAGGGTGGAGGAGGTGAATCTCTCCGTGTCTATCTCGCACCTTATTTATTGCTCACCTTTTTAAGTCCATCTGTGAGGACATCGTATTTCCATTTGCTTCGGGAACATTTGTTGTTGCCAAACCATTGTCAGAAAGTGACAACGCACCAAACGTATCATTCAGAAGTTCTCCGACATGTTGGTTTCAACTGCGACAACCGTGTTGTTGTTGCCTTCCACAGTGGCGGTGAACGTGTTTGACTACATGGGCAGCATCCTGAGCTACATCGTCATTGCAATCCCGATTTTTGCCGGCGTCTACGACCGTCTGAGCCCATCCGAGCTCAGTGCACTCGTCAGCAAGGTGGGTCCGTGCGTGCAGAGTCGCGACAGCGCACACCGTTCTGTGGGGAGCGGGGGCGCAGCGATATGCACACTGCGCTACGAACTCGGCAACTTGTGATCGATTGCCGCTCGCCACCAACATCGATTGCCGTTCGCCGCCAACACAAAGCGCCTTGTGCAGCGCTTTGTGACCCTCTGGTGAAAGGCGCTCTATAAATGCTATTATTATTAAATATGTGAACGGATCACGGGGGTCTCTTAGGCGGACTCCAGCGTAAATAGGTATTGATGGTGGTGTGTTAAACACCTGCACTGGGGAGATTATGGAGACCAGGTGCGATGCTGGCCACACCACCCACGCGTGCGCCGTGCTGGTTTTAATAGGTGCTTGCGGACAGCTCTCGCCCCAAAATTGTATACGGCTGCAAGGAGGATATTTGACTTTGTGTTGGTCTGTCTGTAGCAATGCTAATGCATTGATGGCAGACACCGTCTTCCTCTAATGTATCTAACGTTACTCGTTTACATTTACCCAGCAATGCTGGTACGCGTTATATGACTGTTAAAACAACTTAATGCTTTTTTTAGGGGCAGGGGTTTGCAATTTGTGAGTTGTTTTACATAAGCAGATATGCGACGTGTAAGTAGGTGAAAATCTTACTTAAACAGCATTTCGACTAATCAGGCTTTAATGAATCATTTGCATTTTTTTTCTTCCAAAAAAGTTTAATTTCCAGGAACTTGTCTGCTTCCAGCTCAAATGACAAAAAGATTAGGACGGGAGTACTGGATGATTATGCAGATTATGCCAGAGAGCAGATGATCATGCAGATTACGTATGGAGCAGACCGATGACTTCCCCTAATGTGATGTTTTCCAGAGGCTTGCAATGTGCATGCTTTACCACGAGAATTTGCATAGATTAGTGGCCCCACTCTTTAATTTCTTCTCTGATTAGGCGGAGGCATAAGCCGGCAATCAGGGACATGGGCTTCTGTGTCACCCCCCCGACAAGCCCCACCAGCTTGCCAGCCAGATGAGAGCCCAAACAAAGCTTTTTCTGCCCCCTCACTAATGAGAAAACTCGCCCAGTTACGGCGAGCCACTGCAAGCAGCTTTTATGTCCTGAAAACTAGGCTGTGTTGAGAGAGAAAATAAAAAATACACGTAGATTAAATTGGATCCGTGCTGACTTTGACTGATTTAAAATGCAGCTTCTAACATGTGTTGTTGTTGTGTATTCTGACAGAATGCGTTCGTGTGCATCTACCTCATCAATTGCTTCAGCCAGCTGATCGACCTGTCCAGCAAGCTGTCCGATGTGGCTGGATATACACACAGGTTACCGGCGTTTTTAGCTGCTTTTCCGATTACAACAACATTCTTTCCTTGATATTTAAGGTCTGGTTAATCTTTTTTATACGAAGGTAGAATTGCTTGGAATTTCATCATCATCATCCTTGCTTGGAATTTAAAAGGCTAAATATATATGGATGCAGTTATAATGTGTTACAGTAAACCATCCCTGCCGGTCCTAGAGATAGGCTTGAGTGATGAGTATATATGTCACCTACACTGTGGGCAGCAGAGTGCAGTGCAGCAACATCCATTGTTTAACCAGACTTCTATGTTCCCGAGTCTATGCTCCCCACCTTTACCAATTCGCACTGACCGGCGTGCTGGTAAACTACAGTATTCAAGGCCCTAATCCAGCAGTGGATTGACAAAAAGAGCCACATGAGTACGTAAGGCTCAATTAGTAATTTGCATCAGGCAGCGCAACAGTTAGCCCGCATCATATGTGAGCGTGCGTCGTTAGCTGTCCATCGCGTGAACGGCGTATTAAGCAGCATCTGCCTCGTCTGTTCAGGATTGGGGAGCTGCGGGAGGTACTGCTGGAGCCGACAGATGCCCCCCACGATAAGTGGGATCCAACCCAGGAGGCATCGTGGGATTTTGAGAGGTGAGAGCACTCAGGCTATAGCTCCCCGCTACTCGTAGAGCACTGTAGAAAACCTGCGAAGCTTCTTCAGCAGCACATGAATTCAGGCTACACCGTCACCCAGCACCTTACTGCAAAGCAAAACTGTCATCCATGTTGAATTTTTTTTTGCCCAGTTTTATCCCGATTGTGCAGTCAGTGTCATGTTATGAGACGAAACGTCTATTTAGAGCTTTCTTCGAACACATTCCAATGGCGCATGGATGCGGATATCACAGAACTGCTTTTCAGATCCCTTCAAGTTTTCTCTGATTCAGCACTTTCCCACTTTTTCTGTACAGAAATGTTTGTTGGATGACAGATACTTTTAAAATCTCAGACCTGGCACTTAGCCCATATTTAATACGATGGTATTTTCTACAGTCATTGATGATTAGGATGAGACATCAACTCTCGACATTGAAGATCCTGGTTTAATCACAGGTAACGTATGGATTAGAACCCAAGATCTCAATGGTGCCAGCTCATTGCTTTGAACTTTAAGCTGTCCAGCAGCTCTAAGCTTTTTTTTCCATTTAAAAGACTTTTCAATCATGAGGCATCACTGTAAATAAAATTGGTGACAACTTTGGCTGTGAATCATGCCTGTGACATTACAGCATTACCTAAGAGAGTTATCTATATTAGGTCCTTGTCTGACTTGGCTGTGTGTGTGCGTGCGTGCGTGCGTGTGTGCAGCTGTCAGTGTGAGAGATGCAACACGGAAGGGATGGACACAAGGTCCCTGGCAAGCACCACTAAGCTGAGGTATCTAGGTTGCCACTAATCGGCACGCTGAGGTATATCGCCAGCTGCAGGGGGAAGGCTCGCGCAGGGATACATGTGCTGCATGTACATTCTATCCCCTGCCACGAACATCCACAATGATATTGAATGTATTGTTGAACTTAACCACTTATGCATGTTACGTGCATAAAATGCTATGATTTTTTTATTTATGCCTTCATATTTTAGATGCATGGTACACTTCCAAAAATAACATTTCACTTACATACCATTAATGTACCGCGACCCTCACCAGGACAAGCGGTTTAGAAAATGGGTGGATGGATGGACCATTAATGTAAGTGACTATTATGGGAGTTTTACAGGATTGATTGAATCTGTTATAAACGCGCAAACTCACATAACAATATCCAGTAGTTTTACCCATTTACTCTCCAACCACACATACGTGTGTTGCCTTTGTGCGTGCAGTCACGATACGGGGAGCAGTAGTGCAGTGCCTAGTGTACTGCACTACAAACCAGGCGACTGAAGGTCAAATCCCACTCATAATCAATAACAGTGACGAATATTTTAACTGGTCCTGGTCTTCTCCTGGAGCAACTCAAGCTTAGATGAGTGCCTGCTGCAGCGTGTACGCATCTGCACTGGAGAGACATGTGCTACTTGCTAAGCGCACTTGCCCCAACAGTCTGTGAAGGATTTAATGGCATGGGGACGGGTTGTCTTTGCAGCGTCATCGAGCCGTGGAACGAGATGGCAAAGGACGCCTTCGTGCTAGACCGCGTGTCCTACAGCGCTCCCTCCAGCACCCAAGCTCTCGTGCAGGACCTGTCGCTCCGGCTGACCTGGGGCCAGAACGTCCTGGTGGTGGGAAACACGGGCACAGGAAAAACCACTCTTCTTCGCGTGCTCAACGGCCTGTGGCCTACCCTGCAAGGCGAGCAAACCATGCGGCAGCCTCTGCCACACAATCATGTGTCTGTTTTACTTGATTTATTGAAATCTATTCCTATTCTCACCCGCACGGATTGTAACCTCATCGTGGTGGACGGGATTGCGTGTTCCAATGAACCCCAGAGTTATGTCACCTGAATTCTAGCACTCTTGCTAGTGTCTCCCTTGGTGAACAGGTTTGGGGGGAGGTTTCATTTAATTAGCAATCCGAAGACCCACCGACTAACGGAGGTTGGCGTCAGGAAGGGCATCTGGCCATAAAATCCTGCTCTTATACCCCCACCATAGGGGGGTAACCGGCCCCACCCAGGTAAACATGCATACCGGCCATTTAAACTGGCAACAACAAAAACAACTCTCACGATACAGGTGTTAAATCTCACAAGTAAGAATTATAACCACGGATGTGTGCCATTTGTTCATGGTATTGCGTAGGTTCTGTCCGCATGAGGACCTGCTTTGGGCCACGGGGAATTCTCTTCCTGCCGCAGAAGTCCTACTTCACAGACGGGACCCTCCGTGAACAGGTACATCACTGTGCGGTCGTTCACTCGATCTCTGTCATAAACAGATGATGTGCTAATACTATGTTAGCGGTGGTCAACACATTTCTAAATAACACCACCGTAAAAGGAACATTTGTATTGGGCAACTTTCAAGCAATGGCCCTTTTTCGTGGCACATAAATAGACAGGCCAGAGAGATAAAGTGGATAAGAGTTGGAGACTGCACTATACACCCTGACTCTTCTTCTTCTTTGCGATTCTTCGAAGCAGCACGATGGTCAGCTTCTGGACGTCGTTGTCTTTCAGCACACCCTGACTGATAATGTGCTTATTTATTTACCGAGTGTTGGGTTATTAGTTGGCTGTGTAATGTGGAGGAGACGGATTACACACACCTCACTCATGGTATGTGACCAACCATCAATAGTTTATTACAACGATGGAGTTTGTGACACTGCCCTCTGCTGTCAATGTAGGCCTCTCACGAGCCTACAATTCGTGTTTCCTGCACAGTGGTCGGTCATCCAAAAACTATAAAGGCCCAACCCTATTTGTATGTTGTACAATTTGAATCAGTTTTCTTAATACATGATGCTCTCTCTGCTGTAGATCATTTATCCACTGAAGGAGATGTACCCGGTTACTGGTAAGCAGGACTTTTTATCACTCGAGATAGAATGACCATGATAGCTCATATGCTGACGATGATACCAGTACTCCTTCTAGACGTTGCACAATATCAAAGTGACCCACACACATGGCAGATAACACTAATAGTGACTTCAACAAGTGTGGAGTTTTAATTGTGATGATGCATTGCAGGTGATTCTTGTAACTGCCCTTCACATACTTTAGGTCAGCTCCTACGTACACAAGTAATGAAAAGGAATGTTCCGAGTAACATCCTGTTTTGTGTTTAAATCCGACCGGATGGCTCAGCCAGTTTAGCAAGTGGCTTACAATCAAGCTTTGTTTGAGATATCTGATAAAGCCGCTTTCAACTATCAGCGAAACGTCGTATTTTATTATAAATTATGCGGGTTTGCTCTTCAACATACAGTGTCCTGAAGTAGTGAAGAATTGGCACGTTTTGTGACAAACCTTATAAATTGGCTGTGTCGGGTGGAGGCAGGTTTACAACACTTATTTTTTACGTGACCCAACCCATAAAAGGGAAATATTATGGCTCACATTTCGAAGGCTGCCATTTTAAATCCTGCTTGGGGGTTGATTAAACCTATCATCTCTCTAAGGGCGATAACATAAGTATCGCTTTATTGGAAAAGTCAGTCCTTGCCATCAGAATGTTGATTTTCCTCCACTGGCTCAGGGATGTAAACAGGACATAAGCACTGCCTCAGTGCCATTTGAGCAGGAAATTGCTGTGACCATCTGTTTTAAATCCGCCCTCAATTAACCTTTACGTCTATTCTGCCAGAAGATTTTGATGACAAGAGGATCTTGCACTTTCTGGAATGTGTCGGGCTGGTGAGAAGTACCCCTGCATATCTTACAACATACGGACCCTTACCCTGGGTGCAGGGATTACATTTACACCGCACGAGTGCAGTCTAATGAGCGCTGCCTGGTCCGCCAGTGAAGATATTCTGCGTGCACGGTAGGTCAAAGTAGATCTGTTACAGCAGCATGGGAGTCCTTGCGTAACACAACAGCTGCTCAATGGCTTTGTTGCTACACGTTGTGTGACCCTCCAAGCGACAAGGCGATTACTCTTGTAATATATTACTGTTACTAACGGAGATGAAGCCCCCCGTTGTGCTGTGCTACGCAGATGAGATATTGCCTGTTATAATTACACGTGCGTGCGGCACCGTGGCGAAGTGAGTTAAGCTGCCGCCTCACAGCAAGGAGGCACCGGGTTTGATTCCCGGCCCTTCGGCGCCTTTCTTTGTGAGGTTTGCACGTTCTCCCTGTGTCCGCGTAGATTTTCGCTGGGTACCCCGGTTTCATTCCACTGTCCAAAGACAGTTAAGCTGCCTTGGTTAAGTAGCGTAACTGAATCGCCCCCGGTGGCCTGCGATGGACTGGCGTCCCATCCTGGATATAGAACTGTTTTGCACCTTGCGTCTGCCGGGATGGGCTCTGGCATCATCGCAATCCTGCACAGGGTAAAGCGGGTACTGATAATGACCGAATGAATAAATGACACGTGCTCCATGTTGTTATTGTGTTGCGGTGTGCTCTGCAGTCGGCCCTCCTGGACAGGACTGGGGGCCTTGACCAAGAAGTAGACTGGAGCTGGTGAGTGTGTGGCTCGTGGAGCTCATTATTCTCCAACATTATGGATCAGATGCCAATGTGATGTACACGACCTGTCTAGCTGCTGTCGTATAACTCTAGTTAATATGCTGCCCAGTCAATGTACATTTCGTATTTTGTGTCTTGGGTGCGGTCACACGTACGTTTAATACAGGGTTAGCGAATCCAGGGTTAGCGAATCATGAGAATTTATGAAGCTCCCGAGCCTACTGGGATAGGTGTCCAGGAAATGGCAGTACATCAGTGTTTACTTTAGAGTATTATTTCCTCGCTATGCGGTGGGCAGCATAGGGCAGTGCAGGAAGAGCCATCGTTGCACTTTGGATCCATGCCTTGACGTCTGTGATCCCTGCCGTAACAACTTACGTTGACCAGAATGGTGAAGTATGGTCAAATAACCCCTTCGACCTACACGGCGGGGGAAATCCCTCATCCATCACTGGATGGACAACAACTGTACATGTGCGTGATCGTTGTCTCCTTGTACTTGTGAATTTTCTCATGGTTCCCCAGTTTTCTCCCGTGCATGATACACTCATTAACACGGAGCTGGCCACACATCCAGATTCAGGACCTTCCTGAAAACACAGGTCTTAAGGCTTGTCAAGGCGTCCCTGGATTATTATGTTTTGATCTTATTGCTGTATTACCTTTTATAATCACTCTTGGCTTTAAAATGCAATGATGGTGCCACAATAATGTAATACGGCAAACCGAGTTGTTATTTCAGCTCTCGGTTGTAATGAATCGTCCTTCGGTGGTCGTTTGATTTGGTGTGTGTTTGCTGAACAGGTCTGACGCCCTTTCTCCTGGAGAGATGCAGAGACTCACGTTTGCAAGGCTTTTCTACCATCAGCCTACCTACGCAGGTAACGTAGTTTTTATTTTACAGAGTGCGTTACCCACCAAATACATTATTACCAAGCTCTACAACAAAATGTCAACTGTTTACTAGTTCAATGAGGAAATGCTTACAGTGGTCCACTGTGCTCATTACCTATAAACATCTCTGACATTCAGTCCACAACTCCCAAAGCTCTGGACTGGAATAATTTGAACCTAACGTCACACCGTAAAATGTTACTATACCTCCATACGACCACATGATTGGAGAAAGTGGAAAAGCCGTGAGGAATTCCTACTGCTGGCTCACAGTTATCAGAGACGAGACGAGCACAACCCCATTACTCGCTGAGAAGCCACTTTGTTAACCCACTTGGACCTTACAGTAGGGTCTTAATCTTAGACTGTGTTTCCATGTGCTCATTATTTGAACATGTGAAAGGATGCTTCCAAAAAAAAGTGCATTACGATGATGATTTTCATGTTCTTGAGATGAGATCACATCAAACTTAACATTGACATTTGAGCCACTCTAAATCATTGGTTTGAATGACCCGATGTTGGTCTCACATTGCCTTGTCTCATATCCCCCCCTCCAATGGTAAATTTCCAAACCGAAGTCCTGGACGAGGCGACAAGCGCACTGACAGAGGACGTGGAGGGAGACATGTATCGCATGTGCAAGCAGCTGGGCATGACGGTGCTTAGCGTGGGCCACCGCAGCAGCCTGGAGAAGGTAAGCATTGGGGTGGGGAGGGCAGTCGGGGAGAGAGGTGGTCCCATTACCTGGGCCAATAAACCCGGTGTCTCACCACTTGCAGCTACTGTTTTAATGCTTTTCAACTGAGATTGAAAGCATTATCTCTGTCCGTCTCCGTAACAGAGGGCACTATAACTCTCGTAAGGGACATGATTCACTATGAATCAGGTTGTGGTATAGAGTTGTGTTGAAAATGGGGACTTGCCCGAATAAAACGGCCAAATTGATCAAATGGTCACCCAAAACTTATAGACAAAAAGACAAACATGTTTTGCCCTGACAGCTACCCGTCAGCTTCCGTAGTGCTAATTAGACATAAAAGGCACCTTAATTATTACTGTTATTAAATACACCTGAGGTCAACGTATTTTGGGAAACACAATGTAATCACGTGCATGGTTTTCCAATCTTGATTCATATTTTTTCCATTTTTATTCCATATGTATCTGCATTATGTCACTCTCGCACAGCAGTGCCGCCCTGT
>JAZEWU010000002.1:18798326-18832803 GCA_036362915.1 Geotria australis | reverse complement strand
TCGTTTTCCTCTCTCCTTCGCGACATTTTGCCTCCCGCGTTGAAGGCCCGATAATGTCTCCAACGTGGGAGGAAAAACGTCACGAAAGAGAGAGGACGAGCGCTCGATACGGCTGTCCTGAAAGAGCAGCTTTTGAGAGGAATTCTCATACATCGATATCATTAGTTGACTTCCAAAGGAATACAAACCAAGACTCATCCCTCGTGTAATAGTCTCTACGCCGTACAGTGGGTTTGATTAAGTATTAGAGTACACCTGTCGGCTCGGATACAGACCCATAGTAATCGGACCGTACAAACGAGATGTACCAGATGTGCAGTAAGTTGGGCGCACGGCACAAGTTGAAGAGTGCATGCTGTAACGCGGCCGGATTGATGCGAGGATTGGCAGGCTTGCGTAGATCTGACGTCACCGGCATCCAACGCGTCCCGCGGAGGAACACAATATACAGGTTGCGGCACAAGTCGCTTTACCGAGAATAATGAAATAACTCTGTGAGGAATTATATTTATTAGTTATTACAGAAATTGTTGAAAGTGTCCTCCATCACGTTCAATACACACGCTGCATCGGTGGACCACTGAACAACGCAAAGCACGGCGGCCGCATATCTAGCCATTATCAGAAACCACTTAATCCTATACAGGGTCGCGGTGAGCCGGAGCCTATCCCGGCAGACACAGCGTGCAAGGCAGGGCTATACTGTACCCAGGATGGGACGCCAGTCCATCACAGGGCACCGGGGGCAATTAACCTATGCAGCAGCATGTATTTGGACTGTGGGAAGAAACCGGAGGGCCCGGCGAAAACCCACGCGGACACGGGGATAACATGCAAACTCCACACAGAAAAACACCCGAGACGGGATTCGAACCCAAGTTTTTCGCTGTGAGGCGACAGCGCTACTCACCGCACCACCGTGCCGCCCATCAGCTTAATAGCAATTCGAAATGAGTAAGTGAGCAGCGAGTGAGTGAGTTTCAGACACAATATGATACACACACGCAGCCCTTACACAACTGTTGTGTTGCGTCTCTGGAGCGGTGGCGCAGTGGTTAGAGCACTCCCGCTAGAAATGCGGCGACCTGAGTTCGATTAACAGCCAACAGCAGAGACGGATACCTGAACCGGTTCCGCGCCTTCACGATATCGACTCAACCGTAAGTGAATAACGTTTTAAGGTGTTTATTAAACTCAGCACTGGGGAGACAAAGGCGGTCGGGCGTGGGATTAGTCAAATCCCAACCTCTCGTGTGCCGTGCTGGCCTTCATAAGTGCGCGTTAACAACACTCACCCCAACGGCCTGTGCAGGCTACACGGGGCATCGTTGTCTTTGCGTAACAGTCTCCGTCTCATGTCTGTATGTTTGTATATAAAGTACAATACTGTATATATGTTTTCTGTATGCCCGGCTGTATTGCTTGTCACTCTTATTCCACGCTCATCGTTAACAGCAGAGGGAGGAGGGTGTCTATGCGCCTCACAAAATGAAAGTCCTGCCCGAGTCGGTTCGATTCCCGCCTCGGACGCCTTTCTATGTGGAGTTTCTGTGTTCTCCCCCTGTTCTGCGTGGGTTTCTTCCGGGTTCTTCGGTTTCCTCCCACACCTAAACAAAACGCATTAATTGGCTGATAGCATCATACATATGTAGGACACAGTGTCTGACAAAAGTTGGCGCCGGCTGGATGCGTAGCTGCCTTCCCCCTGCCTCTCTGCGGTTTACTTACACCCCTGTTTACGTGTCTCATCCATGACCAGACGTGAAATTTGCGCGCGTTATAAATAGTATTATTATTATCATTAACAAACCGCAGTCGGGATCAGAACTCGGCTGTCGTAGCCTCGCGGAGTGTCACGGACGCTCCCCCAAGCCTCACTCACTCAGCGCAATCCGCTTGCAAGATTACTCGCGTGCGAACTTTCATTCCGGATAATTGTGTCTTCAAATTAATTCCCCCGCAGCCTCGCCCGCATCCTCCCTGCGGTTATTGCCTCGTTGTTAATCGCGTTTGGTTCAGGGGTACGGAGAGAGCGGGAGAGAGGGAATGCCTCTGTAAACCTGCAGAGGGAAAAAGAGCAGATTACGGCCGAATGTAAAGCGTTGGGAGCTATTAAGTTACACGGACTCATGCAGATGAGGAATTAAGTCTTTGCAAGCCGCGTGCGCTATTTGCATAAATATAGTAACGGTCTAATCTTGCTGTTTGAGTGGAAATCACTTGGGCAAAAAAAATGCAATTACTGAGTGAAAAATAAGCGATCGGACATTAGTGATGTAACTATGTTCACAATATCGTTTTTTTTAAATAACAAAACATTTTTTTATAAAGCCGCATGTGTTGAATTGAAACTCTACGTGGTGGGAGTGTTAGGCGCGCGAGCGTGTGACGGGGTATGAGACATCACATTGCAATGCAGTCTTTTCAGCGTCCTATTCGCCAACAAAGCGTGTTTCTATGACTCCCTATCTCTCTCTTCTCTTCTCCTGTTACAGCCATTAGCGCTGTCGTCAAACAGCCTACGACTGGCAGTGACGCGCTGGGGCGGTCATCATCCTATACAATAACTGCGCCGCGCGGGTCTTTGGGGCCCAATCGAGTGGCGATATAGAATCACGCTCAGCCGGTTCCGCGGGTTACGTAGTTTGCCCCGTTCAAGATCAAAATCGATTCTAGCGACACATTTTGACTTTCACTTGGAAACGTATCTAGGAGAGCGCGCCGCAAAGTCCCTCCTCTGCGTAATTAGAGCCCCTCTATAATCCGGCCAGCAAATTTCCTGCAGGATCAGATATTACCGGCTAAAACCGGTGGGCTTTGACGTGAGCACGAAATCAGCTTAATTTCCATAATTTCCCCCCACCCCACCCCGCCTATCCCCTCCCCGTGCACAGTTTGATGGATGGTTTGAATGGTTAATTAATTGCGGGATTAGGCGAGAGCGTGGGCGCGCGCAATATGCCTCGGGAGACCCGTGTTTGGGACAATGCACGCGTGGCCCAACGCCCATGTCACCTGGTTAGACGCAAACTCGGACAAAAAAGCCCACATCAATCCTATCCCCCCCCCGCAACCGGGCAGACGCCCGCATTAGAAAAGCAACCAACCGAAATAACTTGCGGGAGCAAGGTGCTTAGCGTAATGACCATAAAGCCCCTCCTCTGATGGCCATTTGGTCTTTAAAACGAATGCGAGATATTTGATTCATGCGCGGCGATGGGATTATTGAGGATGAACCCAATCAGTGCCTGTCCCTTAGCGTATTATCTTATATAGGCGGGGCTCAGAAGAGTCGTGATTAGAGGTTATTTATAAATCTCTTGCAAAACACAACTTTTTCTCCCCCACCCACCCACCTACCACGCCGCTTCTAATCTGCGTTTGGACGCACGTGTCCCGGCAACGTGCGGCAGAAGCAGCCGCAGCAGCGGTACCTCCCCCCGCTCTCCCGCCAGCCAGCCAGATGATGCTGTTGATTTTGCTGCTGCTGCTCTTACTGATGTAGTGATGCAGGTTTTCACGGCTCCGTGTATGAGAATTGCTCTCAAGCGCTGGTCTTTCGGAATAACCGTGTCGAGCGTTCCTCCTCTCTCGGTCGCGACCATTCGCCCCCCACGTCGGAGGCATCGTCGGGCGAATGAATGGCACGGCTGAAAGTTGTGCTGGTGTGACTGTTGCTGTAGTTGTAGTAGCTGTCCTGCTGTTGCTGCTGGTGTGCAACGCGAGTGAAGGCGAGGATTTGCAGACTGTGTGAAAGTCTGCCCGCACCAGCGAATCGTGATTCGGGGTTTGATACATTGAACGCAGTACAGGTATATATAGGCAGTGACTCGGAATGTTTGTTCTATGTCAACCAAGTGAGAGGTTTTATTGAGACTACGAGGTATTTTTCTTCAAGGAAAACTGGGTCATAAAGGCAACTATTACAAACGTAACAATCCATTTCACGATAATAGACTCAATTGCCCAGCGGCAGCTTGTTGCCCACTTGTTGCTTAGATACGCGGTTCCCATCAGTCTGTTATAAGGCTATACGGGGATCTTTGTCCTAACATTTGCATATATTCTCAGAAGAAGTAATTGGTAAATAACCGATTATTTGAAAGTAGAAAATAATATTTTTCTCTCTAAATGAGCTCAGGTTTGGAAATCCATGGAACTCAATGCCTTCATGACTGTGTGTGGAATGTTTCTAAGCACGCGTCACTAACTCTCCCCTCGACAGCACGACCACCATGGGGAGATGGAGCGATTGAATCCGCCTGGCGTGCTGGGACGACATGGCCCGTTGGACCCCGAGACCGTGAGCAACAGTGACAGCGTGTGAGTGGGCCATTCACCCAGCAGTGGATAGATCATGACCGGTGCCGATTGTCATTCAGTCTCCACCAGCTGTCGCCTTGTTCACAGTTGTCGCGCGTAGGTGGCGCTCGATGTGACGCGAGTGATACCGCGAGCACTCTTGTCACATTTTCTATTTAGCATGGTCACTGATGGACCGGCACGGTGGCGCGGTGAGTAAGTGCTGCCTCCTCACAGAAAAAAAAGTCCCCGGGATCGCATCTCGGTTCGGGTGCCTTTCTGTGTAGAGTTTGCATGTTCTCCCCGTGTCCGCGTGGGCTTTCGTCGGGCACTCCGGTTTCCCCCCACAGTCCAGAGACATGATGCTGCATAGGTTAATTTGCCTGCGGACTGAATTGCCCTCGGAGCCCTGTGATGGACTGGGGTGCCATCCTGGATATAGCCCTGTCTTGCGCTCTGTGTTTGCTGCGTTCGGCTCCGACTCACCGCAACTCTGTACACGATTAAGCGGTTTCTGACAATGAATTAATCGCAATGAAGAAGAAGAATGAATGAGCAATCAGTGGTGTAGCCATCGAGTGTGCAGGCGGAGCAACTCCACCGGGACCCGTGGGTAGCACTTGCCCACCAATTGCCCAACAACGGGGGACAATTGGACACCCACTCCCCAACCCCACGATTAATTCGATGCAGCGGGGTCCATGGTCCATGCCACCCACGATATACGTACGCCCTGTTGGTACAAACGATTACACCGCACATCCATTCAATTTGAAGCGACACGGCAATCATCGCCCCCTACTGTGAAAACTTGGCAGGATCCTCCTAAAAAATACTCATGAGACTGGATGAGGTTTTGCTGGTCAAACATGCGCGATAATACTTATACATACGCAAGATAACAGCAATCTGTTGATTAGGTTTGATTTGTAACGAAAAGGCATGTACAGCTATACGCCTGGCGCCCGCTGGGTAATACAGTACACGTAACGACTGGCAATCCGGCAGTATTTGTTTTAACAAGGATGACTGCTGATGAGATCCTGAATGTCGAAACTAGTCCGATGGTTGTTTACGTAAACAAATGCTGCCGGATGATATCAGTCCGGAAGACGTATATATACGGCTGATCGTTCAAGTACGACTTAATTTCTACGCATAGAAACACAGATCTGGTTCTCGTACACATGGCAGTATATGGTGACATTGTCGATAGCACGGTGGCCTTTAAAAGAAAAGAATATAACAGGTGACGTTTTGGTCAATATCCCGTTTATTCACACCACCTAACCATCTATTATACTGCCCTGTGTGTGTGTGAGAGAGAGGGTGGAGGAGGAGTGTAGCTGCTCAATCCAGTCCAAAAGCTGCCCGCAGATGGAGCGAAACGTCGAACATCGCTCCGAACAGCCTGTGGGAGAACTGATTATGACGTCGCTGACGACGACGATGACGCGTCTGCACGTGGCGTCGCTCTCAGCACGCGGCTCCCTCTGATGGGATTACTTACTGCTCCGTGCAGCGCAAAAGCCAATCAGGCATTCACACAGAGGTGCAGAGGGATTGCTGCTCGGGACATCCAGGGGGACCGTCGTGAGAACGGAGACCTGCAACGACGGTGGTTTCTCGGTCTCCGCCATGAGGCGACAGCGGTGCGCAAGCCGTTTAAAAACAGTTGCAGATTGTTTTACTTTTCTCTCTACCCCCCACCGGACTCATCCATCCCTCTGCCAACAGAGCAGATGTCCGTGCTTAATCTGTTCCTAAAATGCATTATCTCCTTTGTAAACATATATAGGTCAGTAAATATGCAAAACGCTTAGGACAAATCTGCATATAATGTTAATCTGTCGGGCGTAACAGTTAGATCCGTCTTAAAACATTAATCATCGTAAAGGCAGGGGGACATTATAATTGTTTTCTTTCTCGATCGAGCAACAAATAAGTGAGGGAGTAACTAAAGTAATAAATATATGGCATCGGAGCCTGGATTGGATTGGACATAGAGACGATGCTCCCAGCGCGTCGATTCCAGTTAACGGCGAGCCGGATCAGTAATATCCGCATCCACGGGATGAAACATTTGCGCCCGTGTGTCCACACATCATCATCAGCATCGCGATCAGTATTCCACTATCGTAATGACGTTAGCACGACCATGTTTACTGGCATCATCATTAAGTTATTACCACCATTATCACTGTTATCGTTGTCATGACGTAGGTTTTCACAGCTCGACGTTTGAGAATTGCTCTCAAGAGCTGCTCTTTTGAGATGGATGTGTCGAGCGTTCCTCTCGCAACGTTTCGCCTCCCTCGTCTGAGGCATCTTCAGGCTTCTTAACTGTCATCGCCATCATCACTGTACTTCGTGTCACCATCATTTAAACATGGCGGCATGGTGGCGCGGTGAGTAGCGCTGCCGCCTCACAGCAAGCAGGTCCCGGGTTCATATCCCCTGCTCGGGTGCCTTTCTGTGTGGAGTTTGCATGTTCTTCCCGTGTCCGTGTGGGTTTTCGCCGGGCACTCGGCTTTCCTCCCACAATCCAAATACATGCTGCTGACTAAATTCCCCCAGTGCCCTGTGATGGACTGGCGTCCCATCCTGGGTAGAGTATAGCCCTGCCTTTCACCCTGTGTCTGCCGGAATAGGCTCCGGCTCACCGCAGCCCCGTACATTGTACAGGATTAAGCGGTTTCTGACAATGGATTGATGGATGGATCATTTAAACATGTTTTCGTAGATTCAGCGAAGTGCACATTGAGAAGCTGCTTCTTCCCTGTCCACTCCCTGCTGCGGTTGGAGCCCAGACTTAAGAGCTCCCTCTGCTCCTCTGCCCGGTGTTCACTGTTGCGTGTTGACATTCTGTTGCCTTTGGCATCTCCGTGAATTCAAATTGAAACTCTCAAGTTTAGCAAAATGCGTTCGTGACTCTACTGGATGTTGATTGTTTTCACTGGTGCATGGATGATGGCTCTGTCCGAAGTTCCACCTCGAATTTAAGTCTCGTGATGAAATCATAAATAATCCCATCTCAATTATCGGGGAACCTAATTATTTGCCTCTCGTGAAGTGTGCCGCTAAATACAATAAAAAGCGGGCAACTGTTATCCAAAGTTTAAAATGGTAACAAAGTGGCCAAACCAATTGAGATGACTAATCTTTTATGCGCGACTGCACTGTAACGATGCGTACGGATGTAGTTTTCATTCATTCGTTGTCAGAAACCGCTTAATCCTGTATAGGTTTACAGTGAGCAGGAGCCTATTCCGGCAGACACAGGGCGCCAGGCAGGGCTGTACCTAAGATGGGACGCCAGTCCATCACAGGGCACCAGGGGCAATTTAGCCCGCAGGCCAATTAACCTATGCAGCAGCATGTCTTTGGACCGTGGGAGGAAACCGGAGTTCCCGGCGAAAACCCACGCGGACACGGGGAGAACACGAAAACCCAACACAGAAAGGCACCCGAGCCGGGATTCGAACCCGGGGCCTTCTTGCTGTGAGGCGGCAGCGCTACTCACCGCGCCACTGTGCCACCATGGATCTAGTTTTGCTCTTAATACGCGAACGTATCGGCGCGCATGATTAATACGGCATTCATACGCTCGCTCTCATCACAGCCCGGCCGCGCTGAGCGACTCGCAACGAGCAGCGGTAGAAGCGACCAGCGCCGACTGTCGGTCACGTCTTACGCTTAATTAGACTTGCGGTTGATGAATTGGTCCTAATTGAGGGCTAATTTCTCGAGCAGAGTGGCTGGTGGAGGCAGGAGAGACGTGTGTGTGTGTGTGTGGTGGTCGTGATGGTTTAATGTGGGCGGGGGGAGTTGGGAGAGGGGGTTGTTTCGTTGCGGCACGCGGTGGCCCCGGTACCGCCCGGGCCCCGGGGGCGGCTGGCGGGGCCACGCCGACACGCACGCAACGCGCCCCTTCACATCCACTCATCCGAAATTAGAACAAAACAAAACAAAAATCCCCTCCCAAACAAGGCTCTCACAGTGCAGGTACAGTTATGTATGCTCGATGTAGCAGATATAATCGGTTATATAGCAATTAGGACGGCTCTTGACTAAACTGGTCGTTTACGGGAGCCCTTAATTGGTTCATTACCCCGTGTGGGCTCCCGAGTGGCTCCGCACGAGACGAGGGGGACGCGGGGTGAGGGGGACGCGGGGTGAGGGTGATGCGTGATGAATGAAGCGGAGGGCTTCCGTCATGAAACGACGGCGCAGCAGTTGTTACAAGACCGCGATTGTTTTGACAAATGTCATCCTCGGACAATCGTCCCCTACGCATTCCTGTGGGGTGCCGTGTTTAATGCGTAAAAAGTTGTTAAGTTTTGAATCTATCTCGCCTCTCCGGCCTCTTTATTTTTGTGCGATAAAGAAGGCGCATTGCCTGAAACGTCGCCTGTTATGTACTTGTTCCCCCCCTATCAGACCACAAGTGGTGTTTACTAATTCGTTGAGTTTTGTGTTGGTTTAGAATTTGTTTTGGTGATGGGCATCTGCTGTATTGACTCGACGCCGGTAGGTCTTTAGCAGTAGTTCTTGCACCCCGTATTGATCAATACACATATAATACTAGACATATATGATACAATGCATTTTTTTAAGTCTTGCATTTCTCGCACCCCAAGCAAGGGCATCTCGCACACCACTGGTCTAGATGGTATTTGGCCTACTTTTTCACGCTGGTCAGACGTCTTGGAAGACGTGTGAATGCCCACAATTTACCCGAACACATGCTATCTACCTAACTGTGGTGTAGCCATTCATACTCCTGGGTGGACAGAAACGGATGCATTTTCGTTAGCAACCTGCCCACAGTTTCAACTGTCGCGCCAGGAGATCGAACAGGCGACCTCCGGTTTGCAATTGCTATGTACTGCTCACCATTACTTTACCACCTCCGTAAATTTATTACGAGCAGAGTGCCCGCCCTACGGCCGATTTTCTTCCAATCGTGTAACACGTTCTTGCGAAGTCGCTTGTTGATGACGTATCCGCCGACATGAATGCTTTGACCCGGCTTTCTTCCTCGTTTTCTTTTGTGAATATTGCTGGCTCTCTGAAGTTTCAGAACCGTAATCAATCAATTAAGTGGGACGTAAATCTTAAATAACGCATAAAAGCCTTGGTGCCGTGCAAATAAAATGTGCGCTCATGAAGAAGGATCCGAACCCGGTACCCTCAGTGCGGACATACATAGCAGCACTTGCTCCATCATATATATTACATACCTTCAGCAGTTTAGTACTTTATCTCAAGTTTAAATGAGTGCACTCATCTGGAGGCCGGTGTCACTTTGTTGTGAGATAGGACACGCGGGTGAGCGGCCGCTGTGTGTTGCTGGTAGGAGCGAGCGAGCGAGCGGACAGGCGGAAGAGGATCGATGGGTCGTCTCTCGCCGCGCCGGACGAGACCTGGAGGCACCTGGAGGCACCCGGTGGGTTCCCGCGCAGCTGACATCCGAGTTCCGTTTGTGTCAAATCCCAGGAATTCGCGCCGCCGCTCATGAGCTCAACCTTTAGCCCCCACCCCGTTTGCCGCTGAACGCGAGACGCGGGCCGGCGGCTCGTGTCGGGTGTCCATCCGGCGACGTGGACAGACGATGGAGAGAGAGAGCGTGGGGTTGCCGATGGAGGGGAAGCTCGCATGTGGAGCCGTGGCGCAGTGGTTAGCGCGGTGAGTGATGCACCTCACCGAGTTCGATTCGCGGCAACGGTTAACATCGGTGGAGGTTCTACTTCCATGCGTCCTCCTCCTCCTCTTCACCGTTTGATTCCCTCCCCCCCCCGCCCCATAAGTTTACTGCTGCCATTCTCAACTGGTGGGTCGCGACCCATCAGTGGGCTGCGAGCGCCACCTAGTGGTCCGTGGGGACCATACATCATTCAGTCCCCTAACTTCTGCCCTCTAAAGTTTGCATACCGTCCCGCTTACTCCACTGAAACTGCACGACGCACTGACACTTACAGACTCCGGCTCAACAGTCGCACTTCTCGGCCTTGACTCCGTCAGCAACAGCATCCTCATCAAACGCTTACTGCACCGGCACTACTCGCCTCCTACCTCCGCAACAGAACATCCTACATACAAGTGGGCAACAGCACCATTCCAGCCTCACACAACACGCACGGCGTCCCTCAGGGCTCCGTGCTCGCACCACTCCTCTTCTTCACATACATCCAGTCAGTCGCCTCATTGCAAACTACAACATAAACTACCGCTTCTATGTCGACGAGAGTCGGCTCTACGCTACCTTGACAGCACCGGACAGCACAGTCAACCTCACCACCTGCACCACTGTACTTCAGGCATGGTTGCTTAACAACCACTTACTACTCAACCCTGACAAATCAGCCTTAATCTACCTGGGAACGTCTCTCTGCCTCGCTTCCATCACACTCCCAACCAACCTAGATATCACTGCAGTCAGCCCCTCACCGCTCTCCAACCTACTCGGTATAACCCTTGACCCCTACCTTTCTTTTGACAAGCATATCAACCACACTCTCATGGCATGCAACTTCCATCTCCGCGCACTTTGGCAGATACGCTCCATCCCCTCCACAGCACACACGCTGGCATGCTGCGCCATCAACAGCACACACCACCACACACACCCAAGCATGCTGGACCATCAACACTCGAGTCGACTACTGCAACGCCATACTCAACGGTTTCGCAAAACAACAATGCAACAAACTCCTTCGACTTCAACACAACCTCGCTCGAGCAGTGTTCAACATCCCTTCCAGAGATTCACTCAGCAGCGACTGCTTGCGCACCCCTACACTGGCTACCAATACAACAGCGAATTATTTATAAGACCCCACTACTTTGCCACCAAGCCATACACTCAGGACACTCCCAATACCTCGCCAACGAGCTTACACCAGTCACCGCAATGCGCTCACGTGCTCTCAGCAGCTCCTCACAACATTTACTCGGCATCCCTCGCGCAAAAAGAAAACACGCAGAATGACGCTGCTCCATATTCGCACCCACAACCTGGAGCAGCCTCCTGCTACATTGTCTATTTCTATATATTTTGTTTTTAAGGAGGTGTTACTGACTAATGTGTCGAGTTTTTTTCGTTTCTTGAAGACGGGTAACTCAAATCCATAATGTTTGAGGTATTTGTCAGAAAGGCGAATTCCATACGTGCCTTCCACAACGTTTTTGAAATACGTTGAAACAGTTATTGTTTTGTAAACTAATTGTACTTGATATAGAACGCACTGCTTTTCAAACATGTGCCCGTCATTAATTTGCCATGAACGCGTCACGAAGAAAGGAAGAGGATTTTGAAAAGGCAGTGATTCTGCAACGCATATTAGGTCTGTTTGGGGCCACGGGGACACGGGGCCACGATAAGAAAGGCCCCTTTGTGCGCGACGCTGAGACTGACCAACTCATCTGACACGCTATCCACCGTGGGCATGCGAGCACGGGTCACCAGGCCACCCCGAACCACGCAGTGTGGGAAAACAGCTTCAGTGTTAGATTTTTTTTATATCGTTATTATTGTTTGTTAATACCTCTCATTGTACGACCTGAGTTCGATTCCAGGCCACGGCGAACTCATTCTGGCCCACCCCACGTGTCCTCAACAATTTGCACTAACGGTGTGTTTTTCTGTCTGCTCAGACGCAGGACCATTTCCCGAAACGTCACCTGTTATCTCCTTTTTATGCAGTATTATTGACGGATGCTTTGAGTTTTGCTCCAATGCCTAGGTAGCACCATCACAATATTTGTTGTGTCCTAACTTTGAGAGATTAACAACTCGGCGCGATCAACATGGTGTTGGTAGGCTTTTATCCAGCAGTGAATCGACCTAGGAAGGGGGGTGTAAACAAATCCTATCATTGTCCATCACACTGCTCCTGGGCTAACATGCGTGCAAGCTGACATTTTAACAGACGAGAGAGCGAACAGGTGGCCTTAGTATGCGGCCACGGGGCTGGGATGGGTTATGTTGGATCCAGGTTATTGGAGCGTGTTGCCATCGGCTGATAGATGACTCAGGTGTTGTACCCTTTATTTAACCAAAGTATAACAGTGATTTCTTGCCCGTGTGAGCATTGGTGCACAGCTCATATTTACGGTTCTGAGCTCTTGGTGGAAGTTCCACATTATTATGGTGTTGGGGTGAATTTATCCACATACTGTTGACTTCCCCACAAAGTGGTATTCACATTTTCGATGATGGGCTGTCAACCCAAAACCAGAATTTGAACTCGCACGCTTTTTGGTTTTGATTGCGAGGCGCTCGCTCTGCCGATGAGCCACCTGGCCGATCGTTCATCCAGGTGATGAAACACATGCCCGTTGAGACACAACATGTCGCCTCTTTTACTAGGGCGACATAAGTGACTGCAAGCCATTTTCAATAGAACAGAATAGAGTATATTTATTTTCCAGCTCCAAAAGTAAACTATCAATAATTCGATTGCAAATTAGAATGGAGTGAAGGCAAATGAGGCGGACTTCACTTAAACAATTCGGTAATGCGCGGTAGCTGCATGATTGAGCAGCCGGGTGCCCCTGACACGTAGAGCCACAACAGGTTTTCAGTTTCTGCAATCTGCAGACGTCTGACTTGCCAGGACAATGCGACAGACAGCTGGAGCACATGGCAACGACCAGCAGCTGTCTGGCCGGGAGAACACCGCTGTGAAGCGAGACAGCTCTGGCTGGCTGCTCGGCCGGTCAGTCGGTCGATTCGGCCGTTCATTGGTTCGTTACTTGGCTGCTTGGCTGGCCACGGTGGCTGCTGGGTTGTGCGTCCCCGGCCCGGCGTGGCTAATTACTGAGCCGAGGCAGCAATGCCGGGGCACCCTGCGCCTGTGTCGGCACCCATTAGACGCAGGGCCCGCAGCCCATTGTCCGAGCGCCGCATGCTTGTCTGATTAATTCTATTTTATCATTTTGCCGGCAGCCGGGACCTGGAAGTCTGCTAATTAAGCCACATGAATAACGCCACAACCGATTAGCGGCCGCGCACAATGCGGCCCATTGTGGGCGCCTAATTTTTATAAACTCATTACGTGAATGGCCAAGCTACATGTTGATCATTAATGGCCCACAGGTTTTTTGATTATGACTGCTTTTGAGGTTTTTTTTTGGTAAACGGAGTTTGTAAAAAATAATGCTGCTGCTGCGGTTGTAACTATACTAAAAGTGGATTTATAAACGGCTTGTTTGTAACCTTTATTTATATTTTTAATTGAAGTTGGTTATTTATCAACACTTGTTAAGCAATGCACAACAAAACTTGTTGGACGAGATGTTGAAAGTGACATTAAAATGTAAAATGAATGTAACATTGGGATTACTTGTTAGTGGGTTTGCTAAATAGATGCGATTTAGTAAAGAGACCTCTCTACGATGCTGAGATTGTGCAGCACATACCATCAGTTGTTACGGATGGAACATGAAATATCCTTATATGACGTTATGTTGTTAGTGTATCCCTCGCCTGCACGTTGCTGTAGTTGGTACTTGCATGACCAAATCACCCTGATTTCACTCCATCTCGTCAGTTCTCGAAAGCCAAGCATGTGTTTCAGCCTGGAGAGTACTTGGATGGGCGACCACATTTCCTCCCAACAGATTGTTACAGGCAGCTGCAGGATTACGTAGTGGGTAACAGAGCACAACGCAGCGAAAGTAGTAATTTCTCGTACTGTACTGTGGTGCTTCCACCGTCACTGGCTAGCACAGACCGACGTGGTGAAATGTTATACGGAAAAAATAACCCCCACGACCCGCATGGCGTGGGGGAGGCCCTCATCCAGCAGTGGATTTACAAGAGGGCTGTACGCCTGCACCTGTAGACATCAAGGAAATGTCACATTTGCTATTGCACCTGAGATGACAGGTAATGGTTTTAGAAGGCGACAGGAGGCGAGTGGAGTGTGTTGGATGTCACGAGCGGGCGGGCAGTACAGTTCCACAAAGGTGCCTAATGCGGTGATTGCTCTGTGAGCGGGGCTGCTGGTGTCGGCTTGACCCCTGCCCGGGGTTAAATCTCACTTCCTGCACTTTCTCTTTCCCTCCAGTTGACCTGAGCATGTCACTTGCCTTCACTTCACAGGCTTAGAGAGGGGGGGAGATTTTTTTTTCTTTCAAGCAGTGCAAGAAAACATGTTATGAAAGCGTATTGGCTGGAATGCCAGGTAAGTTCACGTCTCTTGACTGATGGCCTTTAAGTTTGTAAAAAAAATGTTTTATCAAAATGGAAGCTTAAAAGCTTCTGGATGCCCGTGTCAAAAATGACTGGCAATATAAGTAACAAGTGTATAAGTAATATAGGTAACAAGTGTAGTGTCGATGTCCGTGCTGCCTTCTCGGAGCCATAGCCTTGTCTTAAGTACTTTCCTTACTTGGTTATTATTTTTTTATGAATTCAGGTAGAGTACGTCAGTTGTGAATTCTACAGAGTGAACCATATATACATACCTCACTTATTTCTAATCACCCTATTACATTCGTTTCAACAGGTGAATTAATATTGTGAAAGCCATCGTTCGGTGTCTGACAGCATATGAAATAAGAGCATTGATGGAAGAAATTTAAAGGTTTTGGCCTAATTGTTTTTATTATCACTTTAATATATCCCTATTATTTCAATGGTGTAGCTATACGTGACTCTGACCCCGTATTATTTACTTTATTTTTTACACAGTAAAAATGAGGCTGATTGTCACAGTGTGAGCATAGCTGCTACATTCCATCAGCGACATGAAAAGACCTTGAACGTGAATAATACGGTGCCATTTCTACAGCAGATGGTTGCGCTGATTAATTCATAATCTGGGGGCTAACTGATCATTAGCGGAATGCGCCCGCTAGGTTGCCAATCTCCTGGTATTTACGGCACATGAAAAAAAACAAGGCTTGCACACTCTACAAATCTGTGCTGTGACCTAGCAAAGTAATTTGTATTCATTGTTGCTGCAAGTTTGTCAAACTTATAGATAGTGTTTTGAACTGGAGTGATGGCGCAGTGATTGGCACAATTCACTGTGTGTCGGCTTATAAGTCGCGGCTAAAATCAGTGGCGGGTGATAGCTGCACCGCTGCTCTTTCACAAAGCCGTACTAATCAGCGTGGTGAAGTATGGTCAAACAACCTATCTTTGCCCATGCCTAGTCTTGTATGCCCAAGAGCATAATCATGAAAAACACCTAAGAGTAACGGGTTGTACTGGTGTAGACATACTCGGCACTAAGGACGCCTGAGGATGCCTCCAACGTGGGAGGCGAAACGTAAAGGATAGAGAGGCAGCATCCATCAATAACGCATTGGGTAATTAATGTTGGTGGCTCATTCGACAAACCTCAGGAAACATGAACAGGACAATCTGGGCAACGCTTCGTCTGATATGTGAGGTCATGTGCTCATTACATAGCTTCACAGAAGGGACTTTGAACCAGTAAATATTTATGATCAGGTGTGACTGTGCTCAAGTGTAGCATGTTAAACACACCGATACCACTCCCATTTGTGCATAAAACAGTCAAATAGATTTATGTACAATCTTATTTTATTGCATGGTATATGTGTGCTTTAGAATGAAAGAGATTAATCATTATCATCATCATTGTCAGAAACCGCTTAATCCTGTACAGGGTCGCGGTGAGCCGGAGCCTTTCCCGGCAGACACAGGGCGCAAGGCAGGGCTATACCCTGGATGGGACGCCGGTCCATCACAGGGCAAGAGATTAATTAAAATGCTATTTTGTACATGTGTTCAGCTGGCATGAGCAAATGAAAACAACGCATGTTTCATTACCAGTAATATCCTGGCTTTCCCCATTCCAACAGACACTGAGCCAGAATAAGATATGTTTTGTAAAAAAAAATCGTTATTATATAGTAATTGCGATGGGGCTAACATTCGACAAACAAGAATAATTACTGGCGCAGGAGAGATTTCACTTTACCTCATTAGTGAAGTTTGAAGATTTGTACTCTGAAGGCCCATATCTGATGAAATGCTGTTTCTGAACTCTAAAGAGGAATAATCCTGATTTATCTGGTGGGCAGACATGTGATGGCTTAAGAGAGTGGCATCCTGCATTATACCATGGCACTGCCACTGGCTCGCCATCAATGCTGCCTCTTACAGCAAGCCTCACTCTGCGCTTCTTCTGAGTCATCATCTTTAACAGCCATATTGAATCCACTGCTGGATGAAAAGCTCCGCAAACCGCCGTCATCTCCCAAGATCCTGTGATGCAACAATCCACCTTGCACCTGCACATGAGCTGATTTCATCGCTGCACCTGACTGGTGGATATCCACTTGGAGACATTCCATTTCTTGCCTGCCTCTTTGTCATTTTACACGATAACAGCCATCATCCCTTCTCGAGATGTCACTTTTTATTCTGAGTGCCAGTGATGAAATGTGTCAAATCTCCCAAATGTTAGCATCAGTCTCATTAATTTAACCAGATGAAAACCCATTAAGATCCCGTAATACGCTTGAAAGGGAGACCTCAAAATCTATATATGTTGATATTTTTATCGTAGGACACGGTTTGGATGATGCTACCAGTAGTGCTCTGCACTTGCAAGTAATGTCACAGCATAAGAGTTCACACTTGTTCTGTACATCTCTGTGATGTGCTTTCTGGTTGTCTGGCATGTTTTCCGACATGTTACCCGATGTTTCGCTGCACGTGCTGGGAGCATGTTCGGGAACAATTCAATTCAGTTCCCAGCATGCGGAGTGGAACGTCGGATATCATGCCCAACAACACGCGGTACAACCCGAAAACACATCATAGAGCTGTCACAGCATGCTTAATGTCCACTTTATAGCAGACAAGGATCCTTGGCAATGTGCAGCAGAGGGAATCGAACCATTGATTCTAACGTGCGCTGGCTTGCGTTTACCGGTACTGAAGCAGTTGAACAGGCATTTTTTAGTTTGAACTAGCCCACCTGTCTGTCAAATCATAACCTTGTTTGTGAATTTCAATTCTTTCGGTTTGCGGTAACATGATAGGTACCGAATTTATTCGGTACCCATTCTGTTTTGGTATTAATTATATGCCTGTACATTTTATTTTAGGATTAAAGAAGAAACTGTGTTTATATGTAACATAAACCTTCTTGCTTAGAATGACATTTGTACGTTATACTTATCAGTACCCTGCGTAAACGGTGTTAACTAGTAGTATTTAATTTAGTGTTTTCAAAAGATTACAGTATATACTGAAACTTTTTAATTTATTTGAAAACCCATTGTCCTGGGCACATATTTTCAGTAACGACTTTTTCTAAGATTGACTGCAACTTTTTAGAAAAATCACCCAACCAAGCCCTTGCTGTTGTACGTCCAGACACGGGAAAACTTATGTGCTTGCATTTTACTGTCCTTTAAAAGTGAAAGGCAGAGAGAAGAAAAGTCAGGGAAGAGGAATGTTGGCTTGAAAACACAAAAGTAAAGAAAAATGAGTGTAACAAAATGTAACAAAACGCACACATTTTTTTTTTACCATCTAAAAATTCAATAACAGTGTAAAATATGACTATTGAAGTAAATAGCGAATTGCACTAGTGTTTATAAAGTGCTTCATCATGTTCATTATGCCCGGTGTGTTATAGCGCTAATAACTTTAAATTGACCTTGAAACCAGTAAAAGCAATGACCACTTTGTGTCACACCGAGTCACATAATCTCAATGACTTGTTGTCTCCCCTTTGTTAAGCTGTAACCCAGGAAAGTTGAATGTCAAGTCTCTGGAACTTTTTTCTGCCTGGGGAAATTAAAGGAACACCTTTCCTGAGCACGATAAGGCGTCACGCAACATTAACTCTCGTTCGCTCATAACATAGGAAACAAATGGAATAATAGAGCCATTGGCGTAGGGTAGGTTCAAGGGACCTCTGAAGCGAAACCAAACATCTGTGCTGTCCATGCTGGGGGGTTGAGTAATGGACGACTCTGCCGAGAAGATTTCCCTAAGCATGCCAGCACAGCCGGGACAGAGTGCATTTCTTTTGACCTCACCCTCTGCCTTTTAAAGCCCTACGCTAATGACATGTCAGTTACCGTGTGTAAAAGTTTGCCACACAACCATGGCTACGGAACGTTTTTTCAAAATGCTACTCAGGTCGCTTTCATTCAAAAGCAAACTGAAGCAGTTGTATCGAGACATGTGAGATATGGTTTTGTTCGTTTTATTACATCTTAGTGTCTTGCAAATGTTCATTTAGACAATTTCACTTGCAATGAGATTTGGTTGAATTTGTAAGTTGTACACATGTAATACAGTAATAATCACTCCTCTTTTTGTACCTCCAATCGAGTGCACGAACTACCAGTTACGTTTTTACGTAATATTTTAAGCAATATACACCGTAACATCTGAATGAACACGTGAATGGGTTAATGCACAACATAGATTATGTGCACAGAACCCCAGCAGCATGACGCAAATTGCGATTGCCATGTGCCAGGAAATTCCAAAAAACTTCCGACTGCTGGACTTGTCACATGCCTGTGGCACAGTGTGACTCAGAGGCTGCTAAGGACTCACGTGGCTTCGGGTTCATCACGGCTACGTCCGCTCGTGGGGTCATGACCGTTTGACCGCCCAAGGTTCAGTTTCATGGCCAAAGCTTGCATCACATGCTACAACCTCCCAGCTGCAGGGAACAGAGTGCCCTTGGAATCCAGCCCTCTTCACAGGAATCCTTCCAATTATAGCCTTTGTCTTGTGATTGCACGGTATTTTTAAATATTCGGTCCTTAATTGTTCTCTTATGATGGGTTTTCTCATAATTTAGGGATTTTATTGTCATCTGGTACGCGTGTTTTAGAGGCACTTTCCAAATGAAAAAGTAGCATGGTATACTTTTTTATGTTTTCGAAGGTATATGCCATTTGTGCACATATTATTTACGTCAGCAAGCCTAAATATATTTGGAAAATGGATTTCGTGTATGCCTGATGTAAAAAAAATACTTTAAATGCATCACCTGTGAAGTTAATTTAACAGTGTCAATTTAACTGTGGTAAATTTGTTTTCAGAAAAATGCAATTGAAACTAACTTTTTTCAGGTTCTAACTTGTACACAACTTTAAAAGCCATCATTTTCAAAGTACCTTTACAATCTAAACATATTTCATTATCAAAGCAAGCTGTTAAGTATTTTAGCAGATGAAATTTGAACGTCAAAAGTGTAGAAATTAAGGACTGTGTCCAAAATTCTCTCCACACACACACACGTGTCGATGGGTTGGAAGCCACAGGAGTATGGCTATGGTGCAGCAAGGTGTGCTTGCAACAGTCCTGGGCTTGGCCCAGTTCGGATGGCCGGCAGGGAGATGCCTCCTGCTGGCGAGGGGTCTTGAGTGATGAACGTGAGACTGGGAGTTTCTGTATCAGCAATACTGACGGAGGTTTGTTCAGGGGAGGGCAAAGTTCACAACGAGGTCAGTAGAATCAATTAGGAGGGTGGAAGCATTTGGAGGAAAGGTGCAATACAGACTGTAATTAAATATCGCATGGAAATAACTTAGTTAAACACTGGAGATAGAAAAAGATAGTCAGTCAATAATGTTTTCAATGGAGTGTTTAGATGCATTCATAGTTTTTGCGTAAACACTCACTAAAATACCAAAAATAACATCCAATAACAACGACTATATTATTTTTATACTCGGCCTATATCTCATCTCGTTGTCAGAAACCGCTTAATCCTGTACAGGGTCGCGGTGAGCCGGAGCCTATCCCGGCAGACACATGGCGCAAGGCAGGGCTATACCCAGAATGGGACGCCAGTCCATCACAGGGCACTGAGGGCAATTTAGTCTGAAAGTCAATTAACCTATGCAGCAGCATGTTTTGGACTGTGGGAGGAAACCGGAGTGCCCAGCGAAAACCCACGCGGACACGGGGAGAACATGCAAACTTCACACAGAAAGGCACCCGAGTCGAGATTCGAACCGGGGAGCTTCTTGCTGTGAGGCGGCAGCGCTACTCACCGCGCCACCGCGGCACTGTGCCGCCCCTCGGCCTATATGATGTACTTCTTCTTCTTTGCGATTCTTCAAAGCACGATGGTCAGCCTCCGGACATCGTTGTACTGATTTCACCACAATGTGCATGTGGAAATTTTACCTGGCTTGCTGTGCATCTTTCACGCTGGGAATGCCCCCTGCTGGCGCTGACAGAATCATTCCTTTCTTCAGAGTTTTTCTGAATCGGACACGTACGTTTAAGAATACCATGATAAATTAGTTTATTCTTTAATATCTAAGCAACAGAAAAAACTCTTCATAAAAAATATACACCTTTACTGCTGGCACACTGGGGTCAAGGTAAAAGCGTTCACGTCGCGATCCCTGTCAGGTAGTACTTGGTATTGCCTGCGAATTCTACCAAACACTTCGAGGCCGAGGAGCTGAAAGACAACGATGTCCAGAGGCTGACCATCGTGCTTCGAAGAATCGCAAAGAAGAAGATTACATTTCATGAATTGCTGTCAAAGTATTCGTATAATGACATTAAGACATCTGCCATGAGAGCTATATTATATGGCAGATTTTATGAAAGCATGATGATCATAACGACAAGCTCGAATGTGATTTGCTGTAACTGGTCGTCACCTGCTGCCCATCTCGCTGTTCATTTTAGCAAAGAGGATCCGCAGCACTCGCTCCTTCTGCTCCCAAGTCAGGTCACAGATGTCCACTTTTTCTGCTGTGATGTTGTTCCTGATGTTAAAGAGTATAAGCCACATAGTTTCAATACATATACTATAAATCAACAATCTAATTTTCTTAATTAGATAAATGACGCATATTCATACGTAATTGACCACACACATACACGTACAGTATATTTAATGAGCCTTATTCAGATCGCACTGTGTGAAGATATTATCAAAACGAGTCTACATTTGTTAAAATTAAATAATTGCACAACAATGTGTTCTCAAGTAGATTGTCCTTACAATTGCCCAGATTGCCCTTACAAAAAACAGTTTCGTCTAACGCTTAAATAAAAGTTACCAACAAACAAGGTGCCCAGACATGTAAATATATATATTGAAAACATAGAAATGTAATTGAACACTGACCATTTCTCTGCTTCCTCTACATCCCTGTAGACGCTGTTGGTGCTGTGCTGGAGCTTGCCGAAGGTGCGCACGCGCGGGTACTCCTCCATGCCGGCGAGAGCGCCCTGCAGCTTGCGCTGGTAGGCCTGCTGGGCGGCACGCTTGTAGTGAGCGCGGCTGGCGGCCACCTCCTCTTGCACCTGCGCCAATGCTTCCAGGAAGAAGATTTCCACGTCGCTGCGCTGGTCCAGGATGTTGCGCGCGAGCTTCTTGACGCGGTTCATCTCGCGTGCGCGCAACTCCGCCGCATGTCGGAGCTGCGCTATCTCGGCGCGGTCGGCCTGGCTATCCGACTCCCACCGGGCCCGAGCGACAACTTGCTCCTCCTTAAACTCGCTCGCCATGAGCCTCAGGCTCTGCTCCAGCGTCTCCACCTTCTTCTGCAGCTTGCGCAGCTTCTCCTTCTGATGGGCCGCCTCTTCCACTTTCTCCCGAATCAGCTGTGCACTCTCCTCCTGGTGAGAGGCAGTCGATGGGTTTTAATATTAATCCGAGATGGCAAGTCAGCAGTACACATATATTTTATATAATGCAGGTACCAACCTTTGTTGCTACAGTTGAAAAAAAAATAAGACCGAGAAATTCCAATGAAGAAATAATAGTGGCTTTGACACCTATATGATGCTTTGAGGCTTCTTTTTTTATAAAATAAGATAGTTTTAAATTAACTAAAGCATATTTTAAAACTTATTATTTATTTGCACTGTTGCGTACTTTTTTCAAATATGCGTGTTTCGCTCATGTCGCATCTAGATAATTTGTGCTCATGGCGAGTCCTAGAGAAACATGGGATTTGTAAATATGGCACCTTCTCTTGGCAAAGCATGTTGTTTCGTTCCTCGAGAATCTCATTCTTTTTGCGAAGTGTTTGCGCCTCATTCTTGTGCAGGCTCAAGGCCTCTGTGAGTCGTACGTTCTCTTTGTACACCGCTTGAGTCGTCTCGTCAAGTTTCCTGTTACACAAATGAATAATATACAATGTCAGCTTGTACTGTATATACATGTATAGGGGAAGGGGGTGAAGTAATGGCACAGTGTTTGCTGTGCTATACACCCACAGTTAATAATACGAATGATATTAAATACAATTTATAAAACACAAATATTCAGTCAATTGAGATGGTATTCATTCGAAGACAGAACGAGTTAGAAGTGCGAGGTAACCTGCAGAGGAGGGGGGTCAAGCCAGGCGGTTAGCTGGTGACAACCCGTCAAACACTGTATCCCTATATTATGATGTTGTCGGACAATTAATTAATTAGTTTTTTAGTTGTGGAAGAAAACCGGAGAACCCGGAGGAAACTCATGCAGAACAGGGGGAGAACACATAAACGCCAGAGAGAAAGGCACCTTAGGCGGGAATCGAACTGCCTTGGGCAGGACTTTCTTTCTGTGAGGCACAGATGTTACCACTGCGCCACCCTGCCACCCATGCCTAATGTATGTGCTGATATCCAAACTGGTCCTGGACTGCCCTTTCACCAACCCGCATTGATGAGAGTGGTGAAGCACTGTCTGGTTAAACAACCCCCATGACCGACATGGAGTCAGGAGGCTTTCATGATGTAGGGGATTAACAAAGGGCTCTTCATTTCATATAAAGGTGTAACTGTGTTAATAGCTGTTAACAAAAATGTTCATCTACACTTTGATGTAAAATTGAAAACACCAGCAGTGAAATCTATTACAATTTGCAAAACACAGCATTGCCCAAAAGCTAATTCACGAGATAATACATATATTTTTTTTAAAGTTACATTTTATCTGGCTAAACGAACCTTTTGGGCCACGCTGCACATTGCTTGTTTCTATCAATTGTTGAGGCTAAGTGAAATATGTAATGACTGTAAGATGTTGGCCCCTGGAGCTCACATGACGGCCTCTGTGTGTGCCTGCTCAGCCAGCTGGTTGACCACCTCCCCTGCTTCCTCCTCCAGACGAACCTACAAGACAGACCCTTGCTACACTTAATAACACTTACATCACATTGAGAAAACAGAAATGTTGTATACTGTGACACTACATTCCCACACCAGGTGTGAACACTGAACGGTGCACGTTTATAAACAGAGGCTTTTTGTTGTAAGAGGACTTTGAAAATGAGCAGAGAATTATGATTTTCTGTTACATTAAATTGATAATAAAAATGTGATTTTTTAAATAAGGTTCGTGCGGTTAATACACTGGCAGGCCTATTGCTTAAAATATTCTGTTCAAAATATTTGTAGTCTTACCTTATCTTCCAAAAACTTCCTCTCCATTTTGGCCAATGTTTCTTTGTGATTCTTGCCAGCTGCATTCATACTCGCTGTAATCTACAGCACAAGCACGCATAGTTATAACATTTTTCCTCACCCACTTTTGGTGCTGTTATATGAATAATTTTGAATGGAATTTTTAACCCATGTGTATAACTACGCGCCAAATTTTTTTCTCTCAGCGTTCAACATAAATAACCGAGTGCGTGTAAATAAAGTGGTGCAGGTGGCCGAGTGTTGTCACGTGTTCCCACCTCATCCAGCTCATGCTGCATCTGCTCCCGCTTCAGGCGAAACTCGTGCATCTCTCTAAGCTCGGTTTCGAGACGGTTCACCTCACTGCTCTTCTCCTCCAGCCGCACCTCCATCTCCGCCTTCTGCTCCTTCGCCTCGTCTATCTGAGCTCCAAATAACGTTTAGGTGTAACTTAAACAACGCGACAAATCACCGAGCATGAATTCAACAATCTCTTTACGTGCGTCACAAAAACTCACCAGTTTTTTCATTTCTTCCTTTATTTCTTGTCGGGTGTCTTCAATCTGTTTTTGGAGCTTCTTGATCTGTGGTGTCATTACATCAATATTCAAAACAAACCAACAACAAACCAACTGTTCGCATTCGGTCCGTTTGTGTACAAAGAACCAAGACGCTGTGCAGACAATAGTTGGTTGTCCATATTGACACACAGACACGAGAAATAAATGAAACATATTCTGTGACTACGACAATGAAATATCACTGAATTCCTCATGTCTCACCCACCAGCCTGTCCTTCTCCAGGTCTTGCGACTTCATGTAGCTGATGACGTCTATGGAGTCGCGTTCCACGGACCCGAGCTGGTGGAACAGCTCGTTGTTCGACAGAGCCATGCGGCGGGCAGCGTCCCGGTACTCGCCGCGGGAACGTTCCGTGGCATCCAGCCGGGACTCCCAGAGCGTGGCGTTGGCGCGAGCCTGCTCCAGCTCCATCTCGCGATCCGCCCGCCGCTCCTTGTGCTCCCCACTCTTGTTCTTTCTGCAGAAGGATGGGTTCGATGTCAGAAACACCCATGACGGCTAGGTCTGGTTTTGGAGAGAGAGAAAAATCTCAGAGAATATGTGAAATATACAGAAATGTCAACACGTGTTGTGTTAAAAACACTGGTCTTAAAATACAATACAGTATTTGTACGGGAATTTTAATTTAGCAGACAAGAAAACATTCATTAATATATATTCTATAACAGTAAGTTTAGCACTTGCACTGCACTCCCAAGGCTTCTGTGAACCATACATTGTCTATAAACGTGCTTGGGGTGTTATTTTTATTATTACAATACATTATTATTAGAAGTACAGTATTACAGTATTCAATTAATTCTGTAGTTATAATGAACCGTTACCTCTTTACGGATGTATCGCTTAGCAGACAAGTCTCGGCCAATGACCCTTTTCATATCAGACATTTCTTGTGATACTGTATGGTGATATGTATAGCGCATGCTTCTGATATAAGTTAATATTAATGACACGTGCAGTTAATCAGTAACCCTCGCTATTATCGAGTTTGCTTTAAGGGTAGCAGGGCGGCTGTGTGTAATAACTCCGCGAGTGAGCAACGCCACCAGCAGTAACTCTTACTTTTTCCCCTTCTTCGCTCCCTTGGCCTTGCCCTTCGTCTTCTTGGGCATCGTTGCAGATTGTTGATTGGCTTTAACTTTAAGTAGTTTTACCGCCGAGTCTTTACTGACTCCATTCACTTTACCGTCGCCTCCTCCGTTGTTTATGTTGCGGCGAAGCGTGTCACCATTGCAACCTGCGGTCCATAACAACGTGCGTGATGACGTCATGACGCACCCCCTCTACCACTAATAACGTGGAGCTTGTGGGGCTTTGACTTCGCTGCCTTCTTGGTGAGTTTTTCCAGCTGCACTGCAGGAGATCACCACGAGGGGGCTCTCAGCCTCACAGCCCGGAACCCATCTCCCGGTTCTCTGCTGACACCTGCTGTTTGTTACCACGGATTCTCAGTCAGTCTATAACTCGATATTCAAGCTGAAAGGAACCGTTCAGCTATGAAGCTATTTTAACAGTTTTCGAGAGAGGGGGGGGTTAGGCAAGTTACATCTCAGGGCATCGGGGGCAATTTAGTCAGAATAATTTTTAGCTAGACAAGGGCAGTAACGAGTTGATGCTATTGATTTTACATCTGGCAAATTACAGCTCTGAGAATTAAAAACAAAATATGGGATTGCAACGAACACCTAATTTTATATGTAGAGTAAACCCTTAACGCTCGTAACCCTTAACTAAGAGTCTCCTTTTGATAAGGCGTTTTTGAAGTTAAATGTTATTGTTTGTGTTGTTTAATTTTTCAGGTGTGTTGGATTGCAGGAATCCTGCGTCCACTGTACACCAATAATGTTTAACTGTATTTGCATTTATTTGGTCACTTATGTGCAATGCTGCGTGTAAATGGTTCTTTTTTGTTTGGTTAATTTGTTATTTTATTTTTCTGTCAATTTCACCCGTTTGTTGTGTGAATGCTTCACTGGGTGTCGTTCTGCTGTAATACACGTCTCTCTAACGACACACGCCGCGCGGCCACACGTCATCACGTCTACTAAACAACACGCCGCGACGGAATGACGTCATCCGGCGGCACGATACCATCCGCGACCGAGACACGCACGTCATCGCGCGACCCACACTCCACTGAAACACCTCGGCAACGTTTTACGACGTCATCCTACCCGCCAGGCTGTGAAATGACGTCACACGTCGACGTGTGACAATGCTGCTGGGTCGCGGCGTCTCGTCCTGTTCCACCCGCTGGAGCTGAAGCCGCGGAGCCCGCGCCCCGCGGAGCCCGGGGAGGCCCCGCTCATGCTCCCGCCCTACGTTAAGGTCCGTTCGAGCTCCCTCAGTCGCCGCGGGGACACATCGCGGCTAGGTCAGGGATCCCCCGGCGAGCGGCGTCTTAGAGTGGGAAACGACTCGCGGCGCTCATTGCTGGGCGGAACTGGAGTCGTTCCCGTTGCGGGTGGCGTTTGTTGGACTTTGTGCGCTGCGGGCTTGAGCCCAGACAGATTGCACAGTGGGTGTGCGTGTGGTGTGTCCGCCGTGTGTTGTACGGTTTACAGTCACTCCACTGCTGATCGTGAGGCTCACCAAGTCCGTGCGGGTCGTAGTGGTTGGGTTAGACATCCTTGACCACCGCTTGTACCGGCGGTGTGGGGGAGCACAGACGTGGGATATAGTAGCGTAAAAGTACACCCATGCATCCATTGTCAGATACCGCTTAATCCTGAACAGGGTCGCGGTGAGCCGGAGCCTATCCCGGAACAGGGCGCAAAGCAGGACTATACCCCTGATGGGACGCTAGTCCATCTCAGGGCGTATAAGTACAGTTCAACACATTAGGTTTTACGGTCTGCCCTCTGGCGGCCCATAAGGTAACGCCGTAATACGCTTTGGCAACACTGTAGTGTTTATTATTACGGCACGCTGGTAGTCATCAATTCAAAGGGGGTCAAGGTAGAAGCGTTCACGTCGCGATCCCTGTCAGGTAATACTTGGTATTGCCTGCGAATTCTACCAAACACTTCGAAGCCGAGCTGAAAGACAACGATGTCCAGAAGCTGACCATCGTGCTTCGAAGAATCGCAAAGAAGAAGATCAATTCAAACACTATTTGGGCTTAACCTGCTGAGCGTCTGAGATATGTAGTTTATGCTCCCCCCCTCCAAAATCCATATTGCTGATGTCGGGTGGGTTGACAGCGTTGCCAAGGGAGGTGGAACAAGGACACGGAACGATAAGCCGAGTTTGCTTGCCCACTACGGCTGTCAATGAGTTGTATCCGAACTGGCCCTGGCCTCTCACACCCTTCACTCACCAACTCGCACTGATGAGCCAGTTCATATATGGCTAAACAACCTCCATGCCAGACACGGCGTGGGGCATCCTCCTTTCGGCAGTGAATTGACTTAAACATATATTACATATATTGCTGATTTTTCCGTGCTCTGTCGTTGTTGACATGTCGTTCTCTCCGCAGCTTTGTGCAGCGCTTTGTGACCCTCGGGTGAAAGGCGCTCTATAAATGCTATTATTATTATTACAAGATTAGAGTGTCAATTTGATGTGGGGGGTTTTATACAGTCATACATTTTGTTCCTTGCTATCAATACACTTTCAGGAGTACTAAATCGTAAATGGTTTTACGATAACAATTAAAAACAAAGGCGAATTTAATTCTTAGCCATGGCATCGGACATGTTCCGCGTGTGACGGTCACTCCACCGTCTGTGTCGTCTCACTCCCCTTGCCGAGATACCCTCATTGTTTGTTTAACACTGTGTCTTATAAACGCGCAGCGTCATTGCTGGCAACGTCTCGCCGGAAAGTCAGCAGGCCACATACCACACTTGCAACATGGTGGAGTCGCCTAGAATAAATCAGCGGGGAGGCTTGGCCATCCGAGACCGCGGGCGGGCACTCCCCTTTGCGTCTTAAATAGCAAGGGCACGCGGATAGTGAGTGTAGCGAGGTGTTGGCCTGAAACGCGTCGGTTGTGCTGAATCGTCACGCGCACTGCAATACCAGGGACTGACTGCAGACTTAGGGCGGTGCTATTGCACCGCGGGTGCTCGCTTAGCAGGTGGTGCGGCCGTTGCAGATGGAGATGAAGCGCTGGCGGCTTCGCCCGAGCGCCTGCGCTCTTCTGCTCGGCTCAGCGCTGCTCGTGCTGCTCTTCTACGTGGGGCTGTGGTGCAGCGCCAGCATGGGTCTTCCCGATGCCGAGCTGCGCTTCGACGCGAGCAAAGACGGTCTCGCGGCCGCCCCGGGAAGGATGTTCTACGGGATCATGTTCGACGCCGGAAGTACAGGCACCAGGATCCACGTGTTTATTTTCAAGCAGCTCAACAAAGGTGGAATACATTTTAAGATTGCGTTGTGTAGGTGTTGGTTGATGAGTAGAATAAATGTGTCTGTTATTGTGAACGTAGGTGCAGCTTTTGGTGTGTGTTTTGTCGAAGGAAAGTCTTCACAACATTTTTAAATATTCAAAAAGAACAGAAGAAATCAAAATGTCACTTATTCTATATATGCTGTGCATATTTGTTATAAAATTTATTCTAATTCCAAAATCTATGTTTTGGTGTCCTCTCTTGACAGTAATTGAAATGAAATCGTATATTTTTTGTATTGTGTGATGTTATTGTTCATTCCTGTAGCCAACCTACCGGAGCTGACCAGTGAAGTGTTCCTTTCCGTGAAACCTGGCCTTTCAGCGTACGCTGACCACCCAGAACAGGTGAGCCTGTGAACAAGCTTCACACGGAGCATTCAAATAATAGATTTTAAAAAACAACTCGTGCGGCGTTGCATAGTTGGCATGGGCCCTCTTGAAAATAATGAAATGGGGACGCTTATTAATTTCCTCTTAGTCGCACCACACCTGAAGCTTCACCTGCCCGCGGGCGCTGGTGCAGTTGCCCAGTATTGCAGATACATAATGGTTTACCAGGGAAAGACTATCAGAGATAATTATACACACATGTACCAGTGGCCCTTTTTTTAGATGAAAGCAAACTCTACAACACTTCTGTACCACCCACTAGGAATATCAGTGGCGCAGCAGGTGATGTGACTGCATGATTCAGGCACTTGTAGCTGGTGCTTAAACAAGCCTGAAGAGAAAGTAGGCTGCTGTGCAAACAGTTCTGAGGTTTCAGCTTTTATTGAATGGCACCAACAGGATGTTTGCCTTGAATACTTAAGTTAAAGAATACATGGTAACTTGTTAAACTAAACTGGATATACTTTTACCTACAGAAGAACATTGTGCATTATTTATATTTCAGATCCAACAGTTGAAAACGCCTCTTGATGGATATTGTTTATTTTGTCTAAAATGTCATGTATTTTAAAGCTGCTTCTTACAGACTGGCGTGTTTGTGCTGCGTGGAACATTAGCCGTGTGAAATGCAAAAGCTCAACTGTTACCGTTGACAGTGCCCTTTACGGGCAATAACTAAACACGTTTGAATCGTGGATATCATACGCTTTGTTCTCCTTTGCTGCCACCCATTCCTGTCATAGTGACCTCACTGTTAACAATGCATGACAGTTCTCTGATGTATTTTCTGGTTGTGCCATGTGTGTTAATTTTGCAAGAACACATCAGAAACCTGCACAGAACAGCTGTAAAATTACTTAATAATATATGAAACATAACTTCTCACCCCCACCCCTCTATGTGATCCAGAGTGTGCAGTCCATAGATGAGCTGCTGGAGAAAGCGAAGAAGGCCATCCCTCAGGCACAGTGGCAGGAAACCCCCGTGGTGTTGAGGGCCACGGCAGGCCTGCGCCTTTTGCCTGGTCGAAAAGCTGATGTTTTACTGGAGCAGGTGAGCGATGTGCAGAGCCTTCTTCATTTTTAAACCTTAAGACAGATGGACTCATTGCATTTGCGAGTGTGTCCGTGCTTATGGTCGTCAAAACAACCCCCACCTCCTAGTTGGTACCGGCCGGTAACGGTGTGGTGGCTGCCATGATACCACTCTGTCATGCATCATAGGTGCCTGCTAACAGCACATGCCCCCAGCAGTCTATGTACGAGTGTGCTTTTTCAAAATCTCTGCAATTATGCAAGCATATATGGACCACGGATAGTTTTAAGAATTGTTCAATTTAGGAAATGTGCTTATTTTTACGTTGTGTTTTTTCACCAATTAATTAATACGATTTGAGGTTACAATATTGACACTTTTTAAATCTTGCTCATCTCTTTTTGCAGGTGCGAAATGTGTTTGCCAATTCCCCGTTTAAAGTACCAAAGAACAGTGTAGAGATCATGGACGGTGCAAATGAAGGTGTGAGTTTGAACTCAATTCATTGTCCATTGCAATGCTCATGTGTTATGTATATAACTGAGAGGACGATACTTTCTTGACATGACTCTGTTTGGTTTTTATTTCAAGGTATTTCTTCATGGATCACAATTAACTTTCTTCTTGGTGAGCATAACATTTTCTTACACATTAGTATAGTTTAGTCTTAATATGGGCTATTGCTTATACTGCCACTTGTAGGCAGAACTTGCACCAGTTGTATTGGTACCATGCATGTTGACTCGTCTTGTAAAATGTAAATAATCTCCAAACAATTTAACGCAGTGTCAGAATTGTATTTGAAATGCAATTAAAATGTAATGCATTATAAAAACAGCATGTATCTTTGATGGATGGCACAGACGGAGAGTATAGTGCCTCTCTTTCCCACGGGAGCAATTATGGTTTGCCTGTATTCTCCCCACGTGCTTAATATGATCATCTTATACCGTGCTGTGAGATGCTATGCGTGGTCTCCTTGGTCTCGAGAGATTTGTCTGCTCCTATGCCATCTTTCAGGAATTCTTCGAGGGTCAGAAGACAAGTTGTTCGGAATACTTGACCTTGGAGGAGGCTCAACGCAGGTTACATTCTTGCCCCAGAAGCAGGTAGGAAACATGCATGCATCACAATATACAATAAGTTGACAACGTGCAGTATGTACAGTAATACCTGTGGAAATAGCAGTAATCTAAAATGTCGCTGCCAGACTCCCGTAAATGAAACCACGTCAACCCAATACTTAAATCCTTCCACTGTCTCCCAATCCAAACCAGGGTCAATTTCAGGATTACTCACCATTGTCAAGATCCTCCATGGACTTGCCCTTGTCAACATCTCCCCTCTCATTTCACTCTCGTAAATGCACTCTCCACCCCAGCAACCAAGGCTTCCTGTCGAAGCGCCCGGTTATCGTTTGCTGAACTTTGCTCACATGGCGCTTTATAAGAACTCCCGTTTAGTGTTATTAGTGGGAGATCACTCATTCCCCTCTGCCTAGTGGAGAATTAGGCTTAATGCCTATATTTCTATGCCTATGATCGACTGTCTTGTGATGTGGTTATAGAAATCAAAATTGTATGTATGGTATATCCACATTTGTGATTTTTACATAAAATGTTGCATTTTGAGCTACTAATTTGTGAGGAAATATTTGTAATTGAATAGCTATTCCTTTTTGGAAAATATTTTGTCATAACACAGTCCATACTTACTCGAATACAATATGTTTAACTGTTGCAGTCAACTTCAGATGCAGATGTAACGTCCTTCAAAATGTTTAACAAGACATTCAAGGTTTATTCCCACAGGTGAGTGAAACACAAAACATTATGATGGCTTTGGTACATAATTATACTGCATGGAACATTGCAATTAATTTACTTTTTCAATTGTTATTTTCAGTTACCTGGGTCTGGGTTTAATGTCAGCAAGACTGGCCATTTTGGGAGGGGATACAGGAGAACCAGGTGAGCAAACAGTTTTTGTTTTAATACTGTAATGATTACCAAATATATTCTTGTCTTTAGAGGGCAACTACTTTTGTTTGTTTACAGCCTTACACAACAGTTGATTAATGTATATAATGCTATTTGTAGTTCGAAAGAGTGGAGTGGGAATAAGTGTGTGGTTTGCATGTATCCTTATTTCTGCTATAACTATAGGCACCTTTTTATTATTTCTGCTGTAATAACATATAATGCAATATTTAATGCAGCATCATACAGTACAAACCATCTGTACAGCTGTAAGTGTATTCCCGTTTTATGTACGAGGTTTAACCGGGTATTCTGGATTTCTACCACATACACAATGCTCTGTAATTGAAGTAGCCAAACATTATAATGCAGAACGCTTCTTAAAGTGTCTTGATTCAGTCTGAATTTTAGGCATAAAGAAGGGGATTGATTGAATAGCAATGTTAATTTTTTAGACTGTATTAATATGCAAAGTGTACATTGCAGAATAATAACAAATGTCTTTGTGAAGAATGTTTTTAATTATGTGTTGTTTACTTGTGTAGGCGGAAGGCGGTTGCTGAGTCCCTGCCTCCCCTCTGACTACAAAGGCGAGTGGAAACAGTCCACTGTCACCTACCTGGTGGGCGGACAGAAAGGAGGTGGGTACCTCTCCGTTGGGTCATTAAGTGCTGCAGGTGTAGGACTTATTTAATACCAACTGTCTTAATGGATGAAATAATTATAATAATAGCATTTATAGAGCGCCTTTCACAAAGCGCTGCACAAGACTGCGGAGAGAACGACATGTCAACAACGAGAGAGAACGTAAAATCAGCAACAACATTTTTTTGTGGATTTTTTTTTTATATAATCCGAGCTGTGGAGAGAACGGCATATCAACAACGGGGAGAATAGGACAGTCTACTATGCATATAAAATGTATATAAAATGTAAAGAGTCGTTCTGCACCATTTTGATTCTATAAAATATTCAGTGACCACTGTCTATTTCAGTGTTTTTCTTTGCGAATAAGTGGAATGGTAGTTATTAATACGGGTGGGAGATGATAGCCTTCGTGCAGGCCACCTGTTAAGCGCCTCATCGCACAACTAATACCATCATTTTGGTATTTTATATATATGAAGTACAACTGAATGCACAAATGATACCGTACACGTCTATTATCTATTTGACATTGAAACATGACAAGTTGGTATGTGTGTGAACTTTGTGGCATACAGCCAGCTTTGGCCTGTGTGCAATGAAGGTAGAGAAGATGCTGTCAGGGAAGGTGGAGCAGCCTGGAGGCATTCACAAGCAGCACTTCTACGCCTTCTCCTACTACTTTGACAGAGCTGTTGAGTCTGGCCTCATTGGTGCGTCCCATGCTACAGTAACCGATGAAAATAGCAACTTAAAAAAGTAGAAAATGTTGTCTTAATGAATGTTTACTCTCGCACTGCAAATATACAGTCAAATGTGTGTTTATCATGTGTGCTCTTGTGCTGTCTAATATCTGCTCTTAAGACATGAACTATGTCGCCTCAGGTGTTGTTATTGTACAGTCCATTCTAATGTTACACCTTTGCTCGATTTAGATGCATTCCCGTGGATTTCATATGACTTGCTTTGTTCATTGACTTCCTTCATTCGCCGCATGGTGTTGTTTGAAATATAATATAATAATTAAAACGATAGGATTTAAATCTGTGGATACTGTAACCTTTTAAGAAACAACGGACATTTGTTCTATTCTTTGTTTACAGCACCGGAAGGTGGCACTTTGAAAGTTGGCGATTACGAAGACAAGGCCAAAAACGGTAACTAACCCTCTATCACAATAATGTATTATAGACATGATGTGAATATATTGGAATCTAAAATGTTTTATTGTAGTTTGATGTAAAATATTGTGCCTTGGATAGAGAAGTGGTCACGCAATTGCTTGGTCATAATTTTACAGGCCCTATTGGTAGTATGAGAGCACATTTGCCGCTTGCTGCAGAGGTTCATGATTTGATCTAGTTGCGGCATTGGTTATTGAAGCAGGTGTTATAACCATAACAATTCTATTCACTGCCTGCTTGACAGTAGCCATTTAAGTTCCTCTGATTTTTTTCTGTAGGACATTGTGTGCCGGTGTCAGAGACCAAATTTGCCAAGTTTGAAAAGTACTCAATTGGGACTATACATAGCAAAGATCACCCTAAACTGGTCATTTAAGCCCCAGGTCACTTGAAAATGAGATTATCATGGCATCTTTAGTTGTCATTTAGTTACAAAAAATGTGAATGACCTGGTATATGGGACCGTGTTTAACAATGGACCGTTGTGACTGTGCTATTCTTGTGCAGTGTGTGATGGCAAGCAGGTCATGAAGGGTGCCGACCCTTTCCTCTGCATGGACCTAGCATATATCGCAGG
>JAZEWU010000002.1:18756679-18782868 GCA_036362915.1 Geotria australis | reverse complement strand
AGGTAAGCATCATAATGATCATCCAATGTAACCAAGAGCTTCACGATTTAAGCTAATGATAAGAACAGAAGTGAAACAGAAGTCGCAGTTACACACCGATTGGCATAGGGCAGCAGGGGGTAAGAGCTATTAAAACGCCCTAAAACAAAAGCTGTGCGATAATACCCCAAGCAGAAGATGCCCTTGGGTGCCACAATATCAGTTTCTGGTAATGGAAACCTTGCGTTCTCTCCTTTTTGAACATTAATTTTTCAAAATTAATACGTTTAAAAGATTTCAATAAAATGTAATTCAGCCCCCCATTTCTGACACACCCCTTATTCTGGTTGGCATTTATAAGTGGTGAATAACCCTTGCCTTGCGTCAACTCACCTCTAGGTTTGAAAGGCCCTGTGCCAATGTCCAGTGACTGGGATTTGACCTTAGTTTTCAGAGTGGGAAATGGTCCTAAAAAAAGAAATTATTTCATACAAAACCGTCACTTAGTAAATGTATTCAACATCAACAGGAACATAATCACTTCTATAGTTATTCGCAACAAGAGAAGGAATGTGTGTGATGTTGAGAAACAATTCTGATGTAACATAAGTGTGACAGCAACAGCCTCAATCATGCAAAACAGGTGGGAATTGCAGGAACATGTGTTCTTGATGTTACTCAAAACAAGGAATAATGAAATGTCGGATTATCAATCCACTGTTATACATTTAGTACCGAGAGATAAGGCTTCGACAGCAACCGAACATTAAGCTATTGTAAGTTTTAAAGAAAAACGTACAACTCATTGAACAATCTTAATAACGAAGGATTGACACAGGGCTTTACCACAGTTCAATTCTTGCCATGGGCAAACAATCTGTCACGAGTAATATCCAATCCAGTCTTGCGTCCCCCCCCCCCTTCAGCAACAAGTAGTGACCAGTGTTGTGAAGTTTCACCAAGAAACCCACCTTCTGCCCTCACCAAAAAACAAAACGCATGGGGAGGCCTTAATTGAATAGTGATTAGAAGGGGCAATTCTGACTAAATTGCCCCCGTGCCCTGTGATGGACTGGCGTTCCATCATGGCCATAGCCCTGCCTTGCACCCTGTGTCTCCCGGGATAGGCTCTGGCTCACCGCGACCCTGTACAGGATTAAGCGGTTTCTGACAATGAATAAATGAGAAAATAAAAAAGAACTAAAAACAGCAATCCCATCAAGACTCACATCCTAAATTTTCACTTTATTGACTTGTATTGTACATACGTAACCTTTAAATAGATGCAAGACAAAACTCACCATCGGATGAACTCGTCCCATGCGCAGTAACAGTGCTTGGGGATATTCTCACACTCTCCACGCCAGCTGCCAGCTTAACCTTGGCGTCTTCCGTCATTAAGTCTCCAAAGACCGGCGTTGGTGATGAAACATCAGATTTGTTGGAAGGGAGCACTTGGGCGATTTGTACCGACTGGGAGAGAGACGCAACCTCTGGTAGGATGCTCCAGCTGTTTGAATCAACCGATGCTTCCAAAATTGTTCTTTCTGCTATAGAAGATGTGGTCACTGGAGTAAAATTAATTATACTTTTTGTGCTGGCAGCGATATGATACTGCGCAGTAGCCGGTTTTGTCAACACGTTATGCGTACCATTGCGGGATAAACTGTGCCACCTTGTCCTCGATGCCTGCCTACCTTTATGTTTACGTGTTACATCTATTGTTTTTAAAATGGCTGTGTTTTTTAAGGAGTGTGAGAGTTCAACTAGAGAGGCCTGAACAGGACACGTAGCTAAAGGGTCAGATTTTAGCCATGATGCTACTGAAGTAGAAGCCTTCATAACCTTCTTGCCTGAAGCCAGGCGTTTTGTTCCTTTAACCAGTTCGCTAATTTTCACAAGTAACTGAGTGTGTGTCGATGACTGCAACATATTTTCGAATACTTGTGCCTTCCCTCCTGACTTACTCCGAACCAATGTGTGAGAAGAGGAGTATTGGTTCACACTCACCCTGTAGCCACCCTTTGGGAAAGTCTGGGTGCTGCTGCCTGGCAGCGCGAGTGTGGTAGCTTTACTCAACTGGACAAAATGTTGTGACATCACTTTAGACTGGAGATATGAAGGCTCAATCTCAAATGCCGGCCCTAAGTCATTCTTAGTACTGGAAGTCACGTAATCCTCAATCACACTGTCAGAAAACGCATTAGGAAAATAATTTTTAAACCTGTCCGCTTTCACAGAATTTGTAAGCATTGTTATGGAAGTGGCTGAAATTAGATTTATTTGGAAGACTGACGCATGTTTATTTTTAAAAGGCGTTATTTTTGTTAAAGATGATAGGGTTTGCTGAATAACGTTGAGAGGTGACAGTAATTGGTTCTGCAGCGTTGGCTTTAAAAAGCCTGGTGTGTTAGGAGTTTTTTCAGCTGCAATTGGTGTTTCATTAACAGCTTTTGTAGCCCTCAAATTAACAGCCGATGTTTTCGGCGAATGGAGTTTGACATGATTATGGGTTTGGTGGAAATTTACACTGCGATCTCTAACGGTTACAGACGTAGACAAATGAGCTCGAGTTTTTAAAACTGGCAATGTGGTCATACGTTTGAGTAATTCGACATCATAAATAGCTTTTTTTTCAGCCAATTTCGAAGAGGTGAAGTTTTCAACTTTGGAGCCCAGCGGAACCGAACTTTTGTCAAATCCAATTTTTAAATCCATTTTGCCACGTCCCTCATTTGCCAGATCAAATGAAGACTGACGAACATCCTTGTACAAAATGTCTGGTTGGATGCCTGCTTCAGTGCCATCGTGTTCATTAACTTCTGAATCCCATTCATTTGTTAAGGATTTAATGTCAAGAGGAACCTGATTGATTAAGTCTGCAATTTCAGAATTTGGCAACACCATCTTGTCACCGTCTCCAACAGAAGCAGATTGTTGAAGGACGTTCATTAAAATTGAGTTACCACCGGGGTCCCCACAGTCCAGCCTGCTCAAGTCCAGTGTGTCCCACTCATCGAGAACAAAGTATTCTCCCCAGAAACGACGTGGCATGGCAAATTTGCTTGCCTGGCGGTGGCCGCTCACGAGCAGCACACTGAGCCCAGTGCCCTTGGGGGTGTAGTAGTATGTGTTGTGGCCCCAGCATGACAACACCATGGCCACAATGCTTCGTCTAGGAGTCTCCTCAAAGATTAGCCGGTCGCTGTGCAGGCAACACTCATCTCCACCAGCGAAGCCACAGATTTTCACCACGATGCTCTGGGTCTCCTTGGCCTGGAGGCTCCAGCTGCACCACACCAACTCTGGGTAACTGTCCGGGAAGTTGGGCGAGTAGAAACGTCCGGACTTGCCTTGCAGTTCAAACTGACAGCCCTCGAGGCGAACAGCCATCTGAGGAACCGCATGCTGGGGTGCTGCAAAATAGATCACTCGTCAGTCTCCCATCACCCCAAACATGATGTGACATGCTTTGTTCCATCTATTTGATTGTAATGCAGACGTCACATGCTTTCATTAAAATGTGCATATTTGAAGGTCTCCGTTGAATACAATGCAGGCCTTTCTGTGTTTACCAGATTATAAAATGGAAGGTAATTAATTTAAGTGTACGACGTTATGGATGGGATAGACAAATTAAACTTGCAGAATGACTCAAATCAGGCGAGTAATTCAGTTTAAAGATAATTTGGTCCCAGACTCCACCACTGACAGGACGAGATGCTTCCTTGGCGCATTTGCTGCACGGTTCAGAGCAGAAAAAAAACTCCTACTTAAGGTAGCAAAACATATATGGCTAATAAGAGTGAATCAAATGATAATCCGCTCATTTACTGTGGTTCTTAAATAACTCGCTGTTATTGGCCACGACGGAATTGCAACTGTTCAAGTTACGTCACCCGACGTGGCACCGGCAAGAGAAACAAATCTGCTCTGGGCTCGTGAACGGATTACCGCACTGCCGGCGAGGCCGCGGCGTCGCCTCTCTCCCCACGCGGCCGTCGAGAGTTGGAGGTCGGTGGCCCCGCCGCCTCGAGTAGCGCAGGCGCAGGGAGCGCGTGCGCAGCCGCAGGCGCAGCGGCGAGGGCAGCCAGTGCTGCAGGTACGAGTGCACGAGCTCGCCCAGGAGGTGCCGCCCGTCCGCATCGTCACCTGCCACCAGGCGGAACACAGGGTAGCCTCCGCCCAGGTGCACGATGCGCTCGGCCCGCGCCGGGACAGGCCCCGTAGCCGAACGCTCGCCGATCACGGCGTGGTCACCGCGAGAGAGTATCGGCGGAAACCTGCCGCTGGCTCCGTTATCGCAGCCGGCCTCCAGCCATTCTTGGACGTACTTGTCGCTGGCGGCGGCGGCGGCGGCGGCGGCGGCGTCGGACCCTGCCCTGGCGCTGGGCACGGCGAGGTAGCGTACCTTCACGTAGCTGTGCAGGGCACGGAAGCTGCGCACCGGTGGAACGGATTCAGGGACGAATGCCACGTGGAGGCGGTTGGAGGGCATCGCGAAGAGCGCGCTGGAGCAGCGCTGGGTGCACAGCTCCACGGCCACGCGTCCGCCCAGATCTCCCCACCGCCCCCCAGGGTCAGCCGTCCTCCCCAGCCAATCGCCAATGCCGCCGGATTCATCAGTGCCGTCCAACGGAGTGAGCACCACGAAGGAGTTTTGCTCGGCCGTGCAGTTGCCGTCACTCGGGCAGCCCAGGCACACCTGGACTAGCAGGCAGTAGTCGGTAGGCACGGTGAGGGTGCACTCCGACCACAGCCCAGCGTTGACCTCGCTGCCCCTGGTGTATTGCAGGCAGAAGGGCTCTAGCACGCCCTCAAAGCCGTCCACCTTGCGCTGGCACGGAGTCTGAGGCATCGCCAGTGGATCCAGTCCTGCGAGGTGGGAGGGATTCTTAAAATCAGCAGCTTTGATCCAGCCATCTCTCCTAAACGTGTCGTTATCAGTAAATCAGCGGTTCCCAATCTTATTCTTCAGTCAGACCTCAATGTTTAAAAAAACACACACACATAGCCTATGGCTGACAGGAGGCAAACTTATATCATCGGGTAATAAAAGCAGATGTATCTAATAGCCTATTATTTTGTATTATTATAGTGTTTTTAATTATTTTGTGAAAACGTTTGTTATTTTATGTCCATCCATCCATTTTCAGAAACTGACTAATCCTGTGCAGGGTCGCGGTGAGCCGGAGCCTATCCCGGCAATCACAGGATGCAAGGCAAGGCTATATCAGGACTCCAGTCAATCACAGGGCACCAAGGGCAATTTAGTCCATTGACCTAGGCAGCATGTCTCAGGACTGTGGCGGGAAACCGGAGTACCAGGCAGAAAGCGACGCGGACATGGGGAGAACATGCAAACCCTATACAGAAAGCCACCCGAGCCGGGAATCGAACCCAGGTCCTTCTTCCTGAAAGGCGGCAGTGCAACTCACTGGACCACCGTGCCGGCCCAACGTTCGTCATGCACAATGTAAAATGGTTTGCTTTTTCCAATTAAGGCAAAAATAAGGTACAAAGACAAATATCCCCCGTATAGAATTGACAGGCTGTCAAGTGCTGTTAGCGAACACCTATAAAGGCCATGTTTGTACAAGAGGCGGTGGGTGGCTACCACCACGCCCGGCCGCCTTTGTCTCCATAGTGACGATGTTTTAAACACCATACCAGGTGCTCGTTTGATTTCGAGCTGACCTAGTGGAGGCCCAGAGCGGGTTAGAAAATCGTCACTGGTGTTGTTGGCCGTGAGCGGGAATCGAATTCGGGTGATAGCCAGGTTAGTAGCGCTTTGTGACCCTCGGGTGAAAGGCGCTATATAAATGCTATTATTATTAGTAGTGCAGTGCGCTAACCGCTACGCGACAGTGATTTGTAGTGAACTTGACGGTCACATTTCATCGACTTTCTTCAAATTTACAATTCCTGTGACCACCGTCAGCTCACTGCCACAATGGCAGTATTTGAAATGACCCGGTACATTTAAAATAAACATTGCAGATTCTCTTTGTGGTTAAATGTGGAAGTTAAAATGTATTATTTTCCAATACAAGAAAGAGAAGAGGAGACACCTGCACATGGGCCCGAGTCCAAACTATTCTTCGACGCAGATTAATTCACTAACAAAACACCCAAATGGTGTATTGTACAATCAGAACGCAAGGCTTCGTACACTTTTTATAAAGTATTTATGACTACATCCTATAATATATGGTGTGCTGCATGTATTGTTATACAATGTATACATCAGATACGGTAGTAAGTTTTGCAACTTGGAAAACGACATCCCTACATGAAGAAGAGCCTTCATTAATGGCAAATGAACACAAGTCTATTGAGCACATTCCATGTACTACATATAGCGGTAGTCATGTGTTAATCCAACCTTTCATTTCCGCTTGCCAAAACAATTAACTACCTCGTTTAAATAACCGGCTTGACTGTGGGACGCGGTGGTGGAAATATTGAATTCATGATCGGCCAGCACCCAATCCACTGCTAGATGAAGGCCTTCCCAAGCAAGTTTTCTCCGGGACCGGTTTTGCCAATAAGAAGAAAACAAAGAGTTCAAAACAAGTGCTTCGTTCATCGACAAGATAAAATTACAACCATCACGGATCCAAGGTTCTGATAAACACATGAAATGGAGGAAAGATAAACAAGCAAACTTGGTGAACTCACCGTTCCTCTGGAGAACATGGCGGAGCCGGCTTTCACTGGCGGCATAATCAAACTGCAGGATGACAAAACAACTCTTCTCTCATTTCATATGCTCCTGAAGAAAGCGTAATACTAATGTACAAAGTGCGCATATTGTAACCACGCGGCACTGGCTTACATTGTAGTTAGTTACAAAAAATATGGCACACATTATATCGGAAGACCGACATCAGTGTTGTTACTCACTCGAGGCTGGGCTGTGGGGACATCAGCGCAGAAGCTTAAAGCGAGCCTGATCGCCCCAAGCAGTAGCAGGAGCTTCAACATCCTTCAGCCTCCTCACCTCCTCTTCACCTCTCTCTCTCTCGAGTCAACACCTCCTCACAACTTCTCCTACTTCTCGCGTCTGTAACGCCACTCCTGAACACGTTCCGATTAAAGAAAACGTGGACTCCGCGACATACGAATCAATAAACTCGCCCACCAGCAGCCCCCGGGGGATTCCTCATGGCCCAGCAACCGCTGGGCTCCCATTCCCCCCCTGGTGACGAGATTTCAATTATAAACACGCATCATCAGGGGGGGTGGCCAGGGAGAGAATAGGTCCAAATACAATATCCTTCCACTCACACCTGAAGGTCATTAAGCAATTACGACGGAAATGCAGTAATGAAATGTATATTACAATCCAGACATTCAAAAACCTGCATCTTGAGCTTATTGTCATCACCAAGTGTTGCTGCAACCACATCTATCGACACTAAAGAAAATTAACAGCTTTTCATGTTTTATTTTCAAAAGGACTACTGACGACATTATTATTCTGAATGCACTTGAATTACACACATTACAAGCTCCACAACACTGCCCTTTAATGTCTTTTGAAATGGCAGCCCTAATCACGCGGCAGTCACCTGCACATTTATGTTGTCTAATTATAAAGGTTTGGTTTAATATTGGATCCAGATCCAAACAAAATAGGATATGGTTGGTATTAGGGCTGCCATTGTGAGGTGAGTTCTTTGTGACCCTCGGGTGAAATGCGCTATATAAATAGCTATTATTATTATTAACTAGAAAGCCTTCCAGAACTCACCTCCCATAAAAAGGCTTCTGAGAATGTGTAACATTTCACAGTTTCCTTTAATGTTCAAATAAAGCAACCTTTCATCTTTCTTTGATGGTTGCAAGCCTTAAGCAGGATTTCAAAACTCGAATTTATGTGGATTATAAATCCCTAAAAGCATGCGTCAATGAGTGAAAACAATAATAGGCGACCATTCGGCCAATGGCCCTTCATAGGACACGATAGGCTAAACATAGGCTATTATTAAAATACATTTTCTTTTTTAAGCCATAGTGTTATTGACGAATGTGTTTTTGTTGTTTGTACTTGTGCTCTCATGCCAAAACATCAGCATCACCAAGCAACTTGTGCAATTACAAATGTTTGGCTGCAGATGGCGCTGTGAAGATGGACATTTAACTGAGTTAGAGAGCTGCCGTACTCAACCATGCAACGAATGTAACACATTTACAGCATTAAATTATAGAGAAAAAAAATTAGCCATGATCATAAGGTAAATAGTAATAGTGTTACACAAGACAAAAAGTAAAATAATTCCAATAAATTACTAAGAGACAAAGCAGTGCAAAAGTGTAACAGTGTGAAAGGAATACGTTGTATCTTGCTGCGAATACAATCAAAAAGCATATGCAGATCTTGAAACCACCTATACATTTGTACAATTGCAGCTAGGCAGACCCTTTAGGTGCAAAAGGTTGATAACCCTTGTTCTAGAGACCAGAAAGCTATGGTATATTTGTTGCTATGTTTGGCCGATCTTGTTACAACCATGTTACACGTTCTTCTGGCAGAAGCCTGATTATGAGATTTGATGGCACCGTATGTGTGCAAAGGTAGGATTTTCAAGTTGAAATAGTGGTAACGTTTCAGAATAGTAATCTAGATATAAGAAAGTAGAGTAATTCTAAAAATGTATACAATTACTGTATACCTACAGGGATGGTCGAGATGTACAGTATTTGACCCGTAACATGTTTCTTATTTGCTCATTCCTGTTTCAAATAATCCTTATATATGTCAGGTGGCTGATACGATCTCGTATACTATTGAAGAACGGCTTGCAGTGAGCGAATGGGTTCACGAAAGATCACAAATCGTAAAAAAACAATTATGAAATGGGGGTCACAATATACGTGGGCCATCCGGTGCATTCTTCTTCTTTGCGATTCTTCGAAGCACGATGGTCAGCCTCTGGACATCGTTACATTGAAAAAAATATACCCGTAAATATACATTTTATATAAACTAAAACTACACTTGCTCCATTACAACTTTATACCCTGCCGGCAAGGTGTATTTGTGCAGTACTAAAGACCTGCCCTTCACGGAAAGTCCTACCCGATGCAATTCCATTCCTGCCTCGGGCAACCTTCTGTGTGGAGTTTGTGTTGTCCCCCCTGCTCTGCGTGGGCTTTCCTCCTGATTCTCAATGCATTGCGACTCATTAATTTTGCATGGTTATGCCACAAGTATATGTGGCTACCTGCACGTTGGAGCCTTTGTAAAAAGGTGTTCACTTGGTGTTTAAACATCTTAACACTGTGTTCTTATTGCCGGTAAGGGTAAAAACTTCGTATTATATACTTTATTTGTAACAACGGAAAAAAGCGTCAAATAGCGTAAAACACACACTCATTAATTAATTAGCCGGATTGGGTCATGCTCACCCGCCTGGCTGATATCCCCCCCTCTCTCTCTCTGCAGTCTCCTCGCCCACCAGTGCTTGGAACACGAACTCTCCCGTCGCTGAAGTTCGGCTCTTTTCCAGAGGTAATTGAGTTCCCGCAGGGAACCCAACTTGAGCGTTGAGAATTGCTTTCCAAAACGCTGGGAGGCAAGAAGCCTTAAGGGAACACTCGATACGACTATAATTATTATAAACAGCAGAAAATACACAGTGAGCTTGCAACGCTCAATACGGGGTTCCTGCATTGACAAAACAAACATGGGAATTGACAAACTATCCATAGCTATCCGGAAAGAACAGCTTTGGAGAGCAATTCTCATACATCGTGACAAACGTCGTCGTCGTTCGAAGTGTTTTTATTAATGCAGAAGCGTGAGAAATTGGTTTTAATATCTTAACGATGTTTTTTCACACGCGGGAGGAAGGCCCTTGTTAGAGGCGCCATCTTAACGCGTCCCCCGCGTTCGATTCAAAGTTTACTCTGTAACGGGTCAATAATGCAACACATTCTAAAGTTAGAAAAATATGTTTTTTTTGTTATGGAATGAGTTTCTCGACGTCAACTCATGTGTTTGGTAAATAAACTACCTCAAAGGTACCGAATTGTCGAATCGTTATGTCCTCACTCGGGCGGCCATTTTATTTACCATGTACGTTCGTTTAGTGCATTTATTCATAATTTGCGTCATTTGCGAACGTTTGATACCAGATAACCTTGGGTCTGAACTCGGCGAGAGTGAAAACCATTATTATCCATGGTTAATCCACTGCTGGATGAAGACGTCGGTCATGAACCCCCGCCCCTACGATAATTAGAATGTATACCCAGTTTCGTATTTAGATTCATGTAGTTTACTAAGGTACTGCAGATTACTGTGCTATTGTAGGGTAACACGCTGTATAGAGTATTATCAGTACGGTATTCACGTGCACATGTTTTATAACCATATATTAAATACAGTACAGTATTAACATTGATAGTGTACTATCTGGTGGGGGAGACCGCCCAAGAGGACATCCGCCAGGGAGATGGAGCGACGAAATCTCGCTCGTTTGCAAGAGCTAGCTAGGTCCGTTGTCACAAGGCGGAATTGTTGGATATAGCGAACAATGTCATCCAGCAGTGGATAGACCGTGGCTTAGTATTAAACATTGGTGTACAGAAGCCCAAATTAATTTGGTCTAAGTTTTTTATATTCTGGGTTAGAGAATATGGATTAATTCAGAATTACTTGTGAATTATGCTATGACCTGATGATATGCGATGCACTCAAACTCGTTAGATCTCGGAAGCTCAGCAGAAGTTGATCCTGTCTCGTGGTAGGGATGGGGTGAACACCACGAATAACAAGTATTATAGGCTGTGGGAGCACGTAGTGGGGCAGCATAGTGTAGTGCAGCCACAGCTTTACATCTGCCACCCTCCTACGTCTATGCTTTCAAGCGTCACGTAACCCCCACGACTCGCACGGAGGTGGGGGAAGGCTATCAGTGGATTGAGAAATGGCTGTGCCTCTGAATTCAGACAGTGATGTTGGGTTGTGGTACTGGCTGATGTTAAGGCGCTAACATTTTCTTAACCCTCATTCATCCACCATGTCCACTTGTGGACTGCTCTTATTTCTAAACATTGCTGTGAAGTTATAGAAAACATTTAGCACATTTATTGTGGGGTTTCTTTAACTCCTATAACTACATTAAACTCACGAAGTTAGGTTTTTCTGCTCAATAATTCATACTTGACAGCCCAGGCCTGCAGGGCTGAAGCGTGTCTGTCAGGTTGAAACCAGTCCGTAGTTTTCACGCTTACATCCTGATGGATATTATGGGCTAAAACATTTGTATTTCAATGTGGAGACTAGGGCTGTTAAAAATGTATGTTTTTTCCTTGCCGGATGAAAACAATTAAAGGTATTTAACATCGCCTGAGTATGCCCCCAACATGGGAGGCGAAACGTCGTGAACTAGAGAGGGGTGTGCTTGACACGGCTATCCCGAAAGAACAGCTTTGGAAAGCAGTTTGCATACATCGAGCCCTGGCAAACCTACATCAGTACAATTAAAAAGAGCTTAGCGGTTTACAGACAACCCACGTAAAAACAGTCATAACCCGTTAACTGGTCTTGCCGCTCATAAAAATGCCGAGAGTAGTAAATATATCGTTATTCTGCATTTTTAACTGAGAGACCGAGGGAGCAGCTTGTAACATCACATTGGAGTTGCTATGCAGAGGTTGCTGGTTCCACCTTACTACCACGGAGTGAATTAGTGTCACTGCCGTTTGAAAGTTCGTTTTGCCCAATGAGTACATTTGTTCAAAATCCCATTTAAAACGATTACCAATCTCTAACTTAGGAATCGGTGATCCTGAAAATGATTACCTGTTTACCGGTTGTCATTTATCAAGCAGAGTGGTAATATAGACCAGAGTGATACTTATTTCCGCATTTTAACCATGAGAGGGTTACTTTTGACCCACAAGTGGCCCTATTCATGGAGACGTTGGGGGGGGACAAGGCTACAACACAGAACACACGCACGTGGTGAGGCAACATTAAAATACTACGCCACACCTTTCCTCAATGCGTCATTGAAACCGACTGACGAACTAATGTGTAAAATAGACAAACGCCCTCGTAAAATCTAGGGTCTTTTGGTTTAGTAATGGGACTCGACGTGCTATAGTTTCCACTCAGGTCATGGGGCGGGGTGAGGGGTGTCAACTGCCCCACCTGCTCTCACGAGGCATGCTGGCAGTGGCTAGACAAGTAAACATGTGTGTGACTTGAGCAAACAAGTGTTGTGACCGGGTGTCTTGACTCAATGCAAATGGTTTAAAAGCAGCTTGTGACTTGGCTGTTTCACCTGCCATATCAGCAGGGTGGGATCCAAAGGAAAAAACGTCACGCAACTTGTGATAGCTCAAATGCCAATTTCATAATGTGTAAGCGATGTCTCGATCGGACCCTTTACCTGTGTGAAAATGTATTTAGTGGCGACTGAAATCAGTAGCGACTCAAATATGACATATTTAATCTTTAGTAGCAGACCACAGTTTAGCTGTACGTGGAAATGTGTCTAAAATGTTCATACTTCATAATTTGTAAGGCATAATATCCATTCATAAGGGCCATTGTCAAAAGTGGAAACTTTTATTATCCAGACCTATTAATGATAGCAGTGAAGTTTTTCAGTGAGTGCTTTTAACTTAGAATTTCATAATTAAAAAGGCACAGAACTAATCTTCTATTAGCTCAATACATCATGTCTATATGCGCTGAAATTGAGCTGATCGGATTTTGAGAGAAAGTATTGACAAACGTTTTGGTCAGTCTTTGTTGCAGGTGGCAGACAACACAGCATTTCCATAGCGATGAGCAAACCGAGCGACAATGACCGTGCAGAGACGGGGCTGGAGGACGTCACCACCTCTTTCGAAAGCCAGAGACCTCCGGCCACCATGCCACAGCAGATGTCCTTAACCATTAACCAGCTACGTGCACAGTCAACACCGTTTTTAGAGTCACTCGTCTCCATCTTAAGCACTGAGCAATTGAACACCCTCTTAAAAGTGAACTTTATGCCCAACACCACAGAGTCGACACCTTCCACCAACACCGTCGTCGCCACCACTGCTGCATCGTCCTGGATGACGTCGCCCTGGGCCATGCCGCCATGGGCTGGTTCTCCTTACCCGGTGATGGGATTTCCATATGGACACAACCCGTACCCATACCCTTACCCTAACCCATACCCTTACCCTCCACCAAACCCGCACTCATGTCGCTGCATGCAGAAAAGCTGCCAGCCGTTACAGTGCTGCATGAGTGGCACATCGCACCAGCATGCGCCTGCGAGGAAAATGCAGTGTGGTTGCACTCCCCACATGCCCGGTGGCGCCCTACATGAGTGCAGTGGTCGCGCAGAGGCGCACGCCAAGCAGCCCCAACAAGCGGCTCCCATCCTGGAGAGCGGCAAACCCGGCGAGGTTGTGGGCGGTCGTAACGCGTCTCTTTCCAGTGAGGAGTCTCGGGATCCCGGTGACTGGAACAGGCAGAATGAGCAGGGCAGCACGGACGGCAGAGAGTCGGGTGGGTGGCAGAACAGGGGTAGGGGTGGTTCTCGAGATTGGAATGGTGGTGGTGGATGGCGTGGCGGCGGTGGTGGGTGGCGTGGTGGTGGTGATGGGTCGCGAGGTGGTGGTGGTGGGTCGCGTGGTGGTGATGGGTCGCGTGGTGGTGGTGGTGGGTCGCGTGGTGGTGGTGATGGGTCGCGAGGTGGTGGTGGTGGGTGGCGCGGCGGTCGGGGACAGTGGGCAAGTGGCAATGCAAATTTTGATCGTAAACGGCCATGGGGTTCCGAAGAGTCCAATAACAGTGGCTCTAATTTTGGGGGCTTTGGTTCATCCCCCTTGGCGGAACCTCCTAAGCAGCGTAAATTTCCGGGCTCGGCACATGAAGAACAAAAAGCCGACGCCACAGCGTCTATTCCAGCGTCTGAGGATTGGGAAAATGACCCCGCTGTAACCGAGGACAGCGGGAAATGAGAAAAAATAGGCATTCTAAAATACATATGCGCAGGGTTATTGACTTCCAAATTAGAGCGACAGTATTTGAAGTAATGCGGCTGTGGTTAATTAACAAAATTAGATATTTTATGAATGCTGGCTTACTCGGTTGTTTACAAATTTATCAATTCCTTGATTTAAATTTATATTTTTACGAACAATATTTGCATCAAAGCATTAACGTCGTGACCGATGGCTCAGCGGTCAAAACTCTGACCTGACACCTCTGAGTTGAGCAACCTATAATTAAACCGGGTTCTCAAGTTCAAGGAGTTCATGATCACAATCCAGTCACGAATGACTGCACACGTTTTCACATTAAAATAGCTTTTTTCCCGACTGCATTTGACGAAATTCCAGCTACGAGAATTTTTTTATTATCATTTTGGCATGTAACATTTTTATCTAGTAGGACGTATGAGAAAGTCTGTGCCATTGTGTCCATAACACAGCCACTTGAAGGAATCTTAAAAGTAGTTCTACAATATATGTTTCTGAGGGCGGTTCTTTAACCCAGGGTGGTGCATTAGCCAAGGAGAAATCCGAACATTTGGAAGAACATTTTGGGACACAGGTAAAGGAAAAATATGACGGACAATTCAAACGAAGGTAGTGCAAATTAAACGAGAACATTATTGTATCAAAGCGCCTAACTTAAAAAGATATATACAAACTTTGGAAGGTAAATTTGATGCATGCTTCATTTGTTTTGAACGATTGTTTTGCAAGTCGACGTTGTATAAGTAGGTGAGTTAATATGCAGGTGACCCTTAATGGGTATTTAAAAAAGACTTAACATGTTCTACAAGTTGTTTTGGTAGTGTAGTACTTGGTTATAATTCACTGGAATTTACATGACCGGTTTGAAAATGTTGAGTTTTACATCGTATAGATGTAGGTTTTCATGCTTTGATGCTTGAGAATTACTTTTCAAAGCTGTTCTTTCGGGATAGCAGTGTTGAGTGCTCCTCCTCTCCTTCGCGACGTTTCGCCTCCTACAGGAGAATGTAAGAGCTGTTTTTAGTTTCCAAATGGGTGACCAGAATTGAAAATAAACCTCTTGCACTTACGTCACTATACTCTTTTTGGAATTACTGTTTTTAAACTATGTTAAATGTCATTAAGTGCCTTTTATCTGATCGACTTGCACTTTTTTAGTGTGTGGCCTTGTACTGTTCATGTTTCATATTCAACCCTAGGTTGTTGGGAAACAGCAATTCATCTCTCGGGGATTGATAAAACCAGTACTATTTTGTGGGATATGACAGTTGACCTACAGATCGAACCCTGATACATCTACAGTAGATAGTTTCGACCACTGGCTGACAGCGAAGGATGGTAGATGCCATCCATCCATTGTCAGAAACCCCTTAATCCTGTACAAGGTCGCGGTGAGCCAGAGCCTATCCTGGCAGACACAGGGCACAAGGCAGGGCTATAGCAAGGATGGGACGCCAATCCATCACGGCACCGGGGGGAAATTTAGTCCCCAGGCCAATTAACCTATGCAGCAGAATGTCTTTGGACTGTGGGAGGAAACCGGAGTGGCATGCAAAAACACACACGGACACGGAAACATGCAAACTCCACACAGAAAGACCCCCGAGCTGGGATTCTTTCTGTGAGGCGGCAGCGCTACTCACCGCACCACCGAGATGTGTGGTACCAAATGCATGTTTGAGTCTGGTTACATCTTTGAGTTGACTCCGAGTTTGTTGATGTTTACTTGAGTAAATCGCTACATGTGGTAAGATTGATGCTGTTGGAGTAACCCAATCTGTTGAGAAGTTGCCTGGATTATAACAACATGTGGATGTTTTGTTAGTATTGTTGTATTTGGACTTTTGCCTTGAGATTGTCATATGCATACGTTTGTTATAAAAATAAAATAGAAATGTGTTATGCAATGAAGTGTGAAGTATATTACATGCATTTACTAACTGTACAGCCCATAAATCCTATGACTCTCCTGCAATAGCCCTGATTATGGAAGCTAAGCAGGTTGGAGCCTGGATGGTGCTTGGATGGGTGTCCATAAATGGAACTGTTAATTCCTTAACTGTTGGGAGGACTTCAGCAGTGGATTAGCCAACAATTTAACATGTAGACCATGCTTCATGTGCTAGTGTGGAAAGGTATTAGGGTTTAACAATTCATAGCAATACATTGCTAACCGCACTTATCACTACCAACCAGTTTACTTCAAACAGCGAATGGGCTTGGCTGGAGCAACTGGCTGTTGGCCAATGATGAGCAATTACAACACCACTGCACGCGCACGAAATATAATTATACATCATGTGTAATTCACCAACGATGTGCGGTTTAAAATATGGAGTCTTGTTTTGTCGATGGACATCAACTGTATTACCTTCCCTCTTTCACTGTAAATGAATATATGCTTACAGTCACTGTAAATATACACTGGAATAATATACATTAATATGCATTAATGTACAGAATATAAATCGCGTATAATATACAGTGCAGCCTTTTTCAATCCACTGTTGTATGCACAGCCTCTGGTGCATGGAAGTTTGCTTCACCACACTTGTCAGTTTGGATCCGCGAGAGGTTGCCCAAGACTGGTTCACATACCTCTTGCTACGCATGTCAGGTTGTGACTGATAACCTGTACTTGGAAAAAAATGTTTTATAGCACAGTTGCATTAACTACTGTCCAATGCTTAATCTCCTTTCAACAATGTTGACACTATGGGCACCTTTTTTGCCAGTGTACAAATAATGTAAAATATACAAGGTTTTACATTTTTCTGGCAATGAGAGAAGTGTTAAGTTCTTAAAACACCATATTTTACAATGTTGAGTACAGAATAAATCTCCATGGGAGTACGGAAACGTGTACTGGGCATTCCACTGACAGGAAAAAAAACGCATCTTACAGTCATCAACATTACTGTTTAAGTATGTAGGCTTGAGCAGGAGACCCTGTGCAGGATTAAGTGGGTACTGATAATGAATACGGACTGCACGGTGGGACGGTAAGTAGCGCTGCTGCCTCACAGCAAGAAGGCCCTGGGTTCGAATCCCGACCAGGGTACATCCCTGTGTCCGCGTGGGTTTTTGCCGGGCACTCCGGTTTCCTCCCACGGTCTAAAGACATGCTGCATAGGTTAACTGGCCTGCGGACTAAATTGCCACCAGTGCCCTGTGATGGACTGGCGTCCTATCATGGGTATAGTCCTGCCTTGCGCCCTGTGTCTGCCGGGATAAGCTCACCGCAACCCTGCACAGGATTAAGCAGTTTCTGACAATGAATGAAGGAATGCTAATGAAGAGAAGGTACGATGGCCGATGGGAGACGTGATGTAGCGTCAGCCAAAGAAAACGCGCCCTGGATGCCACGGATGAAGCGGATGAGACAATTTCTTGTGCAGCTGAGGCAATGTGGCATCAGAGAGGACTTGGGGATGGTGGAGGCATGGAGAGGCCTTCATCCAGCAGTGAATAGACAATGGCTGATGACGATGCGGCTACTGGTAAAGCAGGGCATACAATGTAGGGTTTGATGGAAAATAATGACTTAGGATAAAAAAAATATAAATGTTTTTTTCAATATCACATGTTGCACAGACTGACTTAACTATACAATTGCGTGCATGTACATTTATTTCACTTAGCCAACACATTATAAACACGTTTATTACGCAACAGCAACATAATCAACACATATATTTCAAAAAGGGGTTGCTCACATTAAAAAGACAAGCCCACAGGCTCATTCACACCTGCCATATGGCAAGCTGCCACCCAGAGTGTGGAAGCAGCCAGATTCAAAACAAATGAAAACCTGGAATATTTGTAAAAAGTCAACTCAGCAGGGACTATTCGCCAAGCCCATTTGTTATAGCATAATCCTGCTTTTCCACTGGCGCATCTGAGCCGCGTGGCTGTCAGTATGGGTGGCTTCCGGCTGGCAATTTGCCGAACCAGAAAGAAGCAGTGATACGCTAGGCTCACAAGACATGTGCATATGACTTGGGGCAAAGCGGGGTGAATAACACATTCATTGCTTTTGTCAGTCGGTATACTGTGAAGACAGCGTCACCTGGTCATCTACATAAGTCTCTACTCCTCCGCTGCACGAGACTTATGTGGCTTGGCTCTGCTTCAGCAGTTGACAACCTCGCACCTTCCTGAGCGGTGTTGGGCTAACTTTGTACAGCCCGGGCAAGGATCAGTTGTACAGTGGAAAAGAGGTACAATTGTCGAGTACTTTAGATTTGCAGGGCCTTATTAAAATGTATTTTAAAATCGCAATGAAGGTATCAGAGATCTGTAATATCCACATTCCATGAGAGAACTGGCAAAGCATAAAAAAATATTCTTTGGTATTTGTAAAACATACAGGAAATATGGCTTGGTGACTAAGCCTGCCAAGTTAAGTTTTGTCAAAGTACAATCCAAATATTTTGTCCCCATCCTCTCACTGATGACTTATCACCAAGAGGTGCTTCATATACCAGATTTGATGAAAGTACAGTAGTTTTACAATGCTAGAGCAAAGACTTTACCAGTTGGTGCACATATATTTTTAACGACCAGAAATATTGTTATTTTATTAAGGATACAACTGGCTCACTTGGACAAAAATACTTGGCAATGTGTTTTCGTATTATTTTAACTTTGTGTTTAGAAGTTACAGATTATCTAGAAAAACAGGCATGTGGTGGGTGGAGGAGTGCACTCAGAGGTGGGGAATATGTTCAGAAAACTAACCGTTTTAGGTCCTGGCAAAGACAAGTTATAGGCTTCATTGCATTGTGCAAATACAGAAGGCTGTAGCAATATTGGGCGTTGTGTCTTGCGCACACTGTGCAATTCATGCTCTGTATGGCTGTGATTCCCAGAATTGACTTGTATAGCCCCATACACTGCACGATGGAAATGATGCAAAAACTGTGAAGGAAATGTGCAGGAGTGCACTTCACCAATACAGATTATGCGACAGGAAGGCTGCCCGACCCCTTAGCACTTAACCTGTTGCATATACGGACTGTGCATGATTGATAACATTTGACAATGTGGAATATTGATATTCGGATTAAAAAATGACTTTGCATGACAGCCAAATGAAAGTCAATTACAGGTAGATACACTGTATGCTCCCAACAATGGAGTGTAAATCATATGTGAATATATAATGTGCAATTATAAGTCAGTAATACAGTAATAATATTAATACAATACAAACTAAGTAAAAAATAAACAAATCAATATTATTTTTGTATTTTATTCCTTCTAGATGTAGACCTGTCAGCCACTGGCATAGGCCTTATAAACATGTTAAAATCTTGCTTTTTACTTCTGGAATAATGTTAAATGGAGTATTTAATGTTCAATGAATTTGCCGATGCTTTTAATTAAAATAAATCAAGTATTTTTGCCCTTGTAAACACACAACTTTTCATCGCGCTGCATTTTTCCGGATAAACAGTGTTTAAAATGTTGACAGGTTTCCTTGCCGGTTTGCAATGTTGTCTTTTAACCGTTGCAAAAACACAACTTTCCACACTTGGCAAGCTTACTCTGATATACATAATCCACCCAACACAATAGGCACTGTCCCTACTTACATTCATCGTTTCGCCATTGCAGGCGATGGTTGGGTTTGGGATCATCCAGGAATAAAGGCACGAGATCTCCCCATCCACTGCACTCCACCAGTCCTCAGAGATCTTCAAGATGTAATTTTTCATATCACAGCTAGTGAGAACTTATTTCTGTAAACCAGATACGTTTTAAGACTACAACTATACCTGTAGGGATATAGTGCAGTTTTAAACCAGGGGAGCAACGCCACTGTGGGTGTTGTGGTTGTCGACAACCCAACGCATTTAGAAATGTCCACAAGAATAAAATGCCTTTGGGGGAAAAAAGCAAAGAAATGTCCAGGAGACACTCAGACCATTTTTCTTTTATAAAATTACGTTTTTTGGAATTTGTATATTTTCCTCTTTCCAACAAGGTGAAATGCAAATTATGCTGATGACGGGACCAACAAATGCAGCACACATTAGTGTGTGAACAGTGGGCTCAGTATAGTACCGAGTCGGTAGCCAATAGTTGTGTAGATATAGTATAAACAATGGAGTAGTAAAACGTATATTATCTGTGACAAGGACGGATGAGAAACCTCACGGAACCCGTCTGTAATCTGGCCAATAACCCCCAGGAACCATTAACAAGGAGGACATCCCTAGCTACCACGGCATGGCTGCATCCAAGGTTTAAAGCCAGTTCACTAGAACTGGTGCAATCTTACGTGGCGTGCTACAGCAGTAACACCAGAGCACATTATCTGCGAGGGCTGGAGAAGGCCGTGATATCATAACTTGCAAAACTCTCAACACCACAAGCAAAAAAATAAATTACCCGTTTGCTTTCTTAAAAATACGTTACAAGCGACTGCTATACAATATGTACAGATGGCGTTTGCCAAAGTGAAAAAATATCCGGATGGTTATGAGCAAATAAAGTCGGTTGTACAGCAGAACGTTTGCATTTTCAATAGGTGCTTACACACTTGACGCAGACCATCCTGACATTTGCTCGCATGCAGGCCTAGTTCAGTTTTTTTTAAAAGCCAAGAGTCACTACGATTCCTATATGCAGTGCATTAGACGCTAGGGGGCAATTGCCCAACAATCTATAATATAAGAGTGACAAAAATTGTAATTTCGCATCAATAAACATTCACCATTACAGCAACACCTGCACGGGCTTAATTTCTTCAATAATTATAGCTAGCAAAATCACATAACTTATATTTATAAGCAAGAAAAAGGCATGGCTTTGTTAAACAATGTCTTGTACTATAAGCGTGAGTTCTGGTTTCTTAATGAAATGTAATGCTCTCATTTTGCATAACAAAAATAGAACAAAATGGCTATTTTATAACTTACATCATTTGACATGTGACACAATATTAACATTCACAAATCATAATTGTTTACTCTACGACCCTATTCACACGCAAACAAACAACGTCTCTGTGACGATACATAACCATACTGAGCGAGGAACAGCGAGAACCAGCAAGTCCTGTGAAAGGAATGTGACAAGTGTAACAGAGTTTGCTCCCTTTGGTTGATCCGCAAATTCGCATTTACTGTTAACTGCCTCGATAAGGCCACATAGATACCCAGCGCAAAGTGCGTCGTGCCCAGCACCGCACTCGTGCAGACCAGCCTTGGCCGATCAGATTGCAGTGTGCAGGAAAAAAAAACATCACTAAGGCAAAGTCTCTGGAAACTATCAACCGCATGCGGCGTTAGATCAACACTTGAGGTTGGGACTGTGCAGCGACTTCCAGATATCCATCATCTCGTGCGGGTTGCGCGGGTGCACGAGGATGAGTTCCTTGTAGACGCATATGTTCTTGCGCTCCTTCTCGGCGATGTCAAATGTTCGGAAGGCCGAGTGTTTGGTGGGCGAGAAGCCCAGGCGCCGGAGACACATGCCCACGTAGACGTCATCGATGGGGAACTGCATGACCTGGCGCGACACTTTGTGAATCCGCCGCGCCATCTCGCCCGAGTAGACGTAGCCGCCGCCGCCCGCGTAAGGCGGGTACGCGCCCTCGAACACGCTCTCGGGGATGTAGTACTTAACCTTCTTGTCGCGGTGCGGCCCGGCGTTAACGATCACGTCGCCCAGGAACAGGTTCTGCACCTTGTCGGGCGCCGTGATGTTGCTGAGCACGGCGACGGTGCGGTCCGTGTTCACGAAGACGTCGTCGTCCCCCTTGAAGATGAAGCGCACGTCGGAGCAGCGCTGCTCCACCCACTTGAGGAAGAGCAACTCCTTGAGCGTCAGGTTGAAGAAGCTGTCACGGAAGTCCCACTGCAGGATGTCACCGTAGCGCTTGCTCTCCAGGTCCAGCAGGTGCTGCAGATTGGGCTCCAGGTCGGGGTTGGCCGGGCGGCCCAGCAGGAATACGCGGCGCACGGTCGTGTTGCCCGAAGTCTCCACCCCCCACGACTCGCGGATGGCCTGTCGCCGGTCGAAGTGCGCGATCACGGACTTGATGGCGAACAGGAGGAACGGCCGGTGGCCCGCGCACTTGCGCGGCTGGTCGATGAGCTGCGGGAACGTCTGGCAGTTCTGGTAGAGCAGGAAGTCCCTGAAGGACTCCGGCAACGTTTTGAAGTCGCTCACTTCGGTCGTCGCGCGCACGTTCGCCTCGCAGCTCAACACGTCGGGCGCAGAATTGTTGCCGTCGTGTTTGCTCATCACGGTGAAGGAGCCGTTGACGAGGATCGGGTTGTAGGACCTCTCGAGCCGCCACTGCTCGCGGTTCCAGTATGCCTTGGGCGGCTCATCCATTCGCCAGAACGGGACATCGCTCGCCGGGATGATGGGGGCACCGCGCTTCTTTGCCGATGAGCCGAACCCTCGCGACCACTGCATCGTGATGAAGACGAAGAGGTTGGCACCGACGGCGCAGAGCAGCCACAGCAGCGCCTTCTTCTTCATCATGCTCATTTCGCACGCACCTGCACGCTAGAGACCGGGAACATCAAAGGGGAAACCTGCTGTCAGTACCATGGAACCAGTGAGGTTGAGCTGAAAAGGCGATCGGTGAGGTGAATGCCCCGATGGGATCCTTGTTTGCACAAAAACAAAACGTTCGAGCCACGCAAGCACCCACCTGCAGTTAAAATTAATGTCCCACCCTTAACAAATTTAGAGTAATTTCCTTTTAAAAACAAATCCTTTGAGTCCCTTTGGCGACCGACAGAACAGGTTTTCGCACATTTGTCTTTTTTCCAGTATGATAAATTATGACTTCACACTTAAACGTGTACTGTGCAGCACTGCAGAATCGTCAGCGATGATGGCGGATTTCTACTTGGCCTTAATCCATCAGTGGACTAACCATGGCCAATGTTGACCAACCATGGCCAACGACGTCATGTTACCTTTCACTTGATTAAACAAAACAGTGTAGAGGTGGCAAAGTTACAATAAATTACAAAGCCTTTTAACTCTCTGCGTTTTGTGTAGAGATCACGACGGTTAATCATGTATGGAGATTGATCTTCCTACTTTCTGGTGTTGCTTTATGAAGGATAGAAAAGCGCTGGTGGAAGTGACAAACGAACCCTGCCAAGTTAGAAATCGCTCAAAAAAAACCCGGATGCAAAGCAATAGAAAAGAATGGACTCACTGGAGCTGAAAGAAGAACGTTTGTTATATTCCAAAACAAAATTAATGGATGCTGACATTTCGTGCAGTTTGCCAAATATTTCAGAAGTGAGGCATTGCTGGCTGCCACTAACACTGCTGTGCTCATCTGCCATCAAATATTTATTAGAAGTGTGTGTTTTTTTGAAAGCCCTCTCACCACAGTCAGCCCAGCCATTTCCAGTCACAAGGTTTGAGAAAAACAACTTTAGCTGACAGATCCCCATAAAGGAACAGTCAACAGGCAGCTGGCCATACACCACCATGACCGGCATTAAGACCAGCTTAAGAACTGGATGAGATAAGAACACAATTTCGTTGCCACGTATATACACCAATACTTAAACATTGTAATGATTACAACCTAGCCCAAACAATCGATCATAGGTCACAATTCTGGATTGATGACTTGATTCAATAATACATTATTGCTGTACAATCAATTTTTGTTCACGCCGTTAGCCTGAATGAACGTGTACTTAGCACATAATTTGTCTAACTCATAATTCATTGATCGTCATACAATTCGACGCATTCATCGTTAGCGTAGGGCTTGATTTTATTTGACGAACCCACGCATAGTTGCGTGCTTAACACCAACCTTGTGTCATTTCCAAAATATTTTCCTTTTAAAGATTGCGTTTCGACAGGATGCCAACAGACGTAAGAATTCACAAGAACATTTTATAATTGTTTAAGTTCAATGACGTAACCACACCGCCGTTTAAAATATCACCACTGCTTGGCTTGGCACACACTCTTCTATTTAAAAGTGTACATAGAATGGGCTTATGATTCCCATGTACATAGCTTCTATAAATATGCACGGCTTCGTGGGTATCTCAGATTTATTACAAACATGTCAAGTACAAGCACATATGTATTCAGTGTGTGTAACCAAGGTTCTCAAGATCACTTTCATGTTGGTAGGGATCTTCTCCTTGTTTATGAAAATATGTCCAGGAGCTATTTGAATCCATTAATAATAATATTAAACTCTATTTATAATGTGCACATATGCATTCAATTTCAAAGGTATTAATTCGAAGAGAGAACGACTCAGAGGTGCGAGGAAACCGCAGAGGTGGAGGAGGCAGCCAGGCGGTTTGCCGGCAGCAACATATTGCCACACACCACGTCCTATATATTATGATGTTATCGGCCAATTAATTAATGAGTGTTTTTTTTAAGTTGTGGGAGAAAACCGAAGAACCTGGAGGAAACCCACACAGAACGGGGGAAGAACACACAAACTCCACACAGAAAGGTGCCCGAGGCGGGAATCGAACCGCGCGGTCAAGACCATTCTATCTGTGATGCGTGGATGTTACCACTGCGCCACCCTGCCACCCCGCCACCCCGTCTAGATGATTGTATTAGTTTGTGTTTGATATGTCTAATATGGCATCAAGCACATGTAACAGGTGGGCCGCGTGAAGGCTCCCATCTCCCACCCTTCGTAGAGATGAATGCATGGCATTCCGTTTTTGTACAACGCTTTGTTCTACAAATGGCAACAGAAACGCAATACCATTTAACGTTTGCACGTATATAGAAGCAGTCATGTTGATTGATGATCGCTCACTACCCAAATGCACTCCTGTCCATCTCTCACCAGAGGATCTACTCCAGTGTCACTTTACTATTTTCTATAAACTTGACGCATTGATTCCTCCACCACTGCAGGCCACAAGCACTTCTATTTCTGCTTCTCCCCTCGTATCGCTCCGCTTTAGAATACCCTACCATTACCTCTGCCACCAGGTTCTTATAACCTCACTCGATTAAAAGAAAAGTATCAACTCAATAGTGCCGCTTGTTGCTAGTCGCTTTTCGTTTTGGGCCTTTGCTCAGCAACTGCGATAAAAGTCTCAACTGTGAAGTTTATAATAATAATAGCATTTATATAGCGCCTTTCACCCGAGGGTCACAAAGCGCTGCACAAAGCTGCAGAGAGAACGACATGTCAACAACGACAGAGCACGGAAAATCAGCAACAATTTTTTTGGGTTTTTTGTTTGTTTGTTTGTTCTTTAGTAGCACGTTATGCCTATCTAGAACACCTATGTAGGACAGGCTTATCGCAATAACACGGTAATAGGAGACACGGAAATACAACACCTTGTGGCCCGCCATACGAGTAATGGGGGGTAAGCGGTATCGCAGTCCGCTACGAACCCGAGCTCGATATCTGACCGTGGCATAACCAGTAGTGGCAAACGATATCATAACAGGTCACGGGCCCCAGATACAAAGGTCAAACAATCCCTATCACCAGCACGTCGTAGGAAAGCCGTGGTGTCTGCCGTAAATTCCTGTCATACACGCATTATGTAAATCATCCGGTCAGTCTGAAGTCAGACGCACTAACGGCAGCTGGAAAACATAACATACCTTACCCACAGCCCCTCCTTCTCTGCCACTTGCATTCTACTCAGAGATGACACAACTTACATCTTACCCCCCCCCCCCCAAAGTAAACAGGGATTTCACGTTAGATCCTAATTTGCTTAGGATTTTTTCAACGCGCTAATGGTTACATAAATTACACTAAGCGAGTTAGAGTATGTGAACAATGCTCGGGTTTGTCCATCAGGGCCCCAATGAAATTGTAAAACTTAACTGTAAAACCGAGATCTTTGCACAAAGGGATATAATTGCAATGTTTTCAAGAAGCATAGTTTAGAATGAGATGTACAACGGGAATAGGTTATAGTTGTACAGCCCTTTGTTAGTACACTGCTTAAAGAAGACGTTCTCATAAAGTAACTATGGCGACCTTTTTCCAGTATACAGATGATAAAAAACAGAGAAACGGCATTGCATTTTTTTGGCAATAATACAGGTGCTACGATGTTAAAACACCAAATAGAAACCGTTTTAAAGGTATCAGGCATATATGGTTATTGCAAACTTGATACCTTCAAGGTGTCTATTTGGTCTTTGAACATCCTTAACACCTGTATCATCTTCCTCATTCTGTGCTTGACCATACTTAT
>JAZEWU010000002.1:18710757-18753253 GCA_036362915.1 Geotria australis | reverse complement strand
CGGCCTCGATGTGTTTGGTAGAATTCGCAGGCAATACCAAGTATTACCTGACAGGGATCGCGACGTGAACGCTTCTACCTTGACCCCCAATGTATGACTAATCGACCTTGCTTCCTGTTGTCTCCAGCTGTGGAGCGCATGTTTTATGCAAAGACGTATTTTTTCTTTCTTGCTTCCAGTAGTCCTTACTAGTTTCTATTCAAATTGCTAATTATTCTTCCCCATTGGCCTATGATATGTTTTTATGTTGTGTCCAGGCTTTGAGCACTCTATAGAAAACTGCTTTATAAATGCAATTTCTTCATGGTTATGAACAACTGGATTCATGTTGGTTTGTTGAAGCACTATTGGCAATGTGAGGCACAGCTTTGGTGAACGACATTGTGCGAGACTATCACACATTGGTGGACTGAAAATTGCTGGAACGAATTTGTATCTAATTTTATGTACCACTAACCTGTCGGAGCTGCTCACGGCAAGCACAAGACCCACGTCAGTTATTTTTGTTTGGGATACCTACATAGTCTGTTATTGACCCAAACACCAACCAACCAAGTTGTTGACCATACAGATTAATAAACTGAACGTTAGACGCTCAATTTACTTTCTGCTAAATGTCGCTAGGTGCACATGAAGATATGGAGAACAGGCTTTTGTGACGGCCGCCCCTCGTTTCTGGAACATTGCTGTGAGCTTGAAGTTAGTCACTAGCTTCCTTAGATCCCTATTAAAACTAGCATTTCTGCAAAAGTGTTCAAATATAAACGATCAATTGATGCCACATTATTGCGTGCATTGCTTTATCAGAGCAATGTGACTTTGCTTACTCTGCGGTAACCATTTATTGTTGCTCAATGTATGATGATTATGTAGTGGTGATAACTATAATCCAAAATATTATTTTCAGTTAAATAAAAAAAACATGGAATTTATACGAATGCTTAAGAGAAGGGTAGAGTTACATTTGGGGATTATTCAAGTGTGCTGTTGTTGCCGTTATCAATGTAAAAGTGTGGAAGATTATTATAGCACCATAACACCCAGACAGTGTATCTGTGCTTAATTATTTGCAGCAGCCTGTAAGGCTTCCATTTCCGGTAATGGCTCATCGAAAGAAGAGCTATAAACACATCAATGGCAGCTAAACACAGCAAGACAAACAATACCTGAGAATTCTAAGGATCATCCTACCAGACCATAGAATATGACTTCAGATTTTTAAAACATGTAAAAATACCTGGTTATGTTTTTCCTTCTTCCAGATAGCCATTATGATTTAATGTTCTATCACATTGCCTGTCATTTTTACCAGAGCTACAACATTAAGTGTTCCTTGTTACCAGGGTGCTACTGCACAGGTATGTACGATAGTTTGTTTTCAACAATCGACCATTTTACACGTCAAGATAACATTCTAAGGTAAACATCACATCACTTCAATCACAGAGGTTAGCTGTAATGGACAGCAACAGTGCACGTTTTAGAAATGTTCAGGGACAAATTCCTGGCCAGTTAAGGGTCCTGCTACTGAAACATTAATTTAGGTAAGTAAGGTGAAATGCATGCTTAGAATTACCTTGAGAGACCAGGAAGACAAAGGCACAGATCACTGAACACACACAATTTAGCGACATTGTGTGGATGATGGTTGAGGCTAACGACTGAGTGGCTGCCAAAGGAAGAACGGGCCGGAATAAACCACAACCACTCCCACCAACCAGAGATGGAGGGATGTGTTCAACTCATGCACAGTGGTGAATTGGCTTGTGGTGTTGCAGGACCACGACGAATGGCCACAGCAAGGTGGGAAGGGGCCTTCATCCAATGGTTATAATGAGTATGACGCTAGAATACTACAATACTGTAAAGTATATTTGAATACGCGAAACATGTAATTGACAAGAAATATGAATGACTGATGTAATCTTGATAGAAATTACCGAGATTCACATTTTATCATGGTATTCGTACATCACATACCTTGTTAATTACATTCTATTTTGATGATGGCTGTTTCCATACTAATGCACATATTGATGTTACTTTGCATAACCAAGACCAGATTTTAAAAGGCACTCCAACTTGTTCTCATCCACCAACCTACAGTATGTTATTGTGATTCCATCCTGCTCTTGATAGCTCCCAAAGGCACATATTCTGCTGATAATTCCAGTCTCTCTATGAAGGACATCTTCGATTGAAAGGTTACAATGGTTGTCACAATCTTAAGAATCAGTGAGGATTTCCTCGCTAAAGCGAAATTATTATTGATGATTTCACAGCCAATATAACAACACCTCAATTATAGAGGAGGCATTTGTTGTGGATAATGTATAATCAAATAAAAAAAATCAATCAACACGACTTATGTATGTATTCTTTTTCACAACAAGAGTTTGTTTCTTAACGATGTTGCAATCGTCACTGCAGGACTGAAGCTGTTGTCTGTCTGACCTGCAATACACTGTGAAATTGGACTGACAAAAATGCACCTCAGACTAACAGCACATGAAGTTGGTTGCCAGCAGTGCCTCTTACTCAATAGCCACTACAGGTAAGTGTTCTTATGCCAATTTTAAAACAGTTCATTCGGAAACATTTTTAAACATTTAATTCCTATGAGGGCCAATGGTGTAAAGCGCAGTGTCCAACTCTTATTAGCCACTATCTCTCTGGCTTCGCTATGTACATGATATGAAAAAGGGCCGTGGCCCACAACGTCACCAATTGCATATTTAAATGTGTGGCATCTTCCAAAAAATGCAATTGTGCACAAGTGCCAAGGCAGTATTATCAAATAATGTGTTTAGTGTTACATATCTTGGCTTCATTTCCACCTCATGAAAAACGTGAACATTTATGGACCTTGTATGTTACGTGTACTTTTTCTGAGAAAGATGCGATAAATGTGTTCATTGTGATTAAATTGAGCAACGATAAATGCAGTGGCGGGTCGTGCACTTTACACCTAGGCCTTCAGTGCTATCCTCCAGCAATTAAACTGCCTTCGAATAACCTCACCATGTCATTCGACGTAACCAGTGACTGTAATCTTTATCGAGTGGAATAAAGTGATTTAACACGAGGCTCAACACCTATGAGAGTTACAATACACTACTTGCAGAGACATGAATACATGGTGACTGAAACCATCAAGGATGTACCATTATTACGCAGTATGAAAGGATGCTGAATCCCAAATAGACGTCACATAGCCAAAATCAATGTCGTTGCCAAAGAAACAAGAACAAACTCACAACAACCAGTTTTAAGCTGGGGCAGGTTGAAGAGAGTTCTGTGGCTCTGCATTAAGCTGGAGAAGGCCGCATCCGGGATTTTTTTCCGGTATGTCTGACGTAGTGGCTAGGCAAGCTAGAAGGCTCCGGCGTGTCAAGGAATACGCCCAAAATGGCAAACTCGAAATCTGATTGGGGGCGGCACGGTGGCGTAGTGGGTAGCGCTTCCGCCTCACAGCAAGAAGGTCCCGGGTTCGAATCTCGGCTCGGGGTGCCTTTCTGTGTGGAGTTTGCATGTTCTCCCCGTGTCCGCGTGGGTTTGCGCCGGGCACTCCGGTTTCCTCCCACCGTCCAAAGACATGCTGCCAGGTTAATTGGCGTACTGACTAAATTTCCCCAAGCGCCCTGCGATGGACTGGCGTCCCATCCTTGGTGTTCCCCTGCCTTGCGCCCTGTGTCTTCCGGGATAGGCTCCGGCTCACCGCGACCCTGTATAGGATTAAGCGGTTTCTGAAAATGGATGGATGAATGGAAATCTGATTGGTTAAAGAATATGACAACAACACTGTCCCCATTTTCTTCAACAGCAGAGGGGATTCACTCGAAATTCTGAAGGCCTCAGGGTAGATTTTTCTCCCAGAGACAGCAAAGGTGGAAAATCTAATTGGATAAAAGCTCTAATTTATATGATCTGCACTGGAAGCAGCGCAACTGAGGGAGAGAGTAGCAATGAAATGACGTTAATAGACTGATGGGAACGAACTTTGTAAAATACATATAGCATTAATGAAATATATATTAAACTATAACAATATATTTTTCTGATTCTGACAATCTCTAGGCCAGCAGAGAAGGCCATGCTGGCCCTGACAGCCCACCTCTGGATAAATGATTACCAGAGAGAAACAGCGAGTCCGCTCAGAGCAATGAACACACGCTGACGTGGCAAAACATCATATATACTTTGGATGATTTTAAAACATGTAAGCCCTTTATCAACCCACTGGTAAATAAAGGTCTTAACACACCACATCAATCATTGGGCTTGTTTCACCATACTTCACCACGCTCTTCAGTATGTGTTGGCAAAAGCATGTAGTGGAGAGGTGTTGGGAAGAAGTAGAAAGGGTTCAGATCGTACCGTTTGCCATAAATCACTCAGGTCAAGAAGCTCATAGCGCAGTGCACTAACCACGAATCATCCACTCCACCAAGCACTTATCGAAACGTATTATTAGACAGCACAGTAGCGCTATAACATTAACACTGTTCACCAAAACATTATGGGACAATTTAAAACGCATTTGAAGACCTGCACATGTGGTGCAATACAAACCAATAAAAAAAACCAAGGCCAAGAAGTTTATGGGCGACTGTAAGGCTCCATTCTCAGCCTGCCAACTTGTCACCATCGCGGCCACGTGGTATTTTTGTAATTGCCCCCGACACGGCAGGGTGCTCACAGCGTGCCCACGGGCGCCCATAGGCATCACACTGGCAGCGTTTGTTCTGCCCTGGATAATGTTTATATTTCGGCACCCAAAATAAAGCCACATTTCTATTGATGTCGGTTGTCACGGCTCGATGTATGAGATTTACTCTTTCGGGACAGCATTGTCGAATGAAGGAGAGATAAAGAACGCTTGACACGGCTACCCAGAAACAGCAGCTCTTGAGTGAGAGCAATTCTCAAAACGACATTTAACAATTGGGGGCCAAGATGTGCATCATGAGCAGCAGCATCCAAAGACGTGCCATAAAACTGAGGGGAAGACCTTTGGACAGGGATCAAACATACAATACCAATAACAGAATTATTTATTCAATAGGAACATGTGCAACGCAGCCATTGTTTCCATGAGGGTGTGGGGCGTCTGGGAACACTGTGGTGCCGGGATATATTTCCCAGGAACGTTGTCTACCTTTGACCTGGATTGTGAAGCTTAGAGATTCTTTCTTACGTTGCCGAAGCGACAACACAGAAAAACAGCTCTTATTAAAATCCTTTTCCCTTCAGACCTTATTGTTATACCTGCCCACGAACCAATCTGTGCACATGTTCAACTGTCCACAACACAATACAATCCTCCTGTTATAGATGTAGCTTTAACAAATAAATGCAAAGCCAAGTCTGTGTGGGTACCACAACGTTCCTGGTTACTCATTCATTCATTCATTTTCAGAAACCGCTTAATCCTGTACAGGGTCGCGGTGAGCCGGAGCCTATCCCGGCAGACATAGGGCGCAAGGCATGGCTATACCAAGGACGGGACGCCAGTCCATCACAGGGCACCGGGGGCAATTTAGTCCGCAGGCCAATTAACCTATGCATGTTTTTGGACTGTGGGAGGAAACCGGAGCGCCCGGCGAAAACCCACGCGGACACGGGGAGAACATGCAAACTCCACACAGAAAGGCACCCCGAGCCGAGATTCGAACCCGGGACCTTCTTGCTGTGAGGCGGAAGCGCTACCCACTACGCCACCGTCCCGCCCCACGTTCCTGGTTACTGATTATGTCAATCGATCATTGTCATTCAGCTTCCTTTATTTTCGTGAACAAAAGAAAGATGTTTTCGTGTTCGACCGGTTCCCCTTTTCTGTAACATATAGAGCGTGTACCGATAATTGCGGTTTGTATCGCGAATCTGTAACACAATGGTTGTAACTAACATCACGACCGTGTTACATCTGTACTGACAGGATGCCAATGAAATGGAGTCGAACAGCTCATTGGGACTTTCCTGCTGAAATTAAGAAAATCTAAATCTTATCCACGTCACCTTTCCTGGGGGAGTGACGTTGTCTGGGTCACGTTGTCTATGAGTCACCTTGTCTGAGTCACCTTGCCTGAATCACCTTGTCAACACGTACTCCTGTTATATAACCATAGTGGGGCTCTTCAGTTTTTTTGTGAAGAAAATATATTTTGCATTTTTTTTGCATGGGTCTCCCTGAAGTTCTGCATTTGTCCTCTTAGTCGCACCTTCTCGCGGACTTTCAGAGTACAGTAGACCAGCCCTTCTCAACCGGTGGGTCGCGACCCATCAGTGGGCCGCTAGCGCCAACTAGTGGTCCGTGGAAACCATACCAAAGTGGGCCAAGTTAGGCTTTGAGGTGCAGAAGTTTGAGAACCCCTGTTGTAAACAACTGTAAGGACATTTCATGGACCTTCTGAAGTCCAGTATATGCAAAGAGCATACAAGTACCGTAGGCCAACATGACTTCAGACGCTCATCAGCACCTGTCTGTCCAACAGACAGCTCATTAAACTGACGGCCCGCGCTTTGGCCCCGTACACTGAACGTGTCACAGATGCCACATGAAGTCGAGCAGGGCCTCAGCAGTTCTGCTGCAGCAGCCGACACCAACACAGCCAAGCGGAGAGGGGAAAAAACCCACGACGGCCGGTGCCAACTCACCCCACTGTGTCCGGTACAATCACTCAAATAAGCAGGTGGCACAGTGCAGACAATGGTTGGCGGTTTGGCTGGCATGGAGGAAGGGACGGCATATGTATACTGGGGGCGAGGACACCCACCGAAGCCTTCACAAATATCACGTAAATATCTAAAGAGGGCTTAAAATATTTTCTCTCTTTTCAAAAGTGCCATGGAGATGACTTGCCAACTGTGTATCAGTTTGGTTTGGGATTAAGCAAGTGGCGTAATGCACACACGAATTGTTCCAACAGCGAAACAATGTCCTGTTGGCGCTTTATGGCGGGGAAAGTAAGTGAACCGTACTTACACCGGCGTTTAATGCTCGCAGATATTTAGCACAATTTCCCAAGATCGGAATGTACCGTAACGCCTCGTGATGCATAAAGTGTTTTTGAGAGAACGCTTGCATAACATCCACCGTGGTGCCACGGCTCCGCAGAGCAACTGCACTCCTGTACAGTAATCCCAAGTCACACATACTGCACGGTACAAGGTAGGTATGTTAGGCCCCAGGCACACCATGGATTTCTTTCAAAATAAAAAATAGATGAATGGCTATCCTGTGCGTGCTATATTCGCACCTGAAAACAGAGAGGTTGTTGTTGAAAGCACAAGCAGAACGGGGACAATGAACACCCTTGCGCACCAATGGAGGCGCACAAATACCTTAAGGCCAAATTCCAGGAGGCTCTCGGGCACCTTCATCCATCCATTGACAGAAACCGCTTAGACCTAAAACAGGGTCGCGGCAGACACAGGGCGCAAGGCAGGGCTACACTTATGATGGGACGCCAGTCCGGCACTGGGCACCTGGGGCAATTTACGCAAAAACAATAAGTGCAGATCCTTTTTTTTTACAGCATTATACAGTTCAACCGTGAATAGAAATAACTATTAGGGTTTTATATAAAACATTGGCAGGCAGGCATACAGTACCTGAATGTGTCAGCGCCTGTTGTGACTTTCGCGATTCTGTGCGTCATGTGGTACGCAAGCACACAGTCTTGGCACCATTCCACTACAAAACCACCTTTTCAAATAGAATGCCTATCCTTATACTTGACGTAAGCCAGATTGACCCAATACAGCACTGCCTCAATAATGGCAGGACACTGCGACAGCAGACACCATCATTCAATTACTTTGTTGAACTTGGGAGTGCCATCTGGGTCACCGCGACTCTGTACAGGATTAAGTGGTTTCTGACAATGAATGGATCGAAAATATTTTGTTTAAACATTCGGTTTAATATCCCGCTCCTGTGAATCTGCTCCTTTTACAAACCAGCTGCATAACTCCTGTGCACTCCCTAATTTGTATTAGAACTGAAATCTAAATGCACCCACTCCCCCTTTAACAAGCACTGCTACCGTGATGGCAGCTGGCTCTGGAGATCAATCAATCGACTCGGCACGCTAGGCCAAATAGAAAGATCTCATCAGGTCCTTCTAGTCTTTTATCATGGTGGGTGCCAGTGAATATAAATCTACAGAAATCAGAGGTCAAATCCAGTGATCTGCTTCCTTGCCTGAACTCCTCTCGCAGCACCAACAGTCAACACGTTTCATGCTGATTAACTGACTTTATAAACACAGTATAGCCTATACACACTAGCATTAACATTATATACTCATGCAGTGACTGGTTTAATGTGATATATTCTAAGCCGAGTATTCTTAACTGAATAAAGTAGTAGCAGACAATATATATATATATGTAAAGACCTTTCAATACACTGCTGAAGACCTGGTCACGATGTGCAGGATCGTGGGAGTGATATAAGCAGACTTTGTATGGTGAAGGCAGGGGAGCATTGAAGTACAGCTCAACAATGGATTTGTTCTGCACTACCCCCTGTGCTAACCACAACGTAGCACCGCAGCACATGGAAACCTGTTGGTGGATGGTTCACCAAGGCACTTTCCAGGCTCAATATTTGCTGAGCTTCTAAGATGTGACCAGATCAGTTGCATTCCAGGTGATCTGGCCGTACTTTAGCCACGGTCAGAGTAATTTCATAATTTGGTCCGTTAAACTACAGTAAGCTAATTTATTCACAAAGTAAGGTCCACTGAGCTATGAGCATTTTGTTCAGAGGTGACCTCGTCACATATGATGGCTCATTGAAGCGGTGTCACAAAACAACGGTGCAACTCAGTCCTTAGCCTTCAACGCGACCTCGCACGAGCCGTCTTAAAACATCCTGTCCAGTCACTCACTCAGCACCGACTGCATGCGCACTCTACATGAATTTACAAGACAGCACTACTTTTCCACCAAGCCCACACACACATGACACTCCCTATACCTCACCAATCTACTCATGCCACGTACTTAAACTCCGCTCACTCCCGCACATTCCGCAGCTCCTCCCAACACTTACTCAGCATCTCTCTGAGCTCAAAAACATAACGCAGAACGGTGCCTCTGAATATCTGCTCCCACAACCTGGCAGAGCCTCTCCATGCACGTTCGACAAACTACCACAACCTCGACCTTCAAAAAACGACTCAAACAACACTTTTTATATCAGGCCTACCTACACTGAGCTCGGCTCCACGACTCAGTATCTGTGTTTCGCCCATAAACAGGCGTGGAATGTGTGCATGTTGTAAATTGTATTCCTATTAAACAGTAAGTGGCAATTTAGAATAATAACCAAATAATCTAAACGCATGTTTCTAACTGTGGAGGGTCAAACCGAAGGACCACAGGGAGAATATCTAAAATCCAAATATACTGCTCAGGCACCGTCAGGTCTGGGATGAAACCCACGACCTCCTTTATACCAGGCGAGGGATTGCAAGCAGCCGATAGATATGGCACCATTTGCAGCAAAATAAATGAGAGTATTGTATGAATACTAATAGGTTTGGTTTCCAGTTCCAAATGACAACTGATTAATTCACCTCACTAATAATTATGCTTGCAGCCGTTTAACGAAACTCACCGATAAGAACACAAACACATTAACAGTTCCTCACAAACGAGCCATTCTCCAGATGACGTCGACTGCAAAAAGAACCCATGGGGAATGTATATAGTAACCTACACCGCTGAGTAGCACGGAAATAGAGAAAATGTTAAATGGCCCCGGAGCTGTGTAGTCACTTTCTGGGGGGCAGTGACGAACAAGCGAGCTGCTGTCGTGTACACAAAACGTTATCTGTCCAGGGACCTCAATCGGAGCTTTTAGTCGCTCTCACCACATCGTGAAAACGAAACAGCATTTAATCTCTCCACAAGCCCGCACACTCTCACCAGAACACTCTGAGACACAACTTTGCACGGCCATCTATACTCGTTTAGGTTGTTCTTTTGCAACATGAAGCCGCATTATCAATTTCAACCGAGTGTTGGGTTTTTGTGATTTGATGCGAGTTTTTTTTTTATTGCAAGACCGGCATGAAATAGTTTAATATTGCGCAACTTTGCACAGCAGTCTCCAATATTCACCCACTCCTTTACATTATGTAAGGTCAGCTGGGATGTTGTGTGGGGGGAGGAGGGGATTACATCTATGAATTGGAGCACTCTTCACAATAAGGCATACCGTACAATCCGCAATAATCCATGTTTTTTGTGGATAAATGGAATACATTCATCGTGAGTAATGGGATCTGCAACCAAAATCTGTCGCTCACATCACCACAGGTAACAGGGGTTATACTGTACTGCATATGGCTCTACATTTGTGTTGGAGGGGGACGAACTTTTTGTATCTTGATATGAAGACACACAGTATTAGAGGGGTTTATTTTTTTTACGAAAGGCCTAACAATGTCAGCGCTGTACCAACAACAGTACTGCAGTCTACGCATATGAAAATGTAAATTAAGACAAACTGATATCGAATTTCCTACACTAAATCACACTGCCTGACACTGGTGTCTATGACAACCACTTAGCAAAGCAGGGACTGAAACGGTTTAAAAAAAAGTGAAAGCTTCGTGAGGAGGCTGGGTTGTCTTATTGTTTGAATTAATTAACTGCAAACATAATTCATGCATTTACCCTCAGCACTTCATTGAGCACTACTGATGACTGATAAAGAGACAGGACATATCTCACTAAAATCAAGTGTTTGCATTATTACAAATCCCTTGCCACTCAGTACTACTGTATTCTGGTTGGAGTGGCTCTCAGGAGTGCGATGCCCATGAATGCATCCACTATTAAGACAGCACACGACGAGAACATGTTTTGAGACATGGGTTTCCACCCAAGAGTGAAACAAACCTAGACCTTTCTTCCTCATGGTTAGCAATGGTTGCACGGTTGTAAAGACCCAGATTGTGCGCTTAATTTGCTTTATAACAGTTCCGCGAATATAATGATGTTTATACATTGACTGCCAGGGCGTAACCTACTAGTGAGTCCGCTGTGTATTCAATGGAAGCAAAAGTGGCTCGTTAAAGACGCACAAATTATTAGACGTATGGAAGATAATGAATATAAAACAAATCTCGAGCCATTCTCGAAACAACAAGGAATGAAGTCCTCTCCAAGCCACATCAGCTATGGGGGTAGAACAAGTTCTGATATCACTCGCCACTTAAATTAACTCTGACCGGGAATCAAGCATGGGTCACTGGGCCCATAGCGCAGCCCTCTCGCCACTGTTCCTCTGCTCAATTCCCCGTATTGAAGACTATGGAATGTAAATTAGTGGAGGGATGAGTGAGGCAGTGATTTTGAAAAGAGAAATAAAAAAGCCCCCACAAATATGCAGTAGAAAAGCAAATAACTAAACACAAGAGAGCTTCAAGTACCCGGACGACAAGTTTACACGATATGATAGTGCAGCATAAATATGTACTTGAAAAGCACATACATCCTTTTGTTTGGGATATTGTGGTGCCATGATAGTACAATAATAATAATAATAGCATTTATATAGCTCCTTTCACCCGAGGGTCACAAAGCGCTGCACAAAGCTGCAGAGAGAACGACATGTCAACAACGACAGAGCACGGAAAATCAGCAACAATTTTTGTTGTTGTTGTATTATTATTGTTTAACCATCGAGTCTCATGACTCTTTTTTAAGTAGCATCCTGCCAAGTTTTTGCAGAATTGGGAGGGCAGATGGGGACGCGACAGTTGCTATTTACACTCCATTGGAATATGTTGCGGGTAACTATTAATTGGCTGTGTCAGCACTGAACGGCTTACAGCACACATTTAAGCGATTTCACCCATGAGGTCAGAAGATTTTAAACCATTTTAATCCTGATTTGTGCAAACACCAACCAGACAGCCCTTCTGAAACCAGGATTGTCCTGTCAAGCACAGACGTGGGAGTACCCACAATTTACCCCATTACTCGCAGCCTGCCGATCGACTGCGGAGTACCCATGTGTACCCCTGGATGAACAGAGGCGGAGGGAGTTTTAAATAACTTGCCCGTTGATTTAACTGCCGCGTCAGAAAACTAAACCAAACCTTAGAACCAAGAATGAAGCGAATTGAAATGTATTACCGATATGGACGTTTCGCAACCCCAGTTCCCACCTGTACTGTATGATTCGGCCACCTTATCAGTGGGGGTCAAGGTAGAAGCGTTCACGTCGCGATCCCTGTCAAGTAATACTTGGTATTACCTGCGAATTCTACCAAACACTTCGAAGCTGAGCTGAAAGACAACGATGTCCAGAAGCTGACCATCGCGCTTCGAAGAATCGCAAATAAGAAGACCTTATCAGTAGGCTGTGCCGAACCGGTTTACTCTCACCTCTGCCGGATTGGAATTCCAGTGTGCAGACAATGAAACAATGACATCTCTGACGAGTAATGTAAATATGGTAAAGTTCAAACTAAAACACTACACGAGCATACCATACAGGTACGTACTTCCATTCCGTCACCGCAGCCAGGGAGTGTCCCAACCCAGTGGAATGAACTCTGGACTCTTTTTTTTATTCGCTTATAGAAAAAAGAAACCACAGGTCTGTAGCTACATACTTGATTAAATATACAAACAATTCAATTGGCCACTGCCCAGTAAAAGCAGCCCTAGCCGTTCCACCGCTGCTCATTTCATGCAAGGTTTTTTGAGATCTTCCCTGACGAGTTTGTGAAATACACGGCCCACCTATGCTCAAGCTGCCCCTTTATGGAAAGCGGACATGCCAGGTCTGAACTGGCCTCTTGGCTAATGATCCCCGACACGAAAATCCACATTTAACCAGCTCTACCGGTTTGTTTACATCTCTCTAGCGAAAAAAGCAAATCCCAGTGGCTACAGCCTTCATTGTTTAAGCTGCTCTCCAGTGGTTATACAAGACGACGTTGTTTCCCCTTCTATTAAGATGAGGTTTGTATTCAAAATAAAAAGCGGGTTTCCATGGACATTAAGAAAAACACTTTGCAATAGTATGTGAAAAGACAATATTCTACCCTCAAGGTGACTTCTGATGAACCTATGAACTGAGGATGGGTCTACATTTAGAAAATAAAAATTGCTCCCCATAGCTGTTCTTACAGGATAGCAGTGGCGTGTTCCTTCTATCTCGTTCGCGATATTTCACCTGCCACATTGGGGGCATCATCAGGCCTTCCGAATGCATCATCAGACGTTTATGAAATGCGTGAGAAGGCAAAGCGTTGTGAAGCAGAGAGAAGGAACTCTCGACATGGCTATCCCAAAAGAAAAGCTATCGAGAGCAATTCTCATAAATCGAGTCGTAAAAACCTACATCAGTACATTTCGAAAATTATGCACACACAACGGGCTGGCCGAAGAATTGGATAGATAGCTGCAGTATTTCTGCAAGAGAAACAGTGGTCATTCTCAACCACGAGAAGATACCAAGCAAACAACGTAGTTAAAGTTATAGGTTCTCGAAATGAAAGATTTTACTGTGGCCATAAGTGTTATGGCTAAAATAAATTGCATGTACCCACCAATAAAGTTCAACACAGCGTGTTTCAGCATCACACCCTTTGCCTTTCATTCAGAAACGATAATCTCCATGGAATTATAGACATGAACGGCATTGTACTGATGTAGGTTTCCACGGCTCGATTCAACGCTGTTCTTTCAGGATAGCTCCAACGTGGGAGGCGAAACATCGCGAGGGGGAGAGGGAGAGCGGTCCATACGGCTATCCTGAAAGAACAGCTTTGCAGAGCAACCATCATGAACGGCATTGTTCTTCTTCTTTGCGATTCTTCGAAGCACGATGGTCAGCCTCTAGACATCGTTGTCTTTCAGCTCGGCCTCGAAGGGTTTGGTAGAATTTCGCAGGCAATACCAAGTATTACCTGACAGGGATCGCGACGTGAACGCTTCTACCTTGACCCCCAACGGCATTGTTGCTTTTCACCGATGGTTCTAAATAGTCAACGAAGTTGTGATATAAAACATGTTTTAAAATTTATACTGTACAGTACTACAGTGGGTAAGCTTTTTGTCTCCTTTTGTCATAGTTGTCATTTGAGCAACATTTTCAAGCATAAATTGTCAAGACCACATAGCCACATTCAAATTTCTACTTTCATTTTCAGTTGCATCAGAAATTATTCGGTCACTTTCTTGTGCAATATCCATTTAAAAATAAAAGTGGCCACCCTTACATACTTTTGCCCACTAAAGAAAGCAATTCTGCAGCTTTCTAAAGTTTTCTATTCTAATTAGTACAATAAGCCAAGTCATGCACGTTGGAATGCCCCTGTGGCAATCTTTCTTTGGCTTACACGCAGAGGTTGTGCACAAGGGTGTTAATGGTTATATAAAGATGCTGGTTACTGCATCTACACTGCAAGGGAAAGGCTTATCTCAGTGGTTCCCAAACTTTCTCGGTTAATGGCGCCCTTAGTGTATCAGAATTTTTTCCACGGCGCCCACAGTCAGAAAATATATGGCATATATCGAACATTTGGAGTATCCCACGGCGACCCTGGGAGCGCCGCGGCGCATACTTTGGAAACCACTGCCTTAACTCAAGAAAAGTCACTCTTGCAGTCCAATCATTTTCGTCACACAGTGGTGCACTAGTAAAACACAAGCAGCCGGATCTATAAACGAACGGTGGTAAACTTAGCGAGGGTACATGGTGTAGTTCGCGATGGTCTCCAATAGCTTTTCATCATCATTAAGACGTGTTATATCCACTGCTCGATTAGGGATTTTACAAACGATCATCAATCCTCACGGTCTCACGACGCAATAATCCGTAATTATTGAGACACATTAGTATGTTGCTTTTCATTATAAAGCTGTGTTTTCCAAAATCACCCCAACCTCTTTTTGCATACCTAGAACTATGCTTTATTTTTAAATAAACTAACATATTTTATCTCAATGTGGTAATAAAAAAGGTAGACACTGCATTATTTTCAAAATGTATCTGACAATGATGAACCACCCATTCTCAGTGCGTGAAATGCCTTAGCACTTTGTGTTCTTCACATCGCCCACTTAGGGTAAATGCCATCAATTTTGTATGTTTAAGAATAAGGGACACACATCATAACAAATCACTTGCGGCACTGCACTAGTTTGAGCTAATTCATTGTCATTAAATCACACATTGAGCGCACCTTTTGTTGACCATGCAATATGGTACTGCATTGTGAAATGCAATGTGTATACATTTGTTCTCGTTTGGTTTAATTGGACATTTATTGATGACGCGACGTGCCCTGATATACTGGACACGTGTACATAATTGGCACTGTGGTGTAGGTCTGTGATCCAATATGTTAGGGGCAAAAGTCGTTGGATCACACTTGTGTCACTGCGAGGTGGGCATGATATTGAAGGGCATCAAATAAATTGCGAGCCTACCCATGCAGATATACGAGTGCTATCCCTTGGTATGCACTGAGTTTTCTGTGGGCATTCCAGTTACTTATAAAACCACTCCTTTAAATGAAGCTGGCCAAACATCCCAACAATACAGAATCCTTCGCTGAATATTTTGACTCTTGTAAGCAGTGAGCCAGGCCCACTCAATCCGAGATTTATAACGTGCCATATTTAGAAAAAGGCGGAGACAGAAGCACATAGACAATAAATAAAAGTAATAATTTGTATAGATAAAGTGGTTAAATGATACATGAAGGCTTTTGTGACCAACAATATCCACAATAAAGCACTTTACTACTTAAACACACTGACTGGTATGCTTAAGTAGTCAAACAAATGGCACGCTCTGTTGTCGTGACAAACCTTACTAAATGGCTGTGCTGAGTGGAAGCGGGTTTACGACACATTTTTTTACGCGATGCAATCTAAAAGTGCTTTATCATGAAAAGTTATTAAAATAAACGTGAGGACCAGAAGGAAAACGAAATGTTTTTATACCTGTCTTAAATGCACCGCTTGTTACGGCTGAGCGTATTTCAGTCGGTAGAGAGACCACGAGGCTGCAGATGAGAAGCTTCGTTCTGCTGTCCTAAGCTGAGTGGATCTCCCACTCGGCAGCTCCATAGTAGATGAGCGTAGGTTTCATGACGGTGCGTATGGGCATATGGCATCACTCAAGGAGGATTGCTGACCAGTTGTTTTTGCTAATAAAAGGTACTGCGACCCCCATAGAAAGCATTTAATTTGACTCTCAAAAGTACCGGAAGACAGTGGAGTGCCTTCAAAATGCTTTAAGAGCTCACGAAACGTGGAGCCAGGCAAACGACTAAGGCGTGGACATGTTTAATGACTTGCTGAGGCCACTGTTTATTCCGTTGAGCAGAGAGACAAAATAGTCGAGGCGTGTAGAGCTGGATATCATCAGCATATTGGTGTTCGTATGAGCCTGGCAAATGGAGACTAGTAAGCTGTGCAGTAAATGGGGCTGACATCAGACCGTGTGTATTTTAATGAAATGTATTATTACATGGGGTTGTGACACACTGGTTTGGAACTACGCTAGGAGTCTCCTGACCACGCTGCCAACATCAGTGACGTGATGCAACCCAACTACAATTCCCCAGGTTACAAAATCGGTTTTTAAACAAGACGAAAAAGGGAACCTCCAGAGAGGGAGGTCTCCTTACGGTTATAATCCATAATAAAGCCCTTTGGGTTGCTTCACATAAAAAAATATAAACATCGTAAACCTGCCCAGGAAGGCACACGATGGTGACATTTCAACTCTCCTATATATAAAGACTGAGTATCCGGAACATATCTCCAGAACTTGTGTTTGAGGTGCCTGATAAAGCTGATTGCACTTATGAGCGAAACGTCGTACTCCATTGTAAATGTTGTGGGTTTCCTCTCTAACACACTGGTGTGTTGAAGTAGTAATTAATTGGCACACCTTGTTCACGTGACACACCTTAATAATATGGATAATATGGATAACATTGGTCACGAAAGCCTTCATGTTAAATGTACCGTTACTGCTGTATTACAATCGAAATATGGGTTCTCGCCAGTGCGATAATGCTCGGAGACATCTAGAAGTTCAACCCAGGCCCACAGCAACAGAATCGAAACCTTAACAAGTAGAGTATGAAAAATGGGTTTTCACTAAACCCCACCACGAGATATAAATGCTATTATTATTATAGCACAATACCACTCGTGTGCTCAACAGCACTCTTATGAGGCATGCTACCCAATGCCTGTTAATTCACATTAATTATTGTCCTGTCTCTCTACCTCTTTACAGAGCGCCCTGGCGATTGCATAAACAACTTGTTATTTTATCAAATGTTTAAATGTATGTTACATAATTGCCGCACTGTAGTGTTTTCCCTAAAACCTACAGTAGGATCCTTTCTCCAGAGGTCAAACAGCTAAGGGCAGCAGTGCTTCTGCTTTGAATAGCAAGCTTATAACCAAACACGTCCATAGCCATGCTTAACCTTCAAAAGAATGCGCTGCATGAAATTTGACCACATACAAATTGCTATAAGGTTTTTTTATATAACACTCCAGGGTATTTCCATAGTTTTTCTTCTCTTGAATAATGTACTATATTAATATTGTTTGTTTATTACAGTACTTTGGAACGTATATCTGTTTTCACGAAATCACGTAACTTGAATTACAGGTATTGGGGCAAGGGCAATACACGCGTACTGTACCTATGGAAGCCAACTAGCACTTAGTCGCCTCTATATCCTCAGTGCTGATGTTTACACATCCACCAACTGTGTTATCGTTTAATGCTGAGTTGAGGCCCAGAATCGGTTCAGATAATCGCATGAGTATGTGTGCGAGTCATCATCACTCACAACGAGAAAGATCTCCCGGTTTAGTCTTACCAGACTGTAGAGTCAAGCAAGTGCCGTTAGTGAGTAGCACCTATGAAGGTCGACACGGCACACGAGGAGGTGGGTGACCAGCACCACGCCCAGACGCCTTTGTCTCCCTCGTGGTAATGTTTACACACCGCACTAGGTACTCATTTGAGGCAAGTCGACCGAGGGGAGGCATAGGACCGGTTCATAAATTCGTCACTGGCATTGGCATCACTCACCCACACAAACACATGCAGCTCCACAGTAAGTACACCACATAGGCCTAGGATTTTGATAAGGTGCTGCCCCCGAATCGTGAATCGATGGCTTCTTGCCCCCTCCTCGTGCCCCCTCCTCGTGCCCCCACCCCCCCTGAGCATGTGACTTAGTGGGTGACTTAGCGGGTGACCAGTCAGTTTGTCGTTTCCCCCTCGTGTCTGTCTCTCTGTCTTCCTGTCTCTGTGTCGCTCACCCTCCCTCCCTGTCTTCCTCCGTGTTTGTCTTTAAGGTAGTGACGGCCATCTTAGGGGACGCTGGTAGATATTTGCCGCTCTTAATATTGCCGGTTTCACGACCTTTCGGTATATTCGGAGCAGCCTTAATAATTACATTTTTGTTCCTTTGGTTTTTATTGGATGATTTTTCTTTCATGGTTGACATGCCGTTCTCTTTGCGGCCCTTGTGCAGCGCTTTGTGACCCTCGGGTGAAAGGCGCTATATAAAATGCTATTATTATTATTATTAACAGTCATGATAACATATTTATATGTCAGGTCCTCTGTTCGAAGTGAAGGGACAATACTTGAAACGTCGGCCTACCCCATATGTTTATGCTATAAGGCAGTAGTAATGTGGAGGTGGTTTTCTTGTATCGACGTGTCCATTTACTGCGCTAAATATTAACACACTCATGCTCCTAAGCGTGTGGGTACAAATCGCAAACGGCGCGCCCTGCTGGCAGCCTTAATGCCCCAGGTCACTCGCAAATGAGACTACCCTGGTCTTTGTGTTCTCACCTAGCGGCAGGGGGTCAATCGTGCTTCGAAGAATCGCAAAGAAGACCTAGCTGCACAACATAAACGTGAACTTATAACTGTAGTACTGACAAGACAGGCTGATTACTAACGAAAAAACATTCATCCACCAACACCCTATGCCACAATATGTTGCCATGTTATTTGTAGAAAAAGTACAGTGCTTTATATATAAAAAAAATGAAACTCAACACTGCTTGGTCAACAACGCCACTTGTTTTTTTGTGTCGCAGGAATCCCGTAAAGAGCTTGCAAGCTAACTGGGTATTTTCTGCTGTAATAATACGCATCTATCTATCTATCTGTAGCAGCTACAGAAGCAACAGCAGTATCGGTATCAGCTGTAGCAGCAGCAACAGGAGTCGCAGTAACAGCAGAGGCAGAAGCCGCAGCAGTGGTAAGAGCTGCTCAACACCACGAACACCATGGGCCAGGTATCGAGGCGCAGTCACATCGTCCATCGCCACCAGGCGAGGACCCACAACCCCTCCCTCCCCCTGGCTGTGTAATAGACACTGGGGGGGGAACAAGTGCTGTCAGCAAGCGCCTTCAGTACTGAGGTCAACCGGGCACGCGAGGTCACGTAACTGGACAGAACGGCACCCGGCCGGCCGCTTTTGTCTCCCGCAAATACCGACGACGTTAATACACCGAGATTCCATGGAGGTGCCGGTCGCGGGGGGTGTAAGCAGGTCTCCCGTTATTTGTTTCGTTTCATCCACGGGGCAGTTCACCTTTTAGTTTCCATTCTCTCGGGGGATGACTAACCTTTCTATAGGGCGTATTTCCTCGTAATATGTCACAGTCAAGCCAATAAGCCAGAGCACACTGTTATTACAAAATACAAATAACCGCTGTATAGACTCTCTCAGGATATCGAGGCAATGAACAAGGCCAGTGTTGACCTTGGTCAGTGTACATGAACGGGAGGCTGAGTGAAAATATACCAGGTGCTGTAGGGTTGGTGGGTATAGCCCTGCCTTGCGCCCTGTGTCTGTCAGGAAAGGCTCCAACTCACCGCGACCCTGTACACTGTGTACAGCATTAAGCGGTTTCTGACAGTGGATGGATGTGGGGAAGGTTGCGGCTGCCCGGATGCCAGGTGGCAATGAGCAGATTGTCAAATCGCTCCTCACATTTGGATGTCCTCGCCTCGACCTCGTCGAGTTTCCTAGCTTCAACAAGAGACCACACACGGCACTGCCACTTCACAGCAAGAATGTTCCAGGTTCGATTCCTGGTTCGGGTGCCTTTCTGTGTGGAGTTTGCTGTTTCTCCCTGTGGTGTTTCGCCGAGGACCCCGGTTTCCTCCCACAGGCCAAATACATGCTGCCTAGCTTAATTGTGTGGACTAAATTGCCCCCTGTGCTCTGAGATGTTGTAACTTGCTTACCTCCCGGCTGGATCAGGAGTTCCTTCCAGAATAGATACTTTCCTAGGAATGTTATCCTCCCTACTGGAATGTTTACAAATTGCATCCTGATTACACAAACTGATTATAAGGTAGGGACAGGCCGAGATCACAAGGGCACAACGGTGTCGGATTCCACGTCTGGATCCGAACCGAACAGAACACAGGTCGGCGGCATTGATGGCTAGACACCATCACTAACTGCCATCACTAACCCCGCTATCATTATTATTATCACCACCATCACGAGAGCATCACCATCACTAACCCCTCGCTATCACTATTATTATCACCACCATCACTCACCCCGCTACCATCACCACCGTTGACAACCGAATCACATCACGAACCCATCAACCCACCACGCCATCACCGCCACCACTAAGCCATCACCAACCATCACTAACCCCATCGCTCTCACTAACTCGGATATCATCACCACGACCGCAAACCCAGAACACTCAACGCCTGAAGATGCCTCCAACGTGGGAGGCGAAACGTCGCAAAGGAGAGAGGGGGAGCGCTCGACGCGGCTATGCCGAAATAACAGCTTTGAAAAGCAACAATCATCATCACCATCAAAGACAATGATCCCCCGAATAGCCTTAACAGACTGTAGGGGCAAGTGCCGTTAGCGAGCACCTATAAAGGTCGACACGGCACACGAGGGGGTCAGTGACCAGCACTACGCCCGGCCGCCTTTGTCTCCCTAGTGGCAACGTTTACACACCGCACTAGGTGCTCATTTGAGGCTGAGTCGACCTAGGGGAGGCCCAGGACCGGTTCAGAAAATCGTCACTGGTGTTGGCCGTGAGCGGGATTCGAACTCGGGTGGCCAGATGTGTAGCCCAGCGCGCTAACCGCTGGGCCACCGCTCACATCACTCTTCACCCCACCACGCACGCACCTTCACTGTGCGAGCGCCTCGATCCCTCGCCGAGCCGAACGGTTGCTGGGATGTCGGAACCCGAGGTCTCGTAACAACGCAGCGCTCCCTTCCTTCACGAGTCACGGCATACGGGGGCCGCGTCTCACAGGACAAGCTGCTGTTTATCTCCAGCAGCCGCGCAAGGCAGGCGGGGACGGGCGAGAGGCGGCGACCAGCACAGTCCTTGGGGGAGGCGGCGAAGACACACGCAGCACAGTCGCTATACCGCCTCGGTGGTGGGCTCGTCCACGCAGCCCGGTACCGGCCGGGTAGCGTTGTGATCCGGCCTTGAGCGTGTGTCCGCGGAACTGATCCACCACCACGTGCTGCGTAGCAGGGGACGGGGAAGGCTGTTCGCGGAAGGATGTCTGTAGGCGGCTTGTCTGTGGTGAGGATGTGGCGCGAGGGAACTGTGAGTAATCTCGGCAGCACCCGGCGCCGCTATGAAGAAGTATGCGGGGTAGTGGTACACGGGAGGTGCGAGCTGCTGTCTGACTCTCGCGGGGAACACGTGGTGCACACCACCCCCGCACAGCCGCGGCGGTGACTCCCCTCCCAGAACTCACCTCCCGCCGGCGTACGTCTCCACCCACTCATCTCCCACCACGCGACCACCACCCTTCCTTCTCATTCCACACGGTCTCTTCCCACGCTCCCGCCACGCATCTCCTCCCCCAGCACTCGTCACCCCCGGCAGATAGCGCTTACCGGGTGACATTCGCATGACGCCGAAAGCCCCTAACTTGCACTCGCTCCGCGCGTTGTTCCGTCCGGTTCGTCGGCGAGTCGGTCTCCGTCGAGTAACAAGCAGCCATACTTAATCCAACATCCTACACGCTAACCCCTCCATCCGCTCTTCAATGCACTCCTCTTCCATGTTCTCCGGCAACCTCCTCCCCCACTCCACATCTGCCTATTCAGCCCGAGGCGAACGCTGCGAACACACGGAGACCCGCACCCCCCACGCTTCCATCCGATGGCCCCCTCCTCTGCCACGCGCCCAACCTAAAGCCACATCCACGCTGCAGCAATAGCGTTTCAACATTGGATGCATGTTTTCGTAGCCTTATTTATTTGTTTATGTGCTTCAGCGGTGTAACTGCCTAACACTGTACGGACTCTTGGCCGCAAGCACGTGGATGTGCGTTTTTCGTGTTTCCATATGGCGGAGTTATTTAGGTGTTTACGGATGTAAAAAAAAACCACAACACATTCATCAGTACAATGGTGACCTTTAAAGGAACAGGATAGAACAGGGGGCTTTCTGGGCAATGGGCCCTCTTTATTTCAACCAACCATTGTCAGAAACCGCTTAATCCGGTACAGGGTCGCGGTGAGCCGGACCCTATCCCGGCAAACGCAGAGCGCAAGGCAGGGCTAGAGCTTGCAAGCTCAATGTGTGTATATTTTGTTGGTTGTTTTTTCTTTCATTGTTCACATGCCGTTCTCTTCACGGCCCGTGTGCAGCGCTTTGTGACCCTCGGGTGAAAGGCGCTATATAAAATGCTATTATTATTATACCAATGCTGGGAAGTCAGTCCATCACAGGCCACCGGGGCAATTTATTCCGCAGGCCAATTAACCTATTTCAAATGAATGTATTTATTGGCAAATGTGTTGAGGGTATTGACGAATATGTTGGGTCTTTTGTTGCAATTCGGTCATAAATCCCACAACCTCCCTGCTCAATGCACTGCTGGATCAAGCCTGTAATTTGGACTGAGGGCTGTTAACGTAACATTAATATTGTTTGAACGTGTTTTTAGTAGTTATTTCCAGACAGCAATTTTTATTTAAATATTTGCTGAAGTGGCATTGCTGTAAAATGTTTCCAACGTTTGACTGATTGGCTGATTACAAGCGGTTGAGCCCACGCACGTCACAATACCAGCGATGAATGCAAATGTTATCCTCAGCCAATGAAGGGAATTCACGTGAGTCACACAAAACAAGATTTGAATAAGAGTACGTATTTTCCCGTTATACAGTAGTTGTAAATGGAGATGCTACGTGGAATACGTCACAAAGGAACTTAAACATAAGCGAGGCATTGCAATGCCTGAGAAATAACAAAGATTTTTTTAAAGATGCAGCCCTGAAATTTCTTGCTCATGCCAGTGCCGGCAGAATGCCCTCCGTTAGAGGGCACTCTAGAGGGCCCTTCTTAGAGGGTGTTTTGGCCTACTCTTCCACGCTGGTCAGACGTCTCGGGAGAGGTGGGACTACCCACACTTTTACCCCGCCCCATTCGCCCTCATCCATGAAAAACGTTCAAGCACAACGTTGGCAAAGAACTTTCGTTCATTCATTCATTTTCAGAAACCGCTTAATCCAATACAGGGTCGCGGTGAGCCGGAGCCTATCCCGGCAGACACAGGGCGCAAGGCAGGGGAACACCAAGGATGGGACGCCAGTCCATCGCAAGGCGCCTGGGGAAATTTAGTCAGTACGCCAATTAACCTGGCAGCATGTCTTTGGACGGTGGGAGGAAACCGGAGTGCCCGGCGAAAACCCACGCGGACACGGGGAGAACATGCAAACTCCACACAGAAAGGCACCCCGAGCCGAGATTCGAACCCGGGACCTTCTTGCTGTGAGGCGGAAGCGCTACCCACTACACCACCGTGCCGCCCTGGCAAAGAACTTCTCATAAGAAAAGTTATATATGTAATTATTCGTTTTAATCTCCAATATATATTAGCCGCTTATCCACCATTTTTTTCACACATTAAACAGCAATACGTTTTAAAAGCAACCTTTTAAAATGTCATAATATTCACGAGTAAAAACAGTACGCGTCCAAGAGTGCACTGCTAATTTTATGCAGAGCCAAGACTCCAAATGACTTGCCCTCCGTACAAAAAAGAAATATCTGCTGGAAGTCACAAATATGTTACACCTAAAGCCCACGATTAAAGGTAGCGGGAATCAATATTACTTATCAAAAGGGACCAGCGATGACACAAATGTAGCACTTTTTAAAAAGCTGAATTTGATTATGAAAAGCAACAGACCAATTGTGACCAAAGAGGAAAGCTTTCATCATTACATATCAACGACTACGACATGGCTCAGACACGCGGACACTAATACAAAAGAATGTTGTGGCATCGTGGAATCGCGAGGGATGGCGATGTCATCATGAGGTCTCCATTCAACCGTGGATAGAGCGTACGATGACAGTTCTACTAATATTGTTATTATAGTGCTTGGACGGGCGACTCCTGAGCCCTAAAAACAAGTGTCATAGGTGTTATGGGCAGTAGAGTGCAGTACAGCAAAATCATTTTTATGCACTGATCAGGGTGGTGAAGTATGGTCAAGTAATCTATTACCTCCAGAAGCACTTATCCATCGTTGGGTAGACAAACGAATATGTACAGTACAGATAATTATGGGTTTTAAGAAAAATAAGAAATACAGATAGGGTTTGTTCTATGGTGTGCATTTGTGGTGCATTTCCATTCTTAAATTCAGTCTGAAAACAACACCGAGCTCCGTGGGCTGAAAAAAATCAGTGCTGGGGGGAATTTGTAGCTCCTGGTAACATCCGCGCCTCACAGACAGACGTCCTGCCCGAGGAAGTTCGATTTCCAGTCCATGTATGTGCCAACACCGGTGTCTGAGAGAAACGGAATTTCGATCCTCTATATGTCCTGTACATATGGCAGAATTGACAATAAAGTTGAATTGAATTGAATTCCTGCCTCGGGCGCCTTTCCGCGTGGAGTTTGTGTGTTGGCGCCGGCTGGGTGCATGGCTGCCGTCCACCCGCCTCTCTGTGGTTTCCTCCTGCCTCCATACCTGTGTCTCATCCATTATTCGTATTATCATTGCTGCTGCTGGGCCAGGCGCAACAGGTGCTCGCACACAGAAGTTGCCCTCAGCCTTTTAACCGGCCTTTGTGAAATTGTCCGCCTAAACTCATGCGTGCACAAATATAAATTCCCCAAATATGGCTAAACATATTTTTACACGTATTTTTTTTCCATTCACCCCAGATCATGCGTTCCATTGGTTGCCATGGCTTCGAGACTGCAATTTAAAATACAGAACTCTGCCTCCCTCGCATGGCCGGTATGTCACTTAGTCAGGAATTAATGTCGAGTAATTATATGCCCTACAAATTATAGGCAGCAGCAGCAAAACAATATGTACAGAATTGAATGCCAACCTGTCTTTCGTTTCACCGCAGCATTGCTTCGAGCGGACGCTGTTAGTACAGTATTTAAATAAAGCCGTAGCATTTTCTCAGCGGTGCAGCCCAGGCAGGTCTGGTTAAATTAATCCATAGATCTCCTGACCTGACAGAGCACAGGCTCTCCCCTGTCCCATGAGACCAGCTGTACGGTGTGCATGCCAATTCTCGTTCTGTGGAGCTGCTTGTAGGCTTGAATTATATTAACCGATATTAGAACCTGATGCTGATATAGCAATGGCAATGTTGATCCTATTATTACAGTAGTTACTGTTTCTGATCCGTTTACTTAATTGTAAAAAATGTTACAGGAGTCATGGGAATAATAATGCATCAATCATTGTTCCATCACAAACGGAGACAACTGATTTGAAGAATCGCAGACCCATATTTCTGTGTGAGAGGACGCTAATGGGTCTGCAGATCACAGCAAACCAAATATAGCCTGGAACAGTTTAGAGGCTAGCCTGTAATGTGAGCAAGCTGGCTATAGAAAATGTGTTTCTACCATAAACCCCACACATATTACCAATCAGAGCCCAGAAACCACCCCCGCCCCCCTCCCCCCAATAATAAGTGGCTTTGCTTGACTATGGAAATGCATTCAGTTCAGTGGTAACCAATGCAGTCATCCAAGCGATGACAAACCTAAGCCTAAAGTAACAATATATAGACTTTGATTGTTGCTCTTCAGAGCTGTTCTTTCGGGATAGCCGTGTCGAGCGATCTCACTCTCTCCTTCGACACGGCTATCCCGAAAGAACAACTCTGAAGAGCAACCATCATGAATCGAGCTGTGAAAACCTACATCAGTATAATATATATACTTTATTAAAACCATTAGTAAGGGTGAGCAACATTGTAACTCTGAATGAGGAAATAACAAAATGCACATCTTAATGCCAGTCGGGCAAGGAGATACACTTGACAAAATGTATTCACAGCGACAGGAGTTCAACAACTGGACAGGAGAAATCACATTGGATATAAACGGAGGCATGAATAACCACCTAAAATGTGCTCTTGACGTAGCAATTGTCACCTCACGTAAATTACCATAGAGGACATGCGTGTAGGGCGGCACGATGGCACGGTGAGTAGCACTCCCGCCTCATAGCAAGAAGGCCCTTTCTGTGTGGTGTTTGTATGTTCCCCCCGTGTCCACTCTGGTTTCCTCCCACAGTCCGAAGACATACACTGCTGCATAGGTTAGTTGGCCTGCGAACTGAATAGCCCCCGGTTCCGGCTCACCACAACCCTGTACAGGATTAACCGGTTTCTGACATTGGATAGAAGGATGGACATGAGTGGAGATCTTTAAAGAGGACTGCAAAGCTGGGCTCAAGCTAACTATTTCGTACTGCCGGACAGAACAAGAGTCTGGTACAACAAGTTTACGAAACATACGAGATTGAAAACAAGTGCTGGAGGACTTCGCAGACCGTCACGGTTGCATTCCTGGATGCCCCGTTTAACAAATGCGTGACCTATGGAAAATCCGGGAACCGGTTAGGGGGAAAAGTCTCAAACAGGGAAAGACGTAGTTGGCGAGGATTTCCTGTAAGTTGGCTTGGGCAGGACACATTGCTGTATTGGATAACGGCCGTTATCCGGGCTTATTACATTGAGCAGCAAAGAATGTCCTTATAAGGAATGTTGAGGAGGCATGGTAGCGTTTTGGAATTGCTGCAGAGGTTATTACGAGTATACAACGTTTTTTGTGAGTACAGTTGCTAATTTTGCTTGCAAGCACTGGTATACACAAGCATAAATAAATACGAACGCTCCCATTGAATAAATCTAGAGTGGTTCTCAACATTTTTAGTGTGTGCCCCCCCCACTCCTCCCAAATCAAGATGAATGGTTCCCACGCTCCTCACCCCACAGCCCCCAAAACACAGCTTAGGTTACTCAGGCCACAATACACGGAGAGATCACGTATCCACACCTCAAGTCAAGTAGTCAAGTGTTTGCAAAACATTTGTTTCATGTTTTATATCCGTGTGTTGTGTCGCTGCAACTTTCTACTGACCTCTGCGCACATTCAACAATTTTCCTGCACGGTATCCATGGCACGGTGGCGCGGTGAGTAGCGCTGCCGCCTCACAGCAAGAAGGTCCCAGGTTCGAATCCCGGCTCGGGGGCCTTTCTGTGTGGAGTTTGCATGTTCTCCCCATGTCCGCGTGGGTTTTTGCCAGGCACTCCGGTTTCCTCCAGCAGTCCAAAGACATGGTGCTGCTGCATAGGTTAATTAGCCCGCGGACTAAATTGCCCCGGTGCCCTGTGATGGACTAGCGTCCCATCATGGGTATAGCCCTGCCTTGCGCCCTCTGTTTGCCGGGATAGGCTCCGGCTCACCGCGACCCTCTTACATGATTAAGCGGTTTCTGACAATGGATGGATGGATGGTATCCATGCTGCAGCCCGCACCCCACCGTCCCGCCCCCCTTACCATCCTTAAAGGATTTCGGAATGAGAACTGCTACTTAAGGAATCCTGACTCTCTCTAAAAAAAAAAAGACATAAAGGTGGTACTGTACTGCAATGAAACATTTCTTGAGAGTTTCCAAGCCACTGTTTAAATTTGTAAATATCATACTACATTGCAAATATGTATTTTTGCTGGCTGGCTGCCCGGCTGGCTACCTGGCCATGCAGAGGAGAGGGGGTATGCAGTTTGGATCAACGTTGCCACAACGTTAGCCCAAACATCCATGATGGTGACGCAGTGGTTGGTGCACTGTTCTAAGAACCCAGTAACCTATGTTTGATTCTCGACCATGGGAAACATCAATGGAGAGTAATATCGGAACATGTTCTGGGCAAACACGCTCTGCCAAGCGTGATGAAGTATGTTCAAACACCCATAATTGACAGCGCATGGAGAGGCCTTCATCCAGCAGTGGACTGACCTGTACATTTTTTATGACATTACCATTATATTTTTTTTTTCATTCATTCATTTTCAGAAACCGCTTAATCCAATACAGGGTCGCGGTGAGCCGGAGCCTATCCCGGCAGACACAGGGCGCAAGGCAGGGGAACACCAAGGATGGGACGCCAGTCCATCGCAATGTTTCCTGGAATTAATAAATGACGAACAATACTTCAACCATGTTTTATGGATTACAACGTTAAACTTCATAATAGAATTCAGGTGTGCAGCGTGGCAATACAATATTTATGCCAAGTCAACTGTACAGGCGGATAACAATGCGGTAAATGCAAATCGTGCAAATGACGGCACGTAAACAAGAGGTAAGGTGCAGCCCTGCGATGTACTTGCTCATGCCACTGCCGACGGAAGGGCCTTTAGTTCCAGGGAGCTCTTGAGAGGCGCTCTAGAGTGTTTATGGTAGGATTGCCCCCTGCCATGTTTTTCCCAGGATCATCCTTTTTGTTGAAGCGGCTGTTTGAGGCAGCTGTTCACGGACCAAAGCATTCAAAGCCCAGTTTTTCGCCAGCTACACGTAAAGTCCTCTCCTTTTCTCTTTACCGCCAGAATATGTTCCGGTTTTTAGAGCCTCCGAGGTGGCAACCCTAGTAAATGTCTTTCTCTTCCACACTGGCCAGACATCCTGGAAGGAAGTGGTGGGAGCACTGTCCACACTTTATCCCACTACACGTGCCCTGCCGATAGACACACTGAAGGAACATAATAAAGAAAAATGAGGTTGTCGTCCCCCACCCCATGTAGCCACAGCGTTTTACTGCTGTCCTTATTGCATCTCAGAGGCAACAGTGGCCACGCTGGAGGGATTATATCCTTGGGCTGGCTTGGAAACGTCTGGGAATCCCCCAGGAAGAGCTGGAATCTGTTGCTGAGGGAAGGGATGTCTGGTCCACCCTCCTTGGACTGATGCCACCCTCACCAGGACAAGCGGTTTAGAAAATGGATGGATGGCAACAGTGGCGCCCACGGCACACGCCGGCACATGGATTAACCCTTAGCATGCGCTCGTATGGTTCACTAAAGTGCAATACGTAGGTCCAACGAAGACATGAAGAAATTACATCGGTAGAAGCGTTCACGTCGCGATCCCTGTCAGGTAATACTTGGTATTGCCTGCGAATTCTACCAAACACTTCTAGGCCAAGGAGCTGAAAGACAACGATGTCCAGAGGCTGACCATCGTGCTTCGAAGAATCGCAAAGAAGCAGAAGGCTCGTGTGCACATGCCCGTGGATTGTTTCATCGCGGAAATATTGCAGCGGCTTGGGAAAGCTTTCATCCAGCAGTGGATTGACCAGGGTTAATGATATAATGACGATAATGTTGTTAATATATAGCCATTATGGTTTAACCCAGTACGGAAGCAACGCTTTTTGAGGAAGCATAAATCCCATGTTATCACCGCGTTCCGCCAAAGCGGAAATCGTCTGGGTTTATTCTCTTAATATAATTCTGTACAGTTTACTGATTAATGATTGATAGCTTCTGTGGATATTCATCACATACCGGCTGCATATACGCACTCTTCCATGATAGCAGAATGACAGTATCACTCCAGACAGATTAGATTCAAAAACGGAATGGACTCTTATATATATATCACATAAACCTATTACGTGAGAACAATCGGAGACGATACCAGCCCTCGTGACACTTATGTGATTATCTGCTTCTGTGTTCCATGCTGTGATGATTCCACTAGCGTGGATTTGACCATGTATACAAACAGAATAATTAGACCATGGGGTAATGTGCAAATGCTGGCCAGATTGTGGCAATCAACGCTGCTGTTGATTTCCACCGGCACTGTTTGCAATGAACAGAAAAAAAAGGCCATACAGTTTATGTGCATTTCGTGAAAGTGGCTGTTGAATTCATTAATACAAACATGTCTATACTGTCCTTGCTTGAGTGTTTCGTTTTACGATTAGTACCTTACAGTAACTGATATTATATTGGTATTTGCGCACAAACATTGCACAGCCAGTGAATCTTGTTGTTTAATAACGTGCAATACAATGTAAAGGCTCCAGGAGCACTAAAATTAATGTCTCTCTATCGTGAAGCGCTTCTAGAATAATCCCGTGTGCGTGGTAGAAAAACCAGTCAACCACACAACGCTCGGAACAGATCCTAGCAACAGCTCCCCCCGCGGTGCCCTCCGCAGGGACCACATGAGGCTCTTAGCAGCGTCGTGTCGCCCCCTTCTCACAAAGCCATTACCGGTATACTGCATACGCTACAGGTTTTACATCTTACATTATCTGTCCGACGAGAAAGCTCATTGGAAGAGTGAGCGGCTCGCAATAAGAAGGTTGCGAGGTCAAATCTCTGGTGGTGGTTGACTCAGCCCGTTATCTCCCTAGAGTCTGGAAAATAGGTGCAGTAACCACCTTTGTGGGGAAGTCAACGGTGGTTTTCGCTATAGACAGACTCATCCCCGTCACAGGAACGCAGAATTGACACCACTGGCTGTACACAAGTGATGAGTGCCAGCTCAATGCAGATATGCGCAAGAAATAGTAAACCTACTTTGTACAGTTTAAGTGCAGCATTAATTGAAGTCTATGATGGCCATAGTTATCAAAGGTTAAGAACATGTATATGCAAATATTATTTTTTGCAGTGACTGTGATATGCCTTGGACAATTACCGCGCAATGACGCTGATATAATTGTAATATGTATTACATTATTTCTGTCAATTTAGGACCGGATCTAATACAGTAGGGAGGGTCCTTGCCTCTAAAAATCTAGCAGTATATGTTTTACACACCCCATCGGATATGAGGTCTTCTGGGAGACACTACTGATGAGATACAGTACTGGGTGTTGAACCAATGCTGCCAAAAATAATTGAACGAAAACTGATGGGGAGTTTAAATAGTATATGCGTTCGTACTGATGTCGGTTGTCAGGGCTCGATGTATGAGAATTTTCTCGTATAGCTGTTCTATCAAAATAGCCGTGTCGAGTGTTCCTTCTGTCTCCTTCACGACGTTTCACCTCCCACATTGGATACACGTTGGATAACGCCTGATGATTCCTCCAATGTCGGAGGTGAAACGTTGCGAAGGAAAAAGAAGAAACACTCGACACGGCTATCCTGAAATAACTGCTATGGAGGAGCAATTGTCATGTAGACATTTGTTTTATGTGTTGGGACAGCTATAGGGAGGAAACGTATTGTCTGCTTATTTTGCTATCAAGAGTAAAACATTTCAATGCTAAACCTTTATTTATAGTGATTGTGCAATATGCCTTGGACAACAGTGACACTGGGCAAGGCTCAAAACTTTTGCAGTGGGAGTGACTTTAAATCAATCACAGTAAAAGCATGAAACATTAAAATATTGCTATCCTGCAAAAAATACACATGCCAAAAACCATTAAATATACATAACAAATGCATTATGCATCACCGTGTCTATTATATACAACCTCATTAATCTGCATCCATAAATCAATGAAAAGTGCATTTACAACTTTGTGAGTTTCTTGCTGCTGAATTACAGGATTACTCTCTAATGTTTATGCTCTGGTAAGTGCACTGAAATCTAATACATTGGCAGACAGCTGCTACCCGGTAGGAAGTTTAAGGCTCGCTCAGGGCCAACGCCAGTGACGATTATCTCAAGTGGTCCTGGGCCTCCCCTAGGTCGCCTTAGCCTCAAACAAGTATCTGGTCCAGTGTGTTAACATCGCCACTGGAGATATAAAGGCGGTCGGGAATCTGCTGGCAACCCAACGTCTTGTGTAATGTGCGAGCCTTCATAGAGGCTGTGAGCGCATTGTCAACTTGTGTTGTTACGTATAGTCTCCACAACCACGATGATTATTTTGTCTTAAATATGACATCGTTTTGAGTCGAACTTTCACTGATATCTGAGAGAGGGTCTTTGGTTGTAAACATCTGGTACTTGACCATCATTGATCTAAGCAAGCGTGACTGCTGATGAGACACTGAATGTCCAGAGTTTGGTTGCTGCTGTTTCTGAAAGCATGCCTTCCCAGAAGGCTGTTTGGCCGATGGGATGTAGAAACATAAATTAATGTATATTTTTCTGTGGAGAGAGGAATAAGGGAGGGAGGCGTATTGTCAACATAAAATGTATAGCTGTTGCTCTACATCAACTTCAGCTATACGAAGGAGCTTTACTGTGTTACCTCACATTCCCCACAATGAGGCTAATCATTCATTTGTGTTGTGATCGTTTTGAATAAGTTACAACAAAACTTGTTAATATTTAGTAATTAAAGCAGGGAACACATTCTGAGCGTGGGCAGGTATTGCAGCTTACCATTACCTTCCCCTCCCCTCACACTAGAATAATTAACCAGCATTGAAGCTAGTCACTACCGTCAATGACTAACCTTAGATCCCAGTTAGATTTGAAATTTCTGCCTAGTTGTGATTGCAAATCTTGCTTTTGTGATTTGTGTTTGAAATGTTCCAAATTATGCACTATTCCCTCTCAATGTTGATAACGCTAGCTATAATATGTTTTTAGTATTTTCACCATCGCAACGCATAACAGTATTTTTACTTGATTATTTGAAATATTTGTGCAATGCTATATATATATGTTTTTGTTGGTTGATTTATTATTTTAAACATATTTATTTATTTGAAATTATTTTCGTCAATTTGCATGTTTGTTGTGTCGCAGGAATCCCGTAAAGAGCTTGCAAGCTGACTGGGTATGTTTCTGCTGTAATAATACACATCTATCTATCCAATTAAAATACATGTGGTACTGTACGTACATTGTATTATTAGATTAGTTTTTTCATCTTCCAAAAGCACTCCAATCTGCTCCCTATCATATCTGTGATTAAATAGTCAACAAATGCATCAATAATCTCGTTAATCATCGCTTTACTGTTTCATTTCAATCCAAGTCTGCCGCTAATACCTGCCCAAGGTTAACTTAAGGGGAAAAGATTAAAGGGGAAAAGAATTTATTTTGCAGATGTCTGTCGCAACATCAATTCTCATATCTCAAAAATCAAACCATTTTTCAGATGACAAGCGGTTCCAAATGTCAGACTTAAAGCAATAAACACTGTCCTTCAGTGGTTAGAAAAAATACATCATCGATAAAGCAGAACAAGTTCTGGGAACAATATCCGTGGCTCTATAACTAAATTATGGGCACCTGGTGATTGAAAATAATAATTCACAAATACGCATTTACAGAAATAGAAGCTATGTATAATACTACATCATTCAGCTGGTGATTATTTTCCTTTTTTGGTAACATAGACGATAATAAACAACCGGTGAGTCATATGTGGCAGTTTATCTTGGGGGGGGGGAGAAACACACACTTTTCTGAAGAATAAAAATCTATATGGATGCTCATGCCCCATAGGGATGAAGGGAAGCAGCACAGCCTCCACAGTCACACGCTTTCACTGTCCGCTGTCAGTTATTTTGTTAAACGATGATCTCGTGACTGTGATAAGCAGGCCCCTCGAGACATATGGGGCCATAATACACAATGCTTGCAGTAATTTCTAATGGTATCCTCTGAGCTCGTGGTCCCTTTTAAGAGTTGTTTAATTTAGCCTCCCTGTTCGTAAACTGGTGCTAGGCGGTTCCGTCTCACGGCACCCTGGTGCAGTTGCACAGCCTGCACTTTCGATAGTTACGCCACTGGGTGCCTTATGAAGCAAAGACAAAGATCCCCTATATAGCCTTAACAGACTGTAGGGACAAGTGCTGTTAGCGAGCACCTATGAAGGTCGACACGGCACACGAGGGGGTGGGTGACCACAGCAGACATGTCAAAACATGCTTTCATTGCAGACTGCGACACTCAATGCAGTGGGCAGAGGTCATATCAACGGTGAGTATCCAAATTACAACGATTAGAGCCGACCGCATTTAAAAACAATGCACCTGCAGATGTTGACTGTTGTTCACGACGCTTATTAGTTTTAATAACCACATTTGCTATGGGCGTGGGAATGTGTCCAGCAGCTACTGACGATGCAGCGGACTGATCTCCGCGACTCTCACGCCTGCAATGTCATCACGTACGTAAACACACAGAGGCAATGTGAACTGGACTTTGTTTTTGGTGGTGTTGGCTGAAGCACATCTCAAGCCACTCATTGGCATTCAGATATGGAAACGCGCCGAGTGTTATTTTTGTCTCACATGACTTTGTAAAGTCATTTGCAGAATAGCTCAGATTCCAAGGCCAGCCGCGAGCGCTTTAAGAACCCACGAGACGGATCGTAACTAAAGCAACGAAGCAAATGACCGTGATGCACACACTGCAACCCCGCACACCGGGTTCCAGTGCACCCTCACGCCACTGCCATGTGATATCGCTACAGATGGTCACATGAGCGACCTATGATAGACAATTGCGAGCCAAGGCGAGATATTTTTAGACAGACGCCGCTGCTAAGTCACATTTTCCCATTAGTGGCAGTGCTTGGCAGCACTGGCTGCTGCTGAGTGCAGATCCAGAGAGAGGCGGGGCAGAATTGAGTTGTGCACACACGCCGCTGCGTAGGTTTCCACGGTTGAGTTGCATAGTTTTCCGACATTTATATTTACTCGTACTGTATTCTGTGTTATTTGACCGTACTTAACCACGCTGGTCAGCGCAGGTCGGTAAAGCAACTGAGTGCAAGCGTCGCGCATGGTATAGTGTAGGGGTTCTGAACCTTTTGCATCTCAAGGGCCACTTGGGTCTGATCTCCACGGACCACGAGGTGGCGCTCGCGGCCCACTGATGGGTTGTGACCCACCGGTTGAGCATGGCGGGTCTAGTACAACAAGTGGATTTGACCACTCCACTGTCTTGCCGACAGTGTAGCCACGCACCAGCTTCTGACCCCCATCACAAGCTGCACATTCATATCCTCAAGAAGCTCCCAGCACGTGGAGCGAAACGTCGGACACCACGCCGAATAACGGGCAGTATGACCTGAAAACACGGCGCAGGGCTGAACGGCGCGCACACACTCACAGGGATGTTACATTCCGACTATTTACGGCAGCAGTTTTGTGGCGCTTTACGGGATGTGTGAAATTATTGCCTGTCAGGTGAAATGCGTTTGAAGGGAGTACGGAAAAACCTCGATTTAACGGACCTTTATTCATTGGACTTCGGAAGACATGGACGCTGCCTGCTACTTCCGAGACAGCAGCCTACATTGGAATTCATGAAAATATATTTTTCATGTTTGTGATTGTATTGCGGCAATTATATATATGCATCACTCCTTTTAACGGTGTTCATAATATGCAGGTTCTAAAATACATGGTCATTACTCTGTAGATAAGATCGTAATATAATCGTGCTGAGTTAACGTACTTTCACGACCTTTCAGTATATTCGAAGCAGCCTTAATCGTTTAATTTTTGTTGTTTTGGTTTATATTGGTTGTGTTTTTCTTTCGTTGTTGACATGCCGTTCTCTCCGCGGCCCTTGTGCAGCGCTTTGTGACCCTCGGGTGAAAGGCGCTATATAAAATGCTATTATTATTATTATTATTCTGGAAACCCTTGCCCTGCCCATTCGTCCGTTAAATCGAGGTGTTACTGTGTTCCGTCGGGGGCTGCAGGTGACGTGACCGCAGCACTGACGTCCGTCCACCGGAGGCTCCGCGCACCCGTCCAGAGCGCGCGGGCGCCATGCAAGCAGGACATCGCTGCTTGATGTTCTCGCGTCTGAGATGTTGTTCCTCCCGTGAAGGAGGCACATGACTCGGCGCGTCGGCCCTCTTCGTCATGTGCCCATTGACAGCTGTGTTGGTTTAACATCCTATTATAGACCTTCATCACTGCGCTTTCATTATCGTAATATATTAATTGCTCCGTTTAACCCCTCGAAAACAATACACCTCAAAAGCAGTATTTTACGTGTATTTTTAAAAATTATATTAACACGTATTTTCTCGTGATACAAGTCTACATTTGTGGTTGTTCTACCTCCCCCCCGCCCGATAACGAAGAGGCACTCGTGTATCATGCATCTCTCAGTCACGTTTGTGCAAGCAACACATGTAGGTGGCACTCCACGGTTCTTATTTTGATGGTCCCTAAGGTCAGCGATGGGAGAATATGGATCTCAGGGTCAGTTGGGCACATCTGCTTGTTGTATTAAGTGCTTTCATCGTCATGGAAACCGAAATATCAAGTAAACAAAGCAAGCCACGGGTCCATTGATTGGGAGCACACTCACCTGCCAGCTTCCCCTGTGTTCATCTAAAGGTTTTATAAACAAAACCACATTCTGATCCAGTGCCTGTCTGTAAACCTACCCCAGCCACGATGCATGGCCGTGTGTTATTGCTGTTCTCACACGCCATGGATTTCTTGTGCAAAATAGCAGGTAAACGAACTGGCTAAACGGGATAGTTTGTGTGACTAATCAAACAAATAAAAATCTGAAATTCAATGATCTTTACGCATCTTAAAAGAAAAGCAAGCAGCACAAATACAACTCCCAGCAATTGAATTTACGAGTCAAACACTAAGTGGCTGTGATGGACTGGCGCCCCATCCTGGGCATAGCCCTGCCTTGCGCCCTGTGTCTGCCGGGATAGGCTCTGGCGCACCGCACAGGATTGAGCGGTTTCTGGCAATGAATGAACACTAAGTGGGTGTAACAAAGGGGAGGCGAGGCGCTGTGGTACGAGCAATTGTGGCATTGCGGTGCTGTCGTGCTACAGCGTTTGGTTATAAAGCATCCACTCAGGGCCACGTGGTGCCTCTCGCACTAATTAGAGCTGTGCAGACATTTGTTCGCGTCGCCTGCCTACTCGAGTGCTTCCGTGCAGCGATCCCGTGTGGCACATCACCAACCAGCAGACAGCCTTTCACATCGTTAATACTGCTAAATGTCAACAGGCCTCGCTCCAGCTGTCTAAGGGTGTTCCAACTGGCATTTTGAGGGGGTCAATATACCATTAAGACATTATCAACCAACAAGATTGAATGTTTGTGTTTAGCTAATAGAATCCATCCGAATGCCATTACCTTGTCTCGCGGGACCTGCAATTTTGATGGGTCCTAATATAACGATTCACTTAAATACAGTGAATTTGTTTTTCATGATGTCAAATTCTATTAAATCCACAGCAGCACTAGTGTTGAAGTGTTTTAACACCTGGACTTTGTAGATAGTAGTAGACTCATGCAGGAGATAGACAGAAGCTTATTATTACAGCAGAAAATACCCAGTGAGCGTGCAAGCTCTGGAAGCGGGATTCCTGCGATGCAACAAACGTACGAATTAACCAACATAGACAATATATCAAAGCAGAAGGTGATTGGGTAGGCGAGGCCCACCTTGGGCCCCGTGAAGCCAGGCCCGAATCTCACGTGCCGCAACATGACTGGATGCACTTGGCGTAACACGACTCCTAGCAATACCGTACAAAATAACAGCCAAAGTCACAATCTTCAATATCACTTGCAATATTGCTTTATGAAAGGAATTCCAATTAAGAAGTGTGTTATTGCAGTGGTAGAGAAATCTGAAATTAGTGTGAAATGGAAAATGAATTACGATTTGCATTTATTTGGAGCTTAAATGCAATATTACATCTCATATCAATCATTCCAAAGGCCAGATGTATGTTTCTTTGCCTAAACGGAATTTCTACAATAATTGCAAAGATTATTCACAATGACTTTAATGATTTTCTCCCCAGGCAAATGTAAACACTATGATAATGTTTTCCACAGCATGCTGCTCGGTGTAATGTTGTGATTTTACACGCGCAGTAAATAAATGAACACCGCAGAGAGAGCGTCCACCAAGGGGAGACGGAGTGATGGAATCAAACACGTGTGCACGACCTAGGTGGATCACCACATCGCAGGATCGAGAGAGGCTGGCGGCGGCGGCGGCTTGAGTAGGCCGTCATCCAGCAGTGGATTGACAAAGGCTGATGATGTTGATAAGAAATGTGGTACATTCAACTTTCGTTGGGCGCCCGCACTCAATTTCAAGCAAGACATGGATTGTGTAAAACTCGCACAACCGTTCTTGCGTGTGAAACCAATGGTTTCCCAACCTGCACTATGATTGTGTTAAGATGTGGGTTTTCTGGGAAATGGTCTTAAGAACAGTTTTTTTTTTCAGTATGGCTGTGGCGAGCGTTCAACGCTCTCCTTCGCGGAATGCATGCAATGTGTTTTCCTTATCATCAATTACAGATCTGACCCACGCGCTCACAGTCGACATAAGGACAAAATATGCTGTGCTCATACCACACCGATCTCCGTTGTAAAATAGCGGGGCAACTGACTGAAAGTTTGTTATCCGTAAATGGTTTTTAAACTTAAAAACGAACAACAACACTGCAATCTCCGCATCTCGGCCACCTCACTTGTAGCCCCTCAAAATAATTCCACTGCCCCACCCACCGCCCAAGTTTTGTCCATAGCTGTAATTTCGGAAAAGGCGTATCAAGTGTTCTTTTTCGCTCCTTCGCGACGTTTCGCCTCCCACGTTGAACGCATCATCAGGCGTTTATGAAACGTGGAGTTTTGCAAAGGAGAGAGACGGAACACTCGACATTGCTTTCCTGAAAGAACAGCCATTGAGAGCAATTCTCTTATATAGAGCCGTGAAAGCGACATCGGGACAATTCCCCGTGTTGTTGTGTAGACAGGTGTGGTAGAGAATGTGATGCGTCAGATTGTGTGAATTGAGCTTCATTGATAACTTTCGTAAACTGCTAATGAGCATGGTCACGTGAAAACAATCTGTATTATCACGGATTGTGGACAGGCTGCATGGCAGTAGACAGGATTGTTGAGTTTTGTAAAATACCTGATTCGCATGTTAACCAGTCGGCTGGTGTGTGAAACGCGAAGAGTTGGATTGTGTGGATTGTATACATTGATCAACTTTGTAAAATGCGAATCAGCATGTTGATTAGTTGGCAGGCGTATGTAATGATGCAAAGGTAAGAGCTGGATTGTCCAGTTGGATGTCCACATGATTGCCCATCCCATTCCCACTCCCACCGTCCCAACCGATGAATGGTTTCACACTCATGACGACTACGGGCTGTGCGCTGTGCTCAAAATGAACGCTTCACTCGTTAAATAAAAGTCTGGTATGGTCCAAACAATCATCCTGATAATGCTCTAGCAGTCGCAACAAGGAAGAAAAATCATGCATAGCATGCATTCTATAACAGTCTTCCAACAACATTCGTGAGTCCAGATAGTAATTTGCGATTATAATAAAGTCGTTCCCTTCCGTGCTACGGGGCACAACCCTTCATTAAATGTGGCCTGCTTTTTTTCAGCCAACTCCCTAATAGAAATACAAAATTACCCTAACATTATACTTGTATAAGATCATCGTGACCCCGCTACAGACACAGCGAAAATCCATGACCTGCTTTCAATCTGCACTGTTTTCTATTTGCTTCAATGCTGTACTTTACTTGTTTTACTTGTGTCACTTTAGTGACCCAGGTCACGCCTGCTAATTAACACTATCTCGTTCTCTTGGGTTCCCACCTGGTTAAACAACATGAACGTACGTTTGGCAAACACTGAAATAACAACAGCAGCACCAATACGGACGCGTTGTACAAGCGTAGGACAAGACTAACGTCAGCAGCACCCGCTCATCAAATCGTTGGCGCACACATGTCAACAAATTGCTCCATTTTTTGCAGGCGATGATGGTGTAATGATGACAATTTTGGTAATTTATCCGCTTAGAGTCCCTCACCACCGCCCCGTGGAGAGGCCCACGTGGAGCCTCCTTCACTTCCCGTTAGCGGGTTACCCTGTTTACATGTTAGCCCAACGCGATGGGATCATAAATAATCGCCTTACTGCCACGTTGTCCGCGCGTGCAGTGCCACGTGTTATTGCAAATGAATGAAGCCCGGAGCGTACGGTGTTGTTCCTGCCGCGCGCTGCCCTGCATAGCATGTGTCATATTACACCACTCTATATATCAGTCCAAAGACATGTTGCTGCCTCGGTCAATTGGCCCGCTGATCAAATTGCCCCTGGTGCCCTGCGATGGACTGGCGTCCCATCCTTGAAATGGCCGTGCCTTGCGTCCTGTGTCTGCCAGGATAGGCTGTGGCACCCCGCGACCCTGTACAATGTACAGGATTAAGCGGGTACTGATGATTATCTATATATAATTGAGCAAGTGTTTTTTAACGTATGTACTGAATGTTTGTTGGACTGAGGTTACCAGGTGCAATTGCACCCTTCATAGGCACAACTTTCATCTGCAGAACATCAAGGCTGTTAAGTATCATATCAGCTTTACTTCCCATTTATTAATGAATGACTCATTTAAAACTTCTGAGAGCCATCAATGTTCCCGAAAGGACAACAGACGTCAGACTCACGTGTTTCAAGCTCGAACAGGATCGTCCGTGGGGCGGGTACTCAGCGAGTTGGCCAAATGTCCCAAAGTCACATGGCTTTTTGGCACGGCTGTGTGCGTCATGGGTGTTTGCTTGATAAAATCGTGATAAAAACCCAGAACAACAGGTCCAGATGAATACACGCACATATTCGGGACTAGTGTTCATGCTGCAAATAACCCCACACCCCTTGGGTCATGGGAATTGCTGACTATACAGTCCATCTATACTTTACCATGGGCTGGTCAGGGTGGGCTGGCGAACGTGGAGAGGAAGGGTGCAGTGAGTGTACATCACTATGCATTGCACAATAGCTAACAACCATAAGCAATGTACATTTATCAATCCACTGCTAGATGTGGGGTTCGGCCAGTCGTGTTTGTTTTGACCATACTTCACCATGATGGTCAGGGTGGAAAAAACTGTTCGTCGAACATAACAGCTGTAAAAGGAGTGAGTGATGGGGGTTGGGATCAGATGTTATTTCCCGCTAATGCTCAGCTGTGCACGAGAAGCGAACTTAGGTTGCCGGGTTCGTAGAGAACAGGTGCAGTGCGCTAACCACTGGGCTGCCGATCCGCTCCAATGTGGATTACCTTCTTTAAAAAAACATACCATGGTTATCGGACGTATAATGTACATCCTAAAGAGCACGGAAGATTACTTACACGGACAGCCTTCATAAAGACTGAGTGGGTCGTGTGGCCAAAACCACGCCCGGCCGCCTTTGTCTCATCTTTACTACACAGCACATCAGATACTCATTGAAGGTTCGAGTAAGCCTGAGATCGGTTCAGATGTGTGCCACTGATGTTAGCCGTGGCTAGGAATCGAAAGTTAGTACATTGGGTTTGTAACGCAAGCTATTGCCACCGCAATAAAGTTACTGGTGGTCAGCCTCACAACACGCACACAACAGTCTCATCACACGCCCGGCCGCACGTCACACACTCGTGATAAATGCGCCCCGTGTCCCTACACGGTCTCGCTAATCACTCACCTCCCTGACAGCTGATACTTTCTCAGTAAAAAAAAACCCATCGGATCAAAACGAAACACCGCCCAACCCAAGGCGTTAACATTACCAAAACAACGAGCGCAACTCAATTAACTAGCGTTACTAACATCGCGGGAGAACAGAGCGGTCTGAAGATGCCGCCCACGTGGGAGGCGAAACGTCGCGAAGGAGATAGGAAGAACGCTCAACAAGGCTAACCCGAAAGAGAACAACTCTCATACAAGCATTGCGTGACAAACCTCCATCAGTAAAGAGCGAAGCGTGGTAAACAAGACGATGGCGCTAAACGCAAGGAGGAACAGCGCATTTCTCGAGGCGTGGGTGTTGATAGGAGAGACATAGAGGGGCGCAGAGGCGGCGTGGCCTTCATATCAACCCGAGATATCCGGGGACTGAGCTCCGGGATGGGGTCGGTTTTGGAGTTGTGAATTGTTGGTTACGGTAAAATACAGGCAAATATCCCACATGTAGCCTTAACAGAGTGCTGAGGCAAGTGCTGTTAGTGAGTAGCAGCTAGAAAGGCCAGCACTACACATTGGTGGCCAGCACCAGAACCCATGACCGGTTCAGAAAATCGTCACCGGTGTTGGCCGTGAGCGGGACTCGAACTCGGCGTGCCAGGTTTGTAGCCCAGCGCGCTAACCACTGAGCTACACGGCTCCATAGAGGCCCATCACGGTGCACACACACACACGGAGCCG
>JAZEWU010000002.1:18696286-18709303 GCA_036362915.1 Geotria australis | reverse complement strand
GTGACCCTCAGGTGAAAGGCGCTATATAAATTTAATTTATTATTATAAATTATTATTACATTATCTCTTGGGGAAAAAAAACGGCCCCGCAGGCAGAGAGGGTGCGCCACCCCGATACCGACACGTGCACCGCTCGCACCTTGCTTCTCGCATGAGCTGCACACGCTCCAGGCAAACGCTGTACATTTCATCGTGCGTAGTAGGTGCTTTGCGGTTTCCCCCACTAATATGACTCCCTCCGGCGAATGCTCCGTTTTCAGGTCTGGTTACGCGCCAGATTTCAGTTACCTTCAAAGGAGCTCCCAGACAGAGACAGGTGGCGCGAAACGTCGCACATTGTGCCGAAACGACTCCGCGGTACAACCATCGTGTGGGAGGATGTAGCCGAGGAATCGATCTCCCTGCTGCTCGACCACAAGCCGGGGCCCCCTGCGCGAGATTCCATCGATTTGCGCATTCCCGTATTTTGCATGCGCAGTGCGCATTCCGGCCACAGTGCGCGGTGGTGCTGCGGTGTGGTTCCAAACTCGGAATCCTCGGCCACGAAAACAGCCGCAACAGCAGCTGCATCCTCTCCCACCCCAGCAGCCTCTGCACATTCGTGAGACGCACACCTGTACCGACCGGCAGCTGCACCGGGAAGGAGAAGGCACCTTATCTTAAAACGCGAGCGGTCGGAAACTGCGAGCGGTCGGAAACTGCGAGCGGTGTGCCAGCCACCAAGCTTCGTTTCTCCCGCCCGCTCAGGCGATGCCGCGCTCGCCACTGCCGACACGCCCTGAGATGGTCACTTACCTGTTGTTGTCTGGCAGAAACACCTTCGGGCGCCCACACTTGCAGCCAGATCGTGTGATGTGTTTGTCGCGGCGGCTTGTAATCTTGCTGTACGCGTGCACACTGCTAATGAGCCTGTCTCGCGTGGTGTGTGTGTGTGTGCGTGCGCGCTGCGTGTGCCGGCGCTAAGCTGCTGCCGCTGCGTTACGCGTGAACAGCCGCAGTGCGTGTGCGCTGTGAGGAGCGCGTGTTTTCAGGGATCCGTATATAGGGCCCCTCTCGCGCACACGCATACACGCCAGTGAGAGGGAGGCGAGAGAGGGGGGGTTGTTTTTGCGCGGGGACTGGCAGCTATGCGTCGCCACCGGCTGCGCCTCTCTACCTGCGTCTCCCAGCGGCGGGAGCAGTTGCAGGGTTGGGGACTTACATGTAGGGCGGGCAGGAGGACTCCTGGGCGCTGTGCTGCGTGCTGTGTGGTGGGCTACGTCGGCTGTGCGAGTAGTGTGGATGCGCTGTCACTTGTGTGTCCGCTGTGTTGTGAGCTTTGCCGTTGTGCTGTTGCGCACAACAGCAGTAGAAGCAGCTGGCTGTCTTCGCTCCCTTAGAGCAAGCGAGCCACGTGTGGGCAGGAGGAGGCACGCAGAGCCACCAGGTTGGGTGGCTGGGATGGGCAGAGTGAGAGCAGCATGATGGGCATGAGTAACGCACAAACACAAATAACAACAATAACACTCGTTAATAACACTGCCCTGAAGGAACATAATATGATTGGTGGCAATCGGGTAATTGCCTGTTATCTATCATACTGTAACTGAGAAAAAAAGCCAACACGTGAGTGATTAACCCGTGGCTTGAAAGTCAAAAGACTTGCCCTCCAATTTCTTTCTTACGGGCCAATATCTCTCTTGTGTGGGCGGCACGGTGAGTAGCACTGCCGCCTCACAGCAAGAAGTACCCGGGTTCGAATCCCGGCTTGGGTGCCGATCTGTGTGGAGTTTGCATGTTCTCCCCGTGTCTGCGTGGGTATTCGCCGGGCACTCCAGTTTCCTCCCATAGGCCGAAGGCATGGTGCTGCATATGTTAATTGGCCTGCGGACTGAATTGCCCCCGGTTCCCTGTGATGGGATAGCGTCCCATCCAGGATATAGCTCTGCCTTGCGCCCTGTGTCTGCCGGGATATGCTCCGGCTCACCGCGACCCTATACAGGATTAAGCGGTTTCGGACAATGAATGAATACATCTCTCTTGTTCTCCATCTCCGAGCTGATGGACTTTGTCGTTCTGGCCAGACTTTCCCCCCATTATCCACCCCTAGTTGCCTCCCGAACAACCGGATTTCGAACTGGTTCATAGCGGATTCGAACGGATCATTGCCTTATTGAAACAGATTTCTTGCGTCAACATAAATCTGGCAGTGCAATTATTGACCTCTCTGCCGCCTGTCACACTGTGTGGCACCGTGACCTGTCGCTGAAACTTGGCAAAATTCACCAGACGCCATTCTACTGTCCGGTTTACCTAATCGACACGATGCTCAGCAACCGATACTTTCAGGGTATGCCAAAGACAAAGATCCCCCGTGTAGCATTAACAGACTATAAGGTCACACACTGTTAGAGAGCACCTATGAAGGCCAGTACGGCACACGACGAGGTGGGTTGCCAGTGCCACTCCAGGGCGCCCTTTTTCTCCCTAGTGGCGATGTTTACACACCGCACTAGGTACACATTTCAGGCCGAGTCGACCTGGACTAGACCCAGGACCAGATCAGAAAACCGTCACTGGTGTTGGTGGCCGTGAGCGGGAATCAAACTCGGGTTACCGGGTTCATAGCGCAGCAGAGCGATAACCGCTACATTACCACTCGCCATTTAGGGTACACCTCGCGGTTAAACACAGGGCAAGAGAATTATGAATGTTCTGATGTAGGTTTTATGAATGGCATCCCTCAAGGCCTGGTATCAGCACCATCATCCTGACACACACACAACTCGCCGACGTGTCCTTCTCCGATCGCGGGTTTGCCCTCGAACTGGTTCGCAGATTTTTCTTAGGTCGCGCATCTGCCGGACCGGTTTGCCAGGCATGCAACCCTCTGGCGCGGCAGTACTCCTGTACCGTATAGACCTGATCAGCCTTCAACAATGATCTACATCACCTTGCAAGTTCATGTATGCAGGTGACATAACCCCAAGAACGTTGCAAATATTGTATCAGTTGTGTAAACGTCAGCGCCGCGACTACAACGGCGGCCAGGCGTGGTGCTGCTCACCCAAGCACCCGTGTGCCGTGCCCGCTTCACCTAAGTGCTGCTCACTAGCAGCACTTGCCCAAAGAGTCTGCTAAAGTCTATTTGGGGGGCCTTTGTTTTACAAAATGCAGATAAAACACGAATCTACTCTCACACGTGCCTGCTCCGTTACACTGTTGAATGGGAGTCGGTGCGAGTCGGTTTTTGGATGAGGCAGTTAATTTATTCCAGCCAGCACCACAACGCATACCGCTCGTAGGAAGCTTCACTCATTGGAAGCTTCACCTCAAAGACCCGTGCTCTCCCCAAGGACTCCTGATACTCTCCTCCCTCCGTTCCTTCTCGAGCCTTCTAGGTTTCCCGTCTGCCATGCCTTTCCCCTCTTTTCGCTAATCACCTTGTCTTCCGTAATTGGCCGATAGCATAATATATAGGCCGCCGCAGTGTCTGGTGGCTTGACTCCCCCCTCCTCAGCAGGTTTCTTCGCGCCTCTGAGTCGTTGTCACTTCAAATTAATACCTGCGAAACTGAATTAATATGTGCGCGTTATAAATTGTATTTACTTATTAATCCCGTCCGAAAATATGATCTCAAAAGATAATGGTCTTCACTGATTATTAATACCCATACTGCAATAATCATTCACTGCTATGCTCCCCATTTTCTGCGTTGTGCATGAACCAGCGTGGTGATGTACGGGGAAATAACCCACACGATCTGCAAGGGCTGGACTATACAAACAAGTACAACCTCGGCCATCAATCAATCAACTGCTGGATAAAAGTCTCCCCAGGCCGTGTCGATTATGGGGCATTATTTGACCATACTTCACCACACCGGTAAATGCAGATGAAACAGGCTAGTGTCGCATAACAGTTTAACTCTTTGGCATTCAAACGGCCCAACGATGTACCCGAGGGTATTCCCAACTCTCCCAGCGTGAAAGAGTAGGCCCAAAATACCTCCCTATAGAGGGGTTTTGCTCCGTGTAGCAGAAGCCATTCTGTCACAAGCTCACACCCTTGTTTGAACTCTAAAGAGGCCAGTTTGGGGAGTGGGCTAAGGACATGAGTTAGGGCTGAGCCATGTTAAAACCATTTTTTCTGTAGTTCGGAAAATTCCTCTGGTCAAACGCCAATTCCTGCAAGCCTTGACCAGCCAGCAAGAATGCACACCTAGTTACTACACGATCTGAAACCATCAAAAATGCAGAGGAGGACATACATTTTTTCTGTACTTGAGTAAATTCCTCTGGGCAAACGCCAATTTCCTGCAAGCCACGACCAGCCAATAATAAAGCAAACCTAAAGACACTGCACGATTCGAGACCATCAAAGGGTAGAGAACCTGCATTTGTATGGGTACTTTTTGTTAATGATGGAATTTACCCTGCACCCTATGAATCATGTGGCTTATTTAACTAAACGTCACCAAGCTCGTCAGTGCGGGTTGGTAAAGGGGGGGAAACAAAGAACTGGTGTGGGGAATTTCCGACTACACCAAACCGCACGGACCAGTGTAATAAAGTATGTACAAACAACCTTTACGATGGTCGTATATTTGTTGTATCACAGGAATCCCTCATCTACAGCTTGCAAGATCACTGAGCATATTCTGCTGTAATAATAACCATTTATGTATGATTGACATGCCATCGGGCAGGCCTTCATTCAGCAGGACGTTGACAATAAGCCCTGCACAATGTACAGCAGAATACACGCTTATCAGTCTCGGCGGTGGCTGGGGATGTGCACATAGCTCGGCTCAATCCCTTAGTTGACGGCTGATGACTCACTGAGGACAGCACGTGTCAACCGCCTGTCCTGGTGAACGTGATACACACACGGCAGGCTGCACACCGTGAATTGAAAACCCTGCGGGTCGCATAGCTGTGCTGCACGAAGGTGAAGTCATTCAACCCTCGGGTGCTCAAACAAAATGCGGGATGGGAATTGCTTTTCAACGCCATTCTTTCGGGATAGCCGTGTCGAGTGTCGCTTCTATTTCCTGCGCAACGTTTCGCCACCCACGGTGGAGGTATCATCAGGCGTTTCTGAATGCCTGATGATGCGCTATGCAAAGCAGCTCCATGGAAAGCAATTCTCATACATCGAGCTGTGAAAATCTACATCAGTAAAATGTAGGATAAATTTAAACATAGAAAATGTAATTTCCATGCGCAAAACGTTAGCAGATGTTGTTAAATCTACAAAATATTTTAAATATTTGGTATGATTGCTTTGTATTCCAGCTTTTCAATGCAAATATGTTCAATCTGGTTTGAGCATGTTATGAATAATAATGCTGCCATGAAGGCCTGGGTAATTTGCAATAAAAATATTAGATTGTTTATGGCCAATGCACATTTTGCTGAATATATTGAAGTTTGGCATAATTGTATAACACTACCACAGGCATCCATATATGTGGAATGTCAAATGATCGTTAACCTTCATTTTACAAAAAGGGTAACTAAGTAATGAGCAGGTGATAATGCTTTAAACAAATCTGCAATAAATGCCTACGTCTCTTTATTGTTGAGACTGGAATAATTACTAATGTGCTCTGGTTTTATGCAATGGTAAAGAAATTATAAACATAATAATACCCAAACCAAAATATTATACTGTAATTTGGTGGGCATTTTAAACGTGCAGCCTTCCCTTCCACCGTTAAATCCTCACCTGCACATGGCTGTCCCTTCTGAGTAGTGTTCATCTATCTCCCTTTTTCTACCCAGTAGCATTCTATCCCTTCCCTTTCAAAATAATCTGATTAAGTGTCCTCTTCATGCAAATATTTGTAGAGCGGCTTTGGAAACTGTCACGTTTGGGAATGTTTTATACATCCAAATTGTAGTGACATCTGTCACACGGGCACACAATGTGATAACATAGTAATTCTATAGACACAAGCAGCATGTGGTGCCAAGCACTATAGCTAATACACATGGGCGGCCTGGACTGCGACCAATTGCTAAAGATGTTCTATAAGGGCTAGAAAGTTGGAATTTGGCACAGCTGAGACAATGCGTATACAGTACCATAGTTCTAAACATTAAAAAACCAAATCATTCAAATGTTTGCTCACAAAGGTTATGGGGGGGGGGGTGGTTTTTTCGTTTCACTGATATGGCGGGATCAGCCTAAAGTTGTACCCGGCTGTACTTCTCACGATAAACATGTACAAATATACGACCTCCACCATAACACGGGAATCGAGTAATCTGCTTCCTGTCGATTGTGACAATAAGGGCGATAGATTGTGATTAATGCTCGCTACCAGTTACTAGTTTATAACTGAACATAGCACGGAAATGGGGCGGCACGGTGGCGTAGTGGGTAGCGCTTCCGCCTCACAGCAAGAAGGTCCCGGGTTCGAATCTCGGCTCGGGGTGCCTTTCTGTGTGGAGTTTGCATGTTCTCCCCGTGTCCGCGTGGGTTTTCGCCGGGCACTCCGGTTTCCTCCCACCGTCCAAAGACATGCTGCCAGGTTAATTGGCGTACTGACTAAATTTCCCCAGGCGCCCTGCGATGGACTGGCGTCCCATCCTTGGTGTTCCCCTGCCTTGCGCCCTGTGTCTGCCGGGATAGGCTCCGGCTCACCGCGACCCTGTATAGGATTAAGCGGTTTCTGAAAATGGATGGATGGATGGAACTACGAGGACCACAGGTGTCCAGCAGCACAAATTCTCCGAACTGATATATGCATATACAGCATTTGTATAATATGAACACAGTTAATGAAGAATGAATGCTCGCATTCTGGTAACATAAACGCAACAAAACTGTTAGGATACCGTGCGTGTCATTCAACCCATGCAAAGCGGCCAAACACAACACGGCTGGACTGATGTAACCGGATGCGATGGTAAATCTATACGCTCAAGACATGACGCATTAAATGCGACACACCACACGAACACATACAGCAGCCTGTGTCTCTTTTGCACATTTGTGTAATTAAGGTTTGGGCAGCTTGTGAGCATTCAATGTCCCACACTCCACATATTGTGTGCCGACTGCGGATATGAATGCCCGATTGTTTTTATGAACAAATTACAAGGGCTGGAAAAGCAGTTTTCAGGTAAACTACTAAAATAATGTAATATGCTCGCCACATTAAAAACAAAAATAATGACTCGTGCATATTTTCTTTTGCTGCCACAAAGGGCTTAATTTTTCACTGAATATTTTTTCTGTTCTCTAGTAGGTAAGTGCCAAGTAGCCACAGCCATATCGAGTGGGATACATGCCGCATGTGTTGAAATATTTTCCAGGTCGCTGATCTGGTCAGTTTCCCCCCAGATGAAATTAAGCCCTGCTGCTACACAATCATATTATTTAACGGGGCTTCAAAACAACCCTTTATCATCGTTTAATTTATCAGTATCAGCGGCCATTTCAGATCAGTCCTCTCATTTGGCTCTGCTTAACACGTTACGGTAACAACATCTGCTACGTGTTCGGGACTGCCGGCGCCGATATGGTTGTCGCATCTCCCCAGCAAGGGACGTCGCGTCAATGGGGCTCGGGGTCCACGTAGCTGGAAACACCGCAGAGCCCAATAACGCGTGGCCGCATTCGAGATGGACGCAATGAGCCGCGGCTACGAGCTAATGAGGCGCAAGCGCCAGGGGCTGAGCGGACAGCAGGGATCATCGCGCGCTAACAATCAACCGTGAAAATCTTCCCACGCAGACACCGATGCGGTGCTCGCCAGCTGGTGTCGTGTGGCGGCGCGGGTTACAGGTGGCGTGTCCTGTCACAGGAGTGAACTCTGACCCGGGACCTCTTCGCTGCCATCGCGCGACACCCGATACGTTTTGAAGACCGGTGGCAAAGGCATCGCGACAAGTGACGCGTTTCATTCAAAGTGTTCCGCGTGTACGTCTGGGTAAAACAGACGTTGTTTCGCTCCAGTCAGTTGGGAAATTGAGAAATGGTTTGGTTTGTTTTCATATCAACTTTTAAAAACTGGTTTGATGTTCAGGGAATCAACATTTGTATGAAACCGTAAGCAATGTTGACTGTTCTGACAAGTTCACGCTTCAAGTTTATTTAGTGTAACCAGGTGAGAAGTGAAAAGACCAAGATAGTCAATTGCTCACTCACGCATTACTTACTGTTTTATCTGTGTAAAAAAAGGAAACGGCTGGTTTTATGGCATAATTCCCTAACTGCAAGGATACTTTGAACATACTAATAGTGTCTGGTGAAATGGGAAATCTGAAAAAAAAACTAAAGTTAACATTTAAACTGCAGTTGTATAACCGTTACATGCCGGACAAAATGAAGCTCAAGGTTTGAGCACCAACAGCGTTGCTCATGGGAAGGGTGACTCGATCTAGCGGAGTATAGTGGTGAATTAATTACAGCCCCGTGATCCTCCTCACAACATGCACAAGTGGCAATGCCTCTAATGATGATGAATGGTGGGTTAGTTAAGGTTGTAAACCGCAGATAATGTCCCATGTGCAGCCCTTTTGACAAGTTCAAGTTTAGTTTATTTACTCCAGGAGTGACCTGGGGCATTAGTTTGTGAGTAGAGGGCAATGTTTGCTATATAATGTCCCAAACTGAGTAAGTTTCGAATCTGGAAAATTTGGAGCATGATGCCAGCACACAGTGGCCTACTCTTGCGATTGACATCAGGGGATCTTTAACATTCACTGTGAAGTGGACGGCGCGTGGTACTATTACGTGCAATGTCGCCACACTGTACTCAGAAGGTATGTCCCAATAAGAAACCTTATCCCCATGCTGATTATGCAATTCCAAGGCCTGATAACTATAATCTCCCAAAATATACTTTAACACTCTGGATTAAAGGTGGCCTGGTCCAGCTTCTAATTAATTTTCCAGAATTGAATTTGATGTGGTATGTATATGCACTAATTTTGTTTTATTCATTCGATAAGAAACAAAAACGTTTTTAAATATGAGATGAGAAACTATGACAATAAAACAGTGCTCCGAATGTATAATTTAATATTTGGCCAAAGAAATGGGGGATCAAATTCTACAGAGTCCTGAATAATTGAAGAGTCTGAGTAATGATTTTGTGCCATACACCATGTGCTAACAGCTACAAAGTGCAAATAAGTATTTAATTATTTAAAACACAATTCCTATGCCCAAGCCATCGGTGTATTTTTTTACCTGGCATATTGAATGGAGTATTCACAAACCAAGACTCAATTTGACGAAGTTTCTAAGTGCAATTCGAAAATAGAGCGATCAGCCACATCACTCACGTTGATTTTTATGGGACAGAAATAAGAATGTGAAAGTTAGCAACATCACAATAAACTGATATAATGGAAAGCTATTTACGAGTTGTATGACTCTTTCCCATTTTTCTGAATCCTGGAATTAACCTGAGAAACATCAATAACCTCTATTACAAGCTTGACTGAGTGCAGTTTGTGATTGTTTCCACGTTTGTTTAAACCACTGCAAGTTGTTTACATAATCATCTGATGTTCACGCTCTGCATTTCAAACTCAAGATGATTATTTGCCTGTAAGGTGATGGGATAAACCTCTAACAATTGTAAAGAAAAATAAAGTAAACAAAAATCGAACAAATACAGTGCTGCTTATATTTACACAACTGTAGATTCTTCAACCGCTTAAATGGATCAGTCCAGTTGACCCGCCTAATACATCGCCCCATACATATTGCATGAAAGGCATTTATTTCATTCTGTGGTAATAATTTTCATAATTGTATTGTACATAACCAAGTTGTTAAAAATGGTTAAATCAAGTAAATCCTTCAGCGAAACGGAGAGACCAAAAGAACAGCCCAAAACGTGGATGTTTTAAATAAGCTGCGAGTTTTCATTTATAATAAGAAACATAAACTTTTGCTTCCATTGAGCCAAAGCCTCAAGCAATTTTCCGATGTGTAATTTACGGCAGACTGTACCTGAAAATGAATGGATTAAATTCCATCAGGGCTTAGGGGATTTCTTAGCCTGCTCACTGCAAAATCAATGACGTGCAAGTTCAACAGATGGAGTAACACAAATAAGTATATTTAACAAATGGAGATTGTTGGAGGAATATAGGCCGAAGTGCACATTTGTGAAGCGTGAAAATCGGGAGCAGCCCCACCCTCCGTGGTCCTAGGTTTTTCAGTGGTAGCCATGGTCCTTGGTCACCCACGGGGTTGACAGCAGCCTCACTGGCCAAGTTTGGCAATTCTTTGCTCGATGGCAGTGACACTCTTCATGATTGCTGCGACGCCAGCCTCATCCAGCTCCAAGGACAAACGCTCGCTCTCCTGCCACACACGGAGATCACGACAATTAAGGATATATGCACGCGTGCAGACACAACAATCGTGGTGCATCTGTATATGTAAAAACGTAATTAAATTTCAGTTATTTTCAATCCTTCATTGTATGAAGACCTCCCTGAGTCGTGTTGGTGATTTATCTTCACCATACTTACTTGACATTGTACTGATGTAGGTATTTTACATTGGCGGTTAGTGTGGTCAGTGTGGGTTGATGAAGGGGAGGGAGGCCAGAAGCAGTTTTGGTGTCATTTGTCACTGATGTAAGGCGTGGTTGGGAATCGAACTCAGGTGGCCAGCTTCAGGCGCATACCATAATAAGAAGTGACAAATCCCCACCACTACACACTTTGAAACTTCGAAAATAGAACAGTTTGCACCACCAACTACAGTGCTGGGAAAATGGAAAGTGCAATATCAAAATAATTCTATTTTCATTATCTAATATTATTACAACTACAAGGAGAGATCCCATCGCTCTGAGACAGAAAATAATACAGCTGTCATTTTCATACCCGTTTTGCCATCATTTACCCTGAGCGCTTCGTAATCTGATTTCTATCTAATAAAATGCCAAGATAATGTGTATTGTGAGGTTTTATTCCATAGTTTATACGATTTCATGAATATTCTGGCAATAATTACATTAATAAGAGCACTAATTGAAAACGTAAAGCAATTTTAGATGGACTGTGTCAGTCTTCTCTATTCGCTACTCCCACCTCTTCTGCTATATCAATTCAACTCAATGTGTATTTGCGACATGGAAAATCCCACATAGCCAATTACCCAGATAATTTGGGTGGTACCAGCCTGCAGCCACTAATACTATTGTTGGGGTGTACAGGAGCCCAGCCAGCAGCCAGCTAGGAAAAATCGATGTATCGATTATTTTTAATAGTAGTATCCTGTATTACAAGCTGCAATGTTATGCTCGATAACATAACAATGCAGTGTTACATTAGGTGGTCAATACAATTAATAGGAAGAGGAAACAAAAACAACAAATCCAAAGCATTGCGTTCGTACCAATATTACACAAGCACAACCATCGAGCATCTCGTATACTGGCGCAAGAGCCAATTTTTTGCACACATTGGAAATACACAAGTCATATTTCCTAGGCTTATTTACTGTACTTTAAAAGGTTGCTTATTTAGACTACAGCTGCCCAGGTTGCATCAAAAAAGGCAGCATCCACATTCAGAGATTAAAGTAAACACGAGGCATACGCTTAATTGATAGTGGTGTGTCAGCTTTCCAAATGCAGCCCTGCACACAGCTTTTTTCAAGTGAACTAAAAATAGTGCAAAGAGAAGCTCTTAAAGCCATTTCACACACCTTTCCTAATGCATTTGTTCTTGTTCAAAGGACAGGCATTAAAATGTAAGCCTAGTGTTAAGAACCAAATGCAATAAATTACATTTGAGATTGCATAAATAACCAAAAAGAGGTACAAATAACGACCTATACAAGTAGAGGGGACGTTATTTCTGGCTTCACAGTGGCTGGATGGTGGTAGGATACACAGAGAGATTGAGCAGCACTTACGGCAAAGCGGCATTACAGCGATAAATGCTACAAGTACGCACGTGGCCTGGGTCAGACTTGTGTTGGCTGCCGACATTTGGGCTGTGCAAGCGAACGGACATCTGGCGCTGCACTTGCATAAATGCAAATTGTTTCATAGATTACGGTATTAACAATTTTCATCTGACTAGGGGCAATGGAGGATAAGACATGGAATTAATGAGTAAAGTGCGTGATTAAACGAAAATATTGGGTCAAAAGAAAGGAACATTGAATTTTCTAAAGCTGGGCTAGTAGTCGTATTGTGTTGCATCATGATGCAGATAAGAAAAAAGCAGCTTGTAACAAATGCCTGTACAAACGCCAATAGATTTAGTTAAAACACTGTATACGGAAGATGTGGAAATTATTACAGTTCTGTTACTATCAAATGTGTACCACCACACGAACAACCCGATGCCCATGGGCATGGTCATGAAAATATAATTATTAGGTATTCCCACCCACTGTAAATCGTGCCACAACATTTTAACTTGCAGCCGTCTAAAAAGAGAAATAAAGTTAACGCCAATGGATTTTCGGATCGCGTCTTCAGAATAAACGCTATACGCTACGGCTAAGTGGTTAGCGCAATTCAACGCGAACCTGGTGACCTGTGTTTGTGTCATGGCTAACATCAGCGGCAAGTTATGGCTGAACCAGTGCTGAGCCTTCTCCTGTACTAACCGATACTGATCCGTATGGTCACGTATGGTTAATCAAACGCCCATGACCGACACGGCCTGGGGAACCTTCAAGTATGAGTGAATTCTAAAAGGGCTATACTGTACATTTATACGGGTATACCAGAGACCTATCAAATGATCATTGTTGTCAAGCACGTAAGCGAAACAATCTACATTCTCTATACTTGGCAGCTCTCGATAAACACTTGAGCACTAACAATTCCACATAAGACACGACACTGGATGTAGGTGTGGTCAAAGATAAACACTCAGTGACATTTTCAAGTTCAGTTTTTTGTAATTCACAGTTGACCACATCATTATGAAACTAGTCACAAGATGACAAAATTTGGTTCCTCTTACAGACATTTTGTCTATGTACTGTATATACCCACGCAATTTGTCTGCTTTGCTGCTTATCCTTCTGCAAATT
>JAZEWU010000002.1:18666320-18694427 GCA_036362915.1 Geotria australis | reverse complement strand
CTGTCGTTGTCGACATGTCGTTCTCTCTGCAGCTTTGTGCAGCGCTTTGTGACCCTCGGGTGAAAGGCGCTATATAAATGCTATTATTATTATTAGTGCGGTGTGTAAACATCGCCACTAGGGACACAAGGACGGCCGGGCGTGGCGCTGGTCACCCACCCCCTCGTGTGCCGTGTCGAGCTTCATAGGTGCTCACGGCACTTGCCCCAACAGTCTGTTAAGGCTATAACGGGGGATCTTTGTCTTTGTCTTCTCACAGAAAACGCAGGACTAAAATCTCACCATGATCCATTTTCTCAGTTTTGCTTGCAAGCGCAATGGACATTGCATACATTTCAAATTTACTATTTGCTACTTGAAAATGTCCTTTGTGGTCATGGTGATGGTTAACCAGAAGACAGTTAACCCAACGTGAGAGATGTTGTTACCAACGACAACCATATTGCACTACGGTTCCACTCCAAAATCTACCAGCCAGGTTCTTCTTCTTTGCGATTCTTCGAAGCACGACGGTCAGCTTCTGGATATCGTTGTCTTTCAGCTCGGCCTTGAAGTGTTTGGTAGAATTCGCAGGCAATACCAAGTATTACCTGACAGGGATCGGGACGTAAACGCTTCTACCTTGACCCCCCACCAGCCAGCTTAATGTGAGCGCACTTCATTAAAACAAGCTTTTGACTTAAAACAGGCAGCGTGTAATTCACTATTTTTAAGGGAAACATTGATTATAATTATGAATGGCCAATCCAGTGCCGGATTGGCATCTCCACGCCTCACAATCCTGTAATGTAATCCTCCATATAGCACCTGCATACAAACGAATTACTCCATCTCCTCAGTGGATGCACTCTCGTTCCACTTTTTGGCTGCCAATCCTTTATTATTCTCGACACCGTCCATCATCCCTCCTAGCCGTGACGCATCCTGCCCAAGCCCACTTGCTTTGCTTAACAATTTGGATGGTGCCAGCAACCTGCGTCGGTTCTCTAATCCACGTGAATAGGCATCACAACCTATTAACGTCAACTTGACCAATAAAACAAACACGAGTAAACCTCTACATCCGCATCCCTGGATCGACCGCAATGCGTAACAATGGTAACTGTGCAGGCTAAAGCATTAGAAGCGACTGCAGTTTTACCGCGTTAGGTGTTTAATCATATCAACAATGAACGGCATTTTATTGAAACTCACATCTCGTAAGTTGTTTTAAACAAATCTTAAAATGGTGTTTTTAATTATGTATGTGTTAGAGATGCATTAGCGTAAAGGCCACTCTATCACAAACAAATAATTATTATCTTTGTTATAAACTGGGAGTGAAATTGGTAGTAACAAGCACCACTTCACATTCCATGCACTTCCAATAAGGGGTAGGAAAACATTAACTCTTTAGAATAACAATGTTTCTATGTTTAGTTTCACACGTTTGGGTGAAAATTTATTTTCCACATTGGAATTGTTTATTCTCAATAGTCCAATGGTATCGTGTGGAGAGTTACACATTGTTTCCACAGCACTCTTCCAATTTACAACTGTTGGTAGTTATGGTTGGGATGTTTGCCCCATGTGATTTACTTCCATTTCTTTATAATTCAAGGCAACCATCATGCATCGAGCCTTGAAAACCTATTTCAATATAAAGGGCATTCACATCTTCATCCTGGTTTCCAACTTGTAACTTTTTTTTTTCTTTCTCATGCAACTGGCCACTGAACCCTAAAATAAATGCATCTTTTATATCTCACTCACGTCAGCTCCTAGGCCTACTTTTAACTTCACATATAGGTTTTCACAGCCAATGATATGATTCATAATTGATTTATGGGTTAGGCCACATAACGATCTGACCAAATTTGTGTCGTTAAGGCCCCCCACTATCTCAAACATCTAAACTATTTAAATTGCCATGACTAAAGGTAGTGAACACACTGCTTATACAGTTTCAGCTCACAGGTAAGTTGAAGAACAGTTCCCACAACCAAATTTAGCATTTACGCAACTCCTACATTTTAGCAATTAGACACCGTTTAGATACTAATTGCAAAAAATGTAGTTGCATGAACTGGCTTTCAATTCACCGGTCAACTGAAACAATAACAATTTGTTGGGCTGAGTCAGGTGGCGGCGGGGGTCTGCGTGACACAAATTTGGTCAGATCTTTACATGGCCTCACCCAAACCTCAATTATGAAGGGCACTTGACTGAAAGCAGGTGAAACGACAGTCACCGCACATTTAAATACCGGGCCACGCACCTGTCCTTCGAGACCTATGTCGAGCTCCAGGAAGGCAACGGGCGCTCCGCTTTGGTCGCCACTGCGCCCGTTGGCTGCCGGCACGTCCACTCGCCAGTTCACGCTGCGCAGCGTCGGCTCCCAGCGACAGCGAGCGACCAGACTGTCTCGCACGCGGCCCCGCTGGCTCTTCCAGAAGCGCGCCAGCACGGCCGCCTGTTCGGCCGTCACGCCGCCTGGCTTGCGCACCTGCGCCGCCAGGAAGGTCTCCAGCTGCGTGCTGTCCATATCAGCTGATGCCATCGCCTGGATCACAAGGCAGGTGCAGGTCGGAGAGTGGGGGGCGGGTGGGTAGGTGAATGGTGACTAGGGAGTGAGGCATTGTCATTTGTATGTCGAACACAAGTGGCACAAATAAGAAAAGTACATTAGTGTGACTTGCCAACGTGCCGACAAAGGATATCCAAGCATTTCCAAGCTTTTCATGGAATTAATTACGGCATTTTATTATTTGGAACTCATGACGGATGTCTCGGGCACCGGATCACATTGGTTCCATTCCTACCTTACAAGCCATGTCCAATACGTCAACTACGGGAATGTTATTTAAATATTGCACAATTAGCATCACAAGAATGTAAGCACTCGCATACAGAGCAACACACTTTAGCTGGGCCACATATTGCCTGAAGATGCCTCCAACGTGCGGTGATGCCTTCTAATTAACAATATTTTGTATTAAACTGACATATTATTGTTTGAAAAATGTTCACATCAACTTTCCCATGAATTGAAGGGAGCACTCTGTGAATACGAACCTCTCAATGTGAATCCCTTTGCTGTTTCCACTCTCCAGCAGGTTCATTGCATGAAACGTTTGACTATACTCAGTTTTTGCTGTTGTGTTAATAAACGATGCAGTTAGTTTTTTAAAAACGTGTAATCACAATTGATAAATGATTGTCTTTGTTTTACAGTTATACACGTTGTATACACGTAACATGATATACCACTTTTAAAAAACTACTACTGTGTGTGTGGACACTGCCCTCTGCTGGTCAGAGTTCGGTAAGCCAATCATACAGAATACTGTACTGTATTATCTACTGACGGGGGTCAAGGTAGAAAGAAGCGTTCACGTCGCGATCCCTGTCAGGTAGTACTTGGTATTGCCTGCGAAATTCTACCAAACACTTCGAGGCCGAGCTGAAAGAACGATGTCCAGAAGCTGACCATCGTGCTTCGAAGAATCGCAAAGAAGATCTACTGACGATATTTACACACCGCCCCAGGTACTTGTTTGAGGTGTGGGAAAGGGGGAAGGTGGGACACACGACAGTAGAAAGAAACCCTGAAACGTTGATAGGAAAACCGTACCCTACACTCCCTTCCCTCCCCCTATATATAGAGGGCCCGTGGAAGTCAAGCTGGGTTCTCGCCAGACCCTTTGTTCATAATGAAGCTGATTGCAACTATCAGGGAAATGGCTTACCTAAATTGTAAATGTTGTGGGTTTGCTCTCTAACATACCGGTGTGCTGAAGTATTAACGAATTGGCTCTGAAGTTTCAGAACGGTAATCAATACTTTGGAGGAAACGCTAAAATACGCCCTTGTATTGTGCAGATAAAATGTGCGTGTATGAAGGATATGAATCCAGTACCCTCAGCGTTGAAATATATACATAGACACACTTGCTCCATTACATCCTCTAAAAAACTGATCCCAGGTCTGCATGGCAGGTACTCACCTTGAGCAGCCCCTTCATTTTCCCCAGCAGCACCTTGAAGTCGTCATGGGTGGTGTCCGGGTAGAGTTTCCCTCTGAGCGCCTCCTCGCTCGCGGCGACAGCCTTCGCCTCCTGCTCCTCGCCGAACAGCAGGTCCACGATGCGGCTCAGGAGAGCGGCCAGGGGCTCCGGCTGAATGCCACCGCCGTCGACGACACCTCCAGCTTGAGCCATGGGCCGAGGAGTGTGGACCCCAGGGAGCTCCGTCAGCCTGAGACTTCTCTTACAGAAGGCATGTGCAAAGGCTCGTCAGGTTCACGGGCGCTGGAGGATCTCAATATAGTTACTGATGAGGTGGTCACTCGTGATGGAGGAACGCACTGAGACCTGCAGGCCTCGGCACTGCTGACGAGTCTGTGTATGAGGAACTCAATGCTGCAAGCGTCAACACTGGGATATATTGTGGACCGTTCATGAGTCTGCGTGGAATGGAGGAATTCACTGCTGCAGGATTAGACACTGCTGATGAGTCTGCGTGAATGGAGGAACTCGCTGATGCAGGACACGCCACTGCTGACGAGTCTGTGATGCACTCAGTGATGCAGGAGTCGCCACGGGCGGTGAGTCTGCGTGAGGAACTCGTTGATGCAAGACTCGACAATGATGATGAGTCTGCGTGTGAGAAGACTGCGTGTGAGGAACTCACTGCTGCTGAGTATGTGTTGTGAGGAGTCTGTGAAGGAAGAAGCAGACGCAGCTCTTTTGCTGCTGGAATCACGCGCTTAACTTAGAGACCGCGGACATTTGTTACATCCGTAATCGTTATTCTGTTGCCAGGTCAAAGGTATTACCTCGTACGGTGTGAATTGCACGCAAAGGAAAACAAGCCAGACAATGGTAATTTCGAAGGAAACGTTAGCGTAAACGACGACTTCAGCAGATCAATCGATTGATACTTTACATCCATCCATCTATTGTCATAACCCGCTTAATCTTGTACAGGGTTTCCCCGTTAGCAATCTGACATCGAGTCTCGGCTCCCTCTATTAAACATGTACAGAATGCCGACCGATGCGGGGCACTGGCGATGAGCTGCAGCCGCCGTTCACCGCGGTCCCTGACCGCTCCACCCACCGGAGAGGTCGCTGGCGGAGGAGAGCGAAGGGAGTGGAGTGACACGGGGGAGTGAGATGGGGGGGACAGTGAGGAGCACGTAAGGGAGGGTGTCCGTGGAGGTGACGGGAAGCGTTCAGGCTGTGGAGAGAAAAACAGATGAGGTGGAGGAGAGGGAGGTGAACCGTCGAGGAGTTGGGAAAGATTATGTGTAAGCGTGAGGGGAGATGACATGAGCGGAGTAAACAGACAGGGGAGGAGGACAGGAGACGCGTCGAGATTGTGAAAGCGAGTTGAGTGGACAGGAGCGGCTCGTGAGGACGAGGCCAGGCAAGGAGACAGGAGGCAGAGGGGAAGAGACGAGGTGAGAGAGCAGGAGGAGGAGGCGAGACGAGGTGGGCCATGGCTACGAGGAGCTGGGCCGCGGTGCGGGGCTGGACGCGGTTGTGGCGGGGTCTGTGCGGGGCCCCTGAGCCTCAGCCGCAGGCCGAGGTGAGTGAGGCCCAGGGGACATACTGCTGCCTAGGTTAATTTTCTTGAATAAATTGCCCCCAGTGCCCTGTGATGTTGTCACTTGCTCGACCCTTCCCGCTGGACAACTGTTATAAAGAGCCGCATAGTAAAACGGTTCCTTCCGGCTTGAAATCAAAATTGACTGACTGGACACGGCGAGTTGTGACCACTGAGGCACAGAACACCGGGGCATATCGCGGGGGTAAACAGAATAACAGAGGAGTGTTTGTGTAAATGGCAAAACACACTTTGTATGACTTTGTTCGTGGAAACGTACAGATTTCCCAGTATAGGTGTCGCAAATAGGGGGATCCTGTGAAAACTAGGACAGGTGGCAACCCTAAGCACATGTATAACGTCTTTGTCAGTCCGCTGTTGCATTGGAAGACCCCACAAAGTGCTGGTTGTTGGGGTTATGTGTCCAGTGGGGATTGGTGAATGCGTGGTGCTATTGTACATACAGCACAACGCCTATTGCTGAACTGTTGTTGATAGATAGATAGATGTTTATTATTACAGCAGAAAAATACCCAGTTAGCTTGCAAGCTCTTTACAGAATTCCTGCGACACAGCAAATTCATGCCCTCAACCTAACTCTGGAGCCCATAACACATGTTATGCACAGTGGTTATCCATCCTGGCACTCCACATGCGTTCACAATACAGGTTTAGTCTGTCAGCCTGTGGGCCTAGCAATGTTGTCCAGCAGTAGGTTTCAATCTTTTATGTGTCTCATCGTTGTTTATATGTTGGAATTTGCTGCTTTGAAAAGGGGCCTTCGGTCCTGAATGACCTATCTTCTAGATGTAGAGGTCATATCTTTGGGCATTAACTACTATACGTTACTGTAGTGTGATTTATATATCTACGCCTCAGTGTTGTAGAAGAGAAACTTGAATGTGTACGTGGCTTTACTGGTAACTATCAAATGATACACTATATTAATCTACAAAGGCATTTCAGAGTGGATGATACATTTAATCTGTGTAAAGTAATGTCACATGTCATGCCAGTTGACATATGACTGTCATGCCTCAGTTGTTTTTTTCCTACTGGAGAGGCCAGTGAAAGGATATATCACGTAAGATAACAACACTGTAGTTAGCACATTGTATTTATGTACATAACAAATACGAATGTGTACTCTGGTCCTAAAAGTGCTTTTTTAGTTTACAGAATTTACATTTTTCAATCCAACCCATGGATTTTCCAAACACCTTTTACTTGAATAAACAACACGGGAATTGAAGAAAAAATCGAACAGAAAACTCAGAACAGTATTTGATGTAGAACAATAAAATCCATGTTATGCTGCGTAGCTTGTTGTCATAACAGTGATGGGGACTGTGGGCCTGCTAACGTGTATTTATGGATGGAAGCAGTGTTTGCCGCACTTGACCTGTGTGAACAGTTAGGACTGGTTGCTTAGGCTGGTTCAGCCAGTTGTGGTTGTGTTAGTGTCGTGTGACATGGTGATCTGCAGAGTTTACTGATGTTGTTTTCATTAATGTTCGCCATTCTAAGCTGGTGGGTCGCGACCCATCAGTGGACCGCGAGCGCTACCTAGTGGTCTTTGGAGACCAGACCCAAGTGGACCTAGTGGGCCTTGTGGTGCAAAAAGTTGAGAACCCCTGCATCAAGTAATACAGTACTGTTCTGGGTAGCAGCGAGACCTGAGTATAGTTTTGGGGATACAACCCTTGTTAATATTGTGAGACAGCTCTGGGTATTTGACAAAAATGTCCAGCAGCTGTTAATCATAATTTATCAATTACATATCAGCCGCTGACTTTCTCTCTGGCTTGTAAATGCCAGTTCACATGCATGTTTACTACCCCTTTTGTTCAGAATGCTTTATCCGAGGCTGTTTTATCACACAAGTCTTGTGCAATAATTGTTTACTGCCAAAGCGATAACGATTTGTCTCTGTGGTGATGTGTGTACTCCATTTACTGGATCAGGGTCACGTATGGTGAAGTGCCAAAAGGGCATTTTGTAAATCATTAAGTTTAGATGGGGCCAATGAACATGACAGAGAACTGAAAAAAGTGGAAAACCTTTACACTTTCTGGCAATAATACGGGTGTTAATATGTTAAAACACTAAACGGACACTTTTTTAGGCTATCATAGCTAGAAGTAAACATTGCCTAAATTGTAAAAACATTTGGTAGAAACGATTCAACAAAAAAATCAAGTGAAGGCTCAATCGTCTGATTCATTAGGTTTTTCACTGAATGAATATGCCATGTTTACAACTAACAAAAGTGTCTTGTTTAAATGATTGGCTATGTAGACATGCAAATTTAATATTTGTTTTTGTTCCTTAGCTTAATTATTTCAGTGGCAGTTGATGTAATAATTTTCTCCAATTAATGTATTTGGCTGTAATCAGTTGGAAATGTTATTTTCTTGTTGAAGGTGAAACCGCCAGGTGCAGCTAAAGAAAAAGTTCTTCCAGCTTCAAATGTTCTGACTGATGGTTTTGGGAGACACCACACGTACCTACGCATCTCAATCACCGAGAAGTGCAACCTCCGCTGTAAGTAACTGCACCTGTAGACAGAACACCGTTCCACCATTTAGAGGTTGGTTGAACACCCCTAAAAGTTAGTGTACATTTTTTAAAGGAGGGACGCGGGGCATCACACCATGTCTTGTAAAAAGGATGCACTTTAAACAAAACATTGTTATAAATTTGTGTTGCTTCCAGAGGCTTGTCCTATTGAAAAGCATCCAAATGGATCGGGTGGGGGCCCACAAAATTGAAAGGCATAAACCAGAGGAAAATTATATTTGCTCATATGCAAACGCACTTTGCCACCAACAAATCATTGCCTTGCATACTACTAATTACATATTTGCAAAGCCAAACACATGTTAGAAAGCCTCATATAATCTATGCATGAGCATGATTTTTTCTGTTTCATAATATCCAGCTCTGTTCGTCTAGTACATGCCTATCCACGCAGATAAATACGTTTGTTGGCGCACAAGGCAAATGCACTTTGTCATATGTATGATCGAACGTCATATTGAGCCGTGCCCACAGGCCAGTACTGCATGCCGGAGGAGGGTGTGCGGCTGACCAGCCGGCCCCAGCTTCTCACCTCAGAGGAAATCGTCTCACTCGCGCGCCTCTTCGTTGACGCGGGCGTCAACAAGATTCGCCTGACGGGTGGGGAGCCACTCATCCGGCCGGACGCTGTGCCACTCATGGGTGGGTATCGGGGTAGCACAGCACGTTCCCACGAGGCAGCTTCAACAACATGCTCATCATTGTTCTGACTAAGATGGTATGATGGACATGAACATTAAAATAATGAATGAATGAGTGAAGTAGTGTGGTTCTGTGATATGTGTTCTTTCCGACACCTCGCATGGCCACTGTGTAAAGGGGATGTCCCGTGCTTGCAGGGGAGCTGTCTAAGCTGTCGGGGCTCGACACGCTTGCGCTGACCACCAATGGGGTCAACCTGCCGCGGCTGCTGCCATCCCTGAAGCTCACACGCCTCAACTTGCTCAATGTGAGCCTTGACACACTCGTGCCTGCCAAGTTTGAGTTCATTGCTCGCAGGAAAGGTAATAATTTGAAAGATTCAAACATATTTGTTTAACTCGGTGAGAAGTCAAGAGATCAGGATAGTCACATTGGCAAAGCGTGACCTGGGTCACCCAATTTCCAAACTCAAATTAAAACCAGATTAAACATAAAATGTGTCACATGAGGAATTTAAAATTTTGCGCAAATGTAAATTAGTGTTAAATGTTACATTTTCTTTGACATAATCAAATTACAATTAGCATTTTCAAAGCAGTTGATGATAAATAGTACTCTTTGTAAATTTACTGCTGGACAAGGGCCACCCCATGCCACACGGGTTTCACCACGCCGGTTAATGCGGGTTGGTGAAGGCGAGGAGCATAGTTGTGGGAGCAAAGTACAGTATAATGTATTTTTATGCACTCCCCTCTTCTGTCCACGATGTAGCATAACCCCCCGGGCAGTTAACGAACATTTTTTTTTAAGTTGATGGAAAAAAAATAACAAGATGAAAAGTCAATGACAGGTTTAACTTGTGCATTCCTTCATTCTATTTATATTTGCTAATATCAGCAGCAGCTTGTTATGTAAACGTACTATGTTATGAATGCATTCCTTCATTCTATTTATATTTGGATAACCTTTGTTTTTATGCTCATGTTATTTTGTTCAGGGTGGAATAAAGTGATGGAGGGAATACACAAGGCCATTGATTTGGGATACAGTCCTGTCAAAGTAAGTGTGCGTTACACGTGAGGTTAGATTGATTATCCTTTTTGTAGTTACCAAGATGATTGCTCTGCCAAATGGGGTTTAGTGATTTTATAATGCTTTAAATACTTTCAGGAGTTATATAAAATCTGCAGCAATACTAACCTTTAAAAGCGTGGCGTTCGAGCTGTAGAAAATCCAGTTAATAATTAATGTAAGTTTATAAATAGTGCCAAATGGCATGACATATGTAACCCTTGTTCTGCAGTTTATTGGCAAGTGGCCTCTGTACATTTTCTAATTCGTGTTTTTCTTTCCTCCAAAACCTAAGCTGTTCCGGTTGCATGAGTGTAGCGATAAAGAGATGAATTTAATCACGTGGTTGATGTTCAATGGTAGTGTGATATGCTTGCATTTGGGCCCGTAGGTGAACTGTGTAGTCATGCGGGGGCTGAATGAGGATGAGTTGGTGGATTTTGTGGCACTGACGGAGAAGATGCCCTTGGATGTGCGATTCATCGAGTACATGCCATTTGATGGTAAGGACAAGACCATCTATAATATTAATATTATTGTAGTACGTTAGCAGCCAGAGCCAAGCCACTCCAGGCTGTCGAAAAGTTACAATTGTAGGCCAATTAGCTGGCTGTCACAAGTTATTTAATACATTCTGGTATACTAGTTATTTTGTTGTTGCTGTATTAATAAATAAATATCTCTTAACATATTAACCGATGTTGTAATGGCTTGTAATTAACATTTGCATTGCTATATATTGTGATAGTATTGCTTTGTGAATATTACTTTAATGAGTCGTTTTATGAAATATTTTAGGCAACAAATGGAACTTTAAGAAGATGGTTAGCTACCAGGAAATGCTGGATACCATAAAACAAACATACCCTACACTTGCAAAGCTCTCCAATCAGCCTAATGATACTTCCAAGGTAAGATTTGTAAAGTTTGTTAACGCACAAATTTGGATAAACACCACTAATGCTGAAATATTAAAAATAAAAACAAATCTGCATTGTTATTCCCATGTCGTGCTTTTTGTTACTTGAAACATGTGAATCAATTTTAACAAGGTTAAAGCCTAAAACCATTCTCATTGTCTTTTATAGGCATACAAAGTACCCGGGTATCAGGGTCAGGTTGGTTTCATTACATCGATGTCCGAGCACTTCTGCGGCTCCTGCAACAGGCTCCGGATCACTGCTGATGGGAACCTCAAGGTGAACACAGCATCCCCACGCTGTGGTTACTGTTATGCCCATGCCACTGTTAAGAAATTAATACACCTGTTATATATAAAGCATACCCTCTAATCGTAAAGCATATTTTTCCCCAAACATTATTAATTTCTCGCGGCTTTATATTGTAGATTTTTCCTACAATAAAACAAAATTAAACTCTGACAAGCCATTTAACAATGTTCACATCCGTGATGTAAAAACCTTTCACAGGCTCGCAGTCAAAACAAATTATACCTCTTACGTGATGTAAATGTTTGCACTTGTTAGGTTTGCCTGTTTGGGAATGCGGAGGTGTCCTTGAGAGATGCATTGCGATCAGGTGCTTCTGAGGAAGAAATGAAGTCATTAGTCGCCCTCGCCGTGGGAAGGAAGAAGAAGCAGCATGCGGGTACGCTGAAATACAGGATACATCACGTGTTGCCTGTTGGATGCGGCTGTTTTTCACAAGGCTGTACAGTTCCAAGGTTTACAAGTAATTTATGGCAATGCACTTTATGAGGCTATTTGGGGATCGGTTGTAATTCCTGTCATGCCACAAGTACACGATTGTAAAGATGCTCCATTTTGGTAGCGTAACTCGTATTGATTTTGTGTCTGGGATGTATCGTTTGGATTTTTCTTTAGGGATGTTCAACATTGCACAGATGAAGAACAGGCCCATGATCCTCATCGGTGGGTGATCATGTACGTACACATCCCTTGCCAGCACAGCGTATCTTCATTTCGCTTTGTGCTCCATAATGTTTAAGAATTGGGCATCTGCCATTACTGATGAGCATGATGTATTCCTCTACAGCTGGAGCATCGACAAGAGTCGAGGAATCTAAGGGGATGAAGTATTTTCTGAAACATCTAATATCACTGCGAAATCAAGGGCAGAGAGAAGGCTACACTGTTAATCCAATAAATGATCAACTTGCCTTATTCACAATTAATTACAATTATGTATATTACCGTGATGCTGTAAAAATGTTTACAAATAAATTGAACACTATTGCCACGAGTAGACATAGTTGTAACCGGCAGCCACACACCTGTGAATTTCTTTCCAAAAGCACTTTTTCTACAACACTGTTATCAGTCAGATATTACTCAAAGAAACGCACAACTAAGTTCGGCCTTAATGGAGCTCACTTTAAGCCAGGGATGTGGCCACATGGGACTTTACAGCTGCGATTTGCATGTAGCGATGCTACTGGTAGAGATGGGCCCTGCGGTGCCGACAATGCCGGTGATGTCAGTGGGCCAGCAGAGCGCTGGCAACAAGAACAGTCGGTGGCAGACACTCCGCGGCATGCACCACAGCCCGCAGACAACGCACGCCCGCAGCTCACTCACACCGACGCGGCCGGCCGAGCGCAGATGGTTGACGTAACGCACAAGCCGGAGTCCCACCGTACAGCCATCGCTAGGGCACGGGTCACGCTGGGAGACGCGGCCTTCGAGCTCGTGCGGCAGAACAGGCTGAAGAAGGGGGACGCGCTGACCGTGGCCCAGCTGGCCGGAATTATGGCGGCCAAACGCACGGACGAGCTCATCCCGCTATGCCACGCATTGCCGCTGAGCTCGGTGGACGTTCGCTTGGAGCTCGATGCCGAGAGCCGCTCGGTGATCATCACGGCGCGGTGCCGCACGGTGGGGCAGACGGGTGTGGAGATGGAGGCGCTGGTGGCGGCGAGCGTGGCGGCCCTCACAGTGTACGACATGTGCAAGGCGGTGACACATGACATTGTCATCGGCGAAGTCAAGCTGCTGTCCAAGACCGGTGGCCAGCGAGGAGATTTCCATCGTGCGGAATAGTCACTCCAGCTGCATAGCCGTCGTCACATTAGAACGATGTTTAACGTGATTTTACGGTTACGTTGTCTTTGTCAAGGCTCGGTGTGGGCCTTCCCATGCTGTGTCAGTCATAGGGGTTACGTGACTGTGTTTCACCACACTGGTTAGTGTGGGGTGATGAAGGTACGTAGCATAAAAGAGGAAGAAAAATAGTATAGTTCAACAATGTATTTTGCCATCCAGCTCTCCTCTACCCACGATGGTGGTCACCCATTCGAACACTCTCCAGGCTACATCTTGCTGAGCGTTCAAACCTGATTAGATCTTATTTATTGTGAGCGATTTGGTCACAGGTTTAAAAACATTAGTTTTTAAAGCAGAGTAATACAACCAGTGGTAGTTTTCTAAGTTGGAGCATATCCCTATTAAAATGGTACACTAAATTACGTATTATCTGATAGAAATAAAGGAGATTCTGGAATATACGTATTTGTTCAATGTAAACCATGACTAATATTAACCAAAATAAAATATAAGTCGTCAACAATGCAACAATATTATTCGATGATAACCTGCAGATTTATCTCAGATAAAAGCCTACCTTTTCTGAAAATTGCATATATAGTTATCGTACATGCATTTCTTCATATGTATCCACAACATTACAATTTGTCTACTATATGGCAAACACCTATTTATAAGCGATTCCAATATTTGTCACGTAGAATTATAGAATGAAGGAGTCTGAACATTGTTGATTTTAAGTGGTGTATGATTGGAGAGCTGCTAAGTCAACTAGTCTGGGTAAAGATATTTAAATGTAGATAAATATCACATTGAAAAGTTAAACTTTGACACAGCTGAGAACCCTCATTAGTTTGAAGAACCAGCCTTTGTGCAGTAACGGATTTGGAAAATGACTTGGGCATGCCACATTGTGCCTGCAGCAAATTGACAGTTTGCATTGGCAGCGTAGATAATTTGGTTGACGGTAGAAATGTAATTTTTTTACATGCTTTCCTAATGTCATGTTTTGTGTCAAACTTTATACTGACCTTTGACTAGTGGATCAGCTGGAATTTCGGAATTCATCTCATTTGTAGGAGCCATTTACACTTTAAACGTCTGTGAGTTTTGATTGCCATGGTCAGTGCGCATTAATACAAACGCCAAATACCATGTGTGTAATGCGCTATGCTTCACTGAGTTGCAAGGCTGCGCAAGACAAAATAGAAAATAGAAATTAACTTGTTATAGGATCCAGAAATTTGCATCGGTATGGGGAGAAAGATTGTTTGTTATTGACACATTGAAACTCCGTTTTGTAATGTAATTAGAATTGTACTGTACGTGGCGTTGCTTGAGCAATCGCACTGTTGGTGGCCAGTCTTTGTAATAATGTTACGTGAAATAAAATTCTACATGCTAGAATGTATTATGCACACGGTCCAAAGTATTGTTAAGACATTCTACAATTCACAGAAATAACAGGCGCCCTGCGATGGACTGGCGTCCCATCCTTGGTGTTCCCCTGCCTTGCGCCCTGTGTCTGCCGGGATAGGCTCCGGCTCACCGCGACCCTGTATAGGATTAAGCGGTTTCTGAAAATGGATGGAACACTGCCTCTTGCATAAATAGTACATTTATAAAACACTTGGGCATTAATAATTGATATTGTTTTAAATTACTTATTATTGATAAAGGGTAATTAAGCACTTATTTTATTAAATGACACGTCGATTAATTTAGTTCATTAGATTACGGTATCTCCAGATTAAATGTAACTGCTAATGTGTAAATGTACTGTAATGTATAAAGTGATTGCGTAAAGTCATTACCAATTGAGCACTTATTTGTAGTTTTGAAGAGGGGAATAGCTTTGAGAATTACTCTTAAGAGATGCTCTGGGATAGCCGTTGCGAGCGAAGGAGAGAGAAAACATTTGTAGCTCTTAGCAATTTTTATGCGTAGAGCCGTGAAAATCAACATCAGTATACAGGAATAGCTTTTTCCATTTTGTTTTCAATAAAAACACTGCAAGCTCTAAGCATTTGTACAAGACAGCAGATAATTGTTTACACTGAGTGTTCATTTGGTTGACTGATTAAAACTTGTACTTAATAATAAAGGGAATGTGATTTTAACAATAAACAATGTCTATGCGTACGTTATGGCTTGTTTGTGCTAAATGGAACAAGAAGGAATTCTTGTGAAAATCCATCTCTTAAGCGCTAAGATGAGGGGTCCATTTAGGCTACCCAGAATATATATATAATTGTTATATGTATGGATGAACACACTGTAATGTGCAATTTGATAAGGTACCTTGCGTTTTATGCGCCAATGAAAGGTATTGAGGAGTGTAGGTTTTACATTTTCAGAAAGATGTGCTGGGTGAAAGACAGCTGGCTGATTCACGCTTCCCATCTGGCGTCTGAGGCTGCCAGTGACCACAAACGAGATTATTTGACAGGCATAACACAGTCGTAACGCCAGCAAAAATCACAACAATCGCCGTCTCTATACACCTACTCACCCACCTGCCGTTACATGAAATACAGGCCAACCGAGGTTCCTTATAACACATGGATACACAACAGCACACACTACTTTTGCATAGAACACTAGATGGAGCTGCACGGTTGCAATTAATAAAATGATCACCCAACGGTGTCTTCTACCACAGCACCATTTAACACAGCAAACTGCCATCCTCATAAATTCACTTGCTGGAACATTACACTGCAACGGCCTATAACTCACTTTTAATGGAGACTGTTTTAATGCTACAAAGCCCATGTCCGTGTGGTCACGGGTTTTGCCCAAGCCACAGACTCCCAAAGCCATTCCGACAACCGGTCACGGCCATGTGAATGTAGGGCTTTCCAATGGGTTGTCCCGTAAATTACTCAGCATCATTTCCAACGTTTCGCTCCACATGTGGGGAGCTTCTTCAGGAACTGAATGTATCAGCTCACACTTTCCTTCGATTACACACGAGATCTGCCGGTGGTTGATGCAGGCCAGCCGACATTATTTATTGGGATAACATTCATTTATTCGAATGTAAGTTGCTATATTCCGTTCCTGAAGCTCACTGCACGTGGAGTGTGGATTGTTAAAAACATCCAAGTTCTAATAAATAATATATTAAATAACACTGGATGACTAAAAGTTTCATGCTTATCGTTTAACCAGGTATCAACTCAAGAGACCAGGATAGTCTTTAAGTGACCCAAACAACAGCAGCAGCCAGCATTTGAAAGCATCCATGGAGAACGAGAACGTAATCAGCTCCTGAAGAAGCTCCCAGCACGTGAAGCGAAACGTCGGACATCAAGCCGAACAACACGCGGTACAGCCCGAAAAAAACACATCCAGGATTGCCATTCTCCCGGGTTTCACCCACACAGGGTACTGACATCTCTGTTTCTTGTGGCAGGAATTGATTTGGACCGAGATCTGCTGGTATTGTGTTTCACTTTTTTTTGTTTTGATAGAGCTTTGATAGACCAAAGCTATCAAACCTACATCAATACAGTCCAAAGCTGACTGAGAAATATGTCAGGGTTTTGGGCCATGGAAAAATGGGCAACTCTTCACACATCCGAGTTAGCTACACACAGCACAACGGCGAAAACCTACGTATTGTGTGAAAGGCTTGATCCCTGTATCCGGGGAGGGCATCCTAGCGGGGCGTGGGGCAATGGGGGTGGCGTGAGCACTGGGGTCTGTGCGGGTCGCCCATGGGTGTGAACATCCCGATCGCTCGGGACCCCACGGGGCCACCCTGCCTACACAGGGAAAGGTGTTTCCGCACTGCGGCTGTTTGTGTTGGATGCACTGGCTATGAAGTGCCCTTACAAGCAAAGCAGCATTGTGTGAAGTCGCCAGATTTGTACGAGTAGGGTGGGTTTTAAAAAAAAATCACCATTGCTGAGCAAGAGCCCAATATGCCAAGCGGCCAGCAACAAACTGCACTATCAGTTTAAGTTTAACGGAGAGCATAAAGGAAACATTAAAATAAATGTTCACCGGCCGACCTTTTGCAGATGAGAACGTGAATGGATTTCATTTGTAGTTGGAGACTGAATTTTGCAATGTGCCAGCATGAAGAAAAAAAAGAAAAAACAAAACACCACCTGGCATTTTTATAACAGTTGCTGAGCATAAGACCAAAGGCCAAATGCCAAGCAGCCAGCAGAAAACAGCACTGTTAACGTTTTAATGGATAATAGTTAAAGTAATATGCTTCTCTGAGCAAGGTGATGAGAACTTGAGAAAAGAGATGATGGGAGGGAAACCAAAGTGGAAAAGTGCGAGGGAGGAAGCAGAGAGAGAAGTGTCTGCGACCTCCAGTGTGGTGGTATTTCAAACATAGGAAGGATGACACGAAACAGTCAGCCTTGCAGATCAAGTCTTCAACGAGGGTATTTGCTCAGCGCCCAGTATGAAAATTAAACACATTGCTCCTCAATTGGCCTAATTACTGTTAGCTGTGCTAATGTATTTGCTTAACTAATAGGGAAGATAATTAAATTACTGTAATTGTGTAATGAAAATCCACCCTAAGAAAAGCTTAACTGGTCATTACGTTTGCCTGTAGGGTTTCAATTACTGTTGCAGTGATTATGTTGTTGTGATGTGGTTGCATAAAGTATCTACAAATATGACAACTGTTTTGATTAAATTGTTTTCACTCAACTTCACGTCAATGGTTCTTGTAAACTGTTGTACACATCGGTGTTTCTCGTGTTAATAACTGATTAAAAATAAAGCATTTACACCCCTCTATCAGTCCACTGCAGGATGAAGGCCTAGCCAAACCGTGTCAGTCATTTTTATTATTTACACATACTTCACTATGATATTCTGTGCTTCGGATATTACTGACCACTGATGTTATCCGTGCTGGGAATGAAAGTCAGATGGCTGGGTTCATAGTGTAGCGCACCAACCACTGCACCACCCCTCCAAATGCCATTTCTATTGTTATAGTGCTCTAATGTGTTTATATAACGTTTGTTTTGCCGATGCAAATGCGTATCCTAATAAACTGACAATGCTAAAATAAATTATCCTTTCACTAACTTTTTTTGTACTGAGGTTTATGCAAATGTTACAATATAGTCCTCTGGGTAGACTGGCTTCTGTTACAGGAATGTGAAATTTAAACCACTTGGCTAAAGTCTCCCGCTTAAGATCATCACCACCCCGCACTTATTTGAACAGAGACAGACACTTAGATTCTGGATATGGCATCGTGCGTTTTGCCACGTTAAAAATCATATAGTCTGTGAGCGAGTGTTTAAATACGTCTTTCGGCATGTGCTGGTGCACCACTGCCAATGCAGTCCCTGAAGTTTATTTGAATTTCAAAGAGCTTGTATGTGTAGCATCCCTAAATCAAAAAGTAAGCACCACAAAACAAAGGCTAAGCTCTGCAATGGGCCAGCACAGACTCTACTGTGTGTTGTAATTTACAGTCACTTTACCGGACTGACCATATCTCCTGAATGCTAAACAGGCCTCACCGGTCGCTTCTTTCAGAGCAGACGGGGGGTGGGGGGAGACAACATCAAACACATACAGCCCAGATAGGAATAATCTATCAAGATGGATTACGGATAGAAAAGGGATAGAAAAGGGTGCATCTTGTTGCGGCCTTGAGGGAGATTTTTTTTTGCAGCCCTTTGTAAAGCCACTGCTGGTTGAAGGCCGCCTCATGCCGTCTTGTCCATGGGGGGTTGTTTTACCAAATGTTACCGTGCTCCTCAGCGCGGGTTGGTGATAGGAGGGCCAGGGATGGGTTCAGATATTACTCGCCACTTGTATTAGCTGGGGCCGGGAATCGAACTCGGTTCATCAGATTCATAGTGGTGTTTCTTGCCCCTATTGCTTTAATGAGTAGCGGCATAGTAATATATTGATTTGACTAAAAATGATTATTACAGACTAAATTGCCCCCGGTGCCCTGTGATGGACTGGCGTCCCGTCCTTGGTATAGCCATGCCTTGCGCCCTATGTCTGCCGGGATAGGCTCCGGCTCAGCGCGACCCTGTACAGGATTAAGCGGTTTCTGAAAATGAATGAATGAATGATTATTACACTCGCGTTATACGCATACAATCGTGTGCGTAAAGCCCTATTAATGTTGCGTCCATTGGTATTTGTTGTAAATGGTTAACGTGACCCCCACAGCCACTAAAAGTGCTATATTCACCCAAAAGTAAAAATAAACGGATTTTGATCTTCAATCAGGACAAGTCATCCTAGTAAACCATTTATTGTACAGTATTGCTCACATCGGTTTTGTGATTAAAATATTTAATAGAAGGAGTTGAAAGTTCTATGAGCTCTAATCGTCAGGCTCTCGAACAGTGATGAAATGTTTAAGTCCCATCCGTAAATCTGTGTTGTAAAAAAAGTTTATCCTAATTAGTGTTGTCCCTCTTCAGTACTTATTCTGTCAATGAGTTATTTCTTTACTCTATGCTTTTCATGTGTGGCATCTTGAGACGTTTTGGTAAGGGAGTCTTATAAGTGCAAATTACTATAATTACCAAACTTTGCTTTAAAATATAACGTATACAATATTCATCTAGAAAAGTGACTGAATGGCTAGTGCAGATATTTTGAAATTTGAAACGATATTTAATTCACTTCAGCTTACCCGTCTTACTGTCATTGTTTATGAACATCACTCCATACGGAGGAGTTAAAAACACAGAAAGATTTCTATTCGATACGCAAGGCCATATAGTGTAATTCAAAATGTCCAACAGTCTGATGAAAACCATTTCCAAATACAGCACACACACGCGTGCTTCACGCATGATAAGTCGTGTGATTAGCACACGGCTTATGCCAACGATCCGTGAGCGTGTCATGTTTAGATTGCGCAGTGAAAATCTAGGTTAATCAATTTCTGAATTGTTATTTTTAATGAAATTGGCATTTGCAGTATTAATGTCTTGCTGCTGGGGTACTTGTTTTGGACATGAGCCAAAACTAAAAAAGCAAGGTTGAACAAAAAAATAGTAGATACATTCACGCATGTGTATTGCCAGTGGGTACCTTATTCCACATATTCTATGCTTTATCGCTGGAATTCAATCACATTGATGTTTTTGCTAAACATACTCATCCTACCAAAGCATGTGGGTGGGCGCTTGTTCTATAGCTCTCCAATGTGTTTTCGGCTTGTACCGTGCGTCATTCGGCATAACACCTGATGTTTCGCTCCACATTTTGGGAGATTTTTCAGCAGTTGAAGAAGCTCCCAGCACATTGGAGCAAAACGTCGGATATGGTGCCCAACAAAATGCGGTACAACGAGGAAACACATCGGAGAGCTGTACAGCATGACCGCAGAAACATATACAGCTAAACACTCGCTGAGCTACGATGATTCTGCGAGGTGGTTATTGCAGCAGACCAGGCATTTTCAAGCATAAGGTCAAATTGCTCCGACAGCTTAAATGGCAACATAACAGAAGGAAAGGCCTCCAGATAAAAGGACGTTTTTTCTGCCGATTGTATATTCAAAATATCTTGCAGGACACATACTTAAACTCCGATTAAAGAACGTTCCAATAACTACGCATCTATAAATATGAAGATTGTATTGTTAATGTTTGATAGTGCTAATCAGACCCAATTCCATTGTGGGAGGGGTGTATATCTAATTGTTTGAGTGTTGGATCATTTGGGGATTCATCTCATTCGGGTTGCAGGTGCACCCCACATTTTCGCTCGACGTTCTCGATGTGTGAAAGCACGGGCGTGGTGGCGCGGATATGCACGCAAAATAACGGCCTCATTAACAGAAGACGCACGGAGGTTGAGGCCTTCGTGGAATAGGTCGGGGAAACTAAGTGCAATCAACAAGCGGAAACAAGGGCAGGGACGGCTATCTAACAAGGATGTAAGGAAGCAGTTAGGCTATTGACTGGTTTTAAAAAGGAAGCCAGATTATGGTTCACCCATACAATTGTTGGACCGTTTTAATCAGCCTTTTAAAACGGACCTCACCCACGGTGGCTGGGCTGAGGTTTCGAGACAGGCAAGGTCTATTATGAATTGTGTGGCGCTAATTGCAGTTTCGAACAAAAGTTTGTGTAGTTTTGCTATTCCTCCTGAAGCAGCGCAGACTACAGTGATTTACCTACCGTCATTCTCAACCGGTGTGTCGCGACCCATTAGTGGGCCGCGAGCGCCACCTATTGGTCCGTGGAGACCATACCCAAGTGGGCCTTGAGGTGTAAAAGGTTGAGAACCCCTGATTTGCTTTATGGTTCATCGCTTGGGTTACGGTTTTACCATATTTTGCCGATTACAAGACGCACCCCAAACTTGTACTCGGTGTCTATAATGTTATACAAATCTGGCCACACGCAGACACACACACACCTGCCAACATTATAAGACGGACCCTAACGTTCGTTTTAAACATCAGTGAGAAAAGTGCAAGATTACGGTACCTAAAACCGGATTGCTTGATCTCCACCACAAAGATTCCCCTGTGCAAATGCTGGCTTTACGACTTGTACCACCAACCCTCGGTGTCAAAACATTCCTCGTGCTCAATAAAGCAGCATCACCCCTTTGTGTGCTTAACAAGTGCTTATTAAAGGAGCGCACACCATGGGCTCCAATAGTCTGTAGAAACCGGGAAGTCTGCATCTGCCTGCCCTGTCTGTTAATTCGTTAATGTGGGGAGAGACAGGGTGGTCTTGTGGTTTAGCTGCGAGTCTGCCTCATAAAACACAGGCGAATTCCTACCCTACTCCGACAATAAACCACGCAAGGAGCAAAACGTATTGAGACGTTAGCAGTGTTCATTGTACATCATTACAGGACAGTGAATGCATTAGTCTCCGGGTTGTGTGGAGTGTTATAGCCTAAGCACACACAATGGTAATCTCGATTTTAGTGACAGCTGACTAGATTGTATAACAAATAAATCAATAATTTGTAGTTCATTGTCAATCCACTGCTGGATGAAGGCATCCCCATGCTGTGTCAGTTATGGGGATTGTTTGACCGGACTTCATACTGGTTAAGACCAGGCTCAGTTCATTCAACAATCACTCACTGCAAATGCCAGGAATCAAACTCGGTTGCCAAGTGCATAGTGCAGTGCGCTAACTTCTGTGAAAGCGCCTTTCCTCACCAGAATGTATAGCTCATTCAAACATATCAATTGCTTACTCGTCTGTAATATAATCACTGTTCTTCAGCGAGTCAAAATAGTTTTTTGAGGATGTCCTACCAAATTCTTTATGAAAGGAGGAGGTCATGTTATTCCGTCTTATTATATTGTGATGTTTGGCAATGCCATTTACATATGTTTTTTAGATATGAAAGGAAACTGGAAAACCTGGAGGAAAACTATGTAGAACAGGGAGAAAGGTGTTCAGGTTGGGTATTAAACCCAGGCCCTTCTTGCTATGCACCACAAGTGTTACCACCGTGCTACCATGTCACCCTAGAGTGAAGTTTCTCAATTTGTAGAAATACATCGCGATTTATCAGGCCAATCGTCAAATCGAATGTTAAAATAATTCCGCTGTATTTCTCAAAAAAATGGTCTGAGCACATTTCCTTGACAAAGCCAAGATTACCTTAAAAGTCACATATTGAAAGTATAAAGTCATATCACGAACCAAATTGAAGTAAGGAGTTTTAAACTTTTTATAATTTGGATTTCCAGTGGGCCAAGCCAAGGGGGATTCGAGAGCTGAACTTTCCATAATAACAAATAAAATACTTTTCAGCCAAAAAGGAGCAGAAATGTTAAAATGTTTAAAGAAAATCCCACGAGTTTTAATCGTACAGGATTTTTAAAAAGCAATACGTGAATACATGTTTGTTTCCAGACATTTTTGATGTTAGTGCCATACAGATACAATCGACAAAAGCTTGAGGGGGACGAGAGGGGGTCAATCTACTTAAATACCATCATGCATAATGAAAAGGAAATCAATGTTTCAAGTACAAGTCTTGATTTCTCTTTTCTCAAAGGTATATCTTTTTTCAAAACACTGTATATAATATTTAATTTAACGTACGTGAAATCTAATGTAGGTTTACTCTGAAATATCAAATGATAAGCTCTATAACATGCATTTGAAATACTGTTTTACGAAGCTGATATACCATACAAGGGCTGGTTTTCTCGACAAAACCCCAACCTCAAAGAGGTTAAACACGTACAATCTAATAATCATGGCAATGGAGATGAATGGCACTTTTTTACACTGTAAAATTGTTCTCAAGTATCTATGTATATTTTATTTTGAATCACCGCTTTACGGAGTGTTGTTGCCAGTTTAAATGTCCATTATCCATGTTGACCTGGCGTGGCCAGTTACGCCCGATGGTGGGGGTATTGGAGCACAATTGTACAGACTGATGCCCTTCCTGACGCCAACCTCTTTTTGTCGGAGAGTCTTCGCATCACTGTTTGGAAGCCCTAGGCAGTGTATGGGAAACTCTTCCCAGGAAAATTGATAATCAATGTGTGTGAATGAAGATATAGATTTTTCAAACTGAAGGAAAACGTTCACTAAATAATAATGTAAGCAAATAAATAATATTCCGTTCTCCATCTGCACACAAAAATAAAATGTATTTTTTTGGATATTGGCCCATTGGCCTTCCAAACTTATATTAACCAACAACATTTCTGTCTATCATCATGCTGTACTATATTATAAAAAAAGTGTTGCTTGCTGGATTCCTGTCTGGCTGTCTGCAAAAGTACGTCATCTGCATCCCACAGCGCTGAGCTGGGTTCTTGCGTGCTAAGATCACGCCTCCCCTTCACTCATCATCTACCCCGGCCAAGTATCCCACATAAATGCGAGATAGGAGGCAGCCGCACTGCAAGCTCTGAGTTTTTCAATTTGTTAAGGTGTTAATGTGGGAGAAAACCCACACGTGCAAAGGGGCAACACTTTATCTCGTACAGATGGAACAGGTGGGGTCCACATTTGCTGTATCGCCTTCTCTTGGAAAGCCGGCGTATGGCACCCTGATACCCGAGGAAGGTAATTTCACAACATTCGTGCGATTTACCAACCGTCGCCTCCACAGTGCTGGATTACAGGTGTGCGCCACCACCGAGAACCAATTCAACACCCTTCTGGGTCTCTTCCCCCCCCTTCTGGGTCTCTTCCAAAGTCAGACTTGTTAAATATTTACTGCTGATTTACGAGATATTATTGTCGTTATTCGTAAGCGCCGTCTTTCTACACCAGAGTTATGTTCTCCAGCAGCGTTTGTTTCAATTCGCAAACCTCTGAACCTGATTCGACCTGGGTGTCATCAGCAGAGGTAGGCCTGTTAAAACAATTATTGCTGTTTTATAGAATTGTTGTTATTGATAACAGCCCTGTCTCTTTACACAGCAATGATAATTATCTCCCATATAGCCTAAACAGACTGTACAGTCAAGTGCCATTAGCGAACACCTATGAAGGCCAACACGGCACACGAGGGGGTGGGTGGCCAGCACCATACCCGGCCGCCTTTGTCTCCCTAGTGGCGATGTTTACACAACGCACTAGGTATTCATTTGAGGTTGAATCGGCCCAGGACCGGTTTCGAAAATCGTCACTTGTACTGGCCGTGAGCGTGATTCAAATTCCGGTCGCCAGGTTTGTAGCCCAGCGCGCTAACCACTGGGCCACCGCTCCCCACAAAGGGGTTTTGATGTAACGTTTGTTTTCAGATGTTCTCTAGGTTCTCCAGTCGGTAAGATGCTTTCCCAAGTGCTTTATTATACGAGACATCACCGTGTTGTTGAAATCCGGTGCTTGGAGAACAGACACAAACTCCTGGGGCCTTTGCTGCCGCACATTCCTCATATCTAGGATGAATCATGGCATCAGTATACACACCCAGTCACCCACTGGATGCATCATCTAAATCACAAGGGAGTGATATTGCTAACTCGATCTTCACATCGCAAGTAACACCACTGGCTATGGATTGTTAATATAGTCCTCTTATTGGACGAAAAAACCTGGTACATAAAGCAAGCGCTGTTGCATTGGAACAGAGCGAAATGCTGCTTATTAAAAAATCATGTAAATTCAATCAAAATTTAATCAAAATGTCAACAGGGGTCGATGCATTTCACTGCTGTTGCCAAAACTGTTTCAAAGAGTGCTCCATACAGTACCAAGCTAATGTCATTGCTCTATCATGCCAAAACGGCGGAACAATGCGAGCTATACAATATCATTCATTTGAGCAGACTGCGCAGTTTTGAAATTCGACGCAACATTTAAATTGTGTATGTGCCCAGAGAGTAACCAACCTCTAAGAACGTAATATACTAACTACACAGAATAACATAATAGTAACTGTAACGCAGACGCTCTCAAGGTTCCCTGTCAATTATCTCAAATGCCCAAACAACTAATTTCAAGAATTAAAGGGAGAGTGGTAGCACAGTGGTTAGCGAGCTGACCTATGTATATGGCCATCGTCAGTGACAATTGATATCAAACCAGTCCTAGCCCAGCCGTTGCCAACCCACGTTGGCTGATCATTTTGGTAAATTATTTGAAACAACCCCAGTGTGGGGAGACCTTCGTCCAGCAGCGGATTGACATTGAGCTTTTATATTATTTTGAGTAATGATTGAAAAGCCAAGACAGTGGCTTTTTGGCACACAATCTAACACACGCGATATATTCCATTGAAGCAGTAAACATTATGGAATTAATTCTCCAAATGTATTCTTTCCTTCAAACTGTAACGTTCACAGTGAACACTGGAAAGTCCCACCGGGGTATTCCCAAAATGAAGCTGTGTCTTAGCAAAGTGATGTTATTACTTTCGGGGCTAAAAATAGAAGAAAAAGAAAAAATGGCAGTTGTTTTCATAATTGTGTGGTTTTGCTGATGCCGTAAACACAGCCTCCATTTCCTGTTGTTCATCAGGTCCTGCCACCCAGACAACATGTCGGCATTCAGCGTGTCTGGCTCCGTTACACTCTGGCATTCCAGACTTGCAGAAACACTTACATTTTCCTACACCGCTGCACAAGTTACCGTTACTTTGCCTGCTATGCTAAAGATGGTCTGCAGATGACTTACAGATGTAGGTTTGGTTCAAGAGACTGCTTACAGACTCTATGTGCCGTGCTGCAGTGTGTGTTGACAGCTGTAGTGACAGAACGTAAATGGACAATTAATAGCGGGGTTGTCCTTTGGATTGACTTAAATAATAGGAATATTTTTTATATCGCGCGCATATTCCCCGGGCGCGATGCGCCTATCGATTCGGAGCCGTGGAGCCTGACTCAGTCGGTTTGCTGTGAGTCGGTGAAGAGGCGTTCTTTTAAAAGTGTTTTGAAAGTTGCGGGGTACTTTGTTTGGCGTTGTAGATGTGCCAGGTTGTTCCAGGTTGTGGGTGCCGCGACCGAGAAGCGGCGTTGTGCGAAGGTTGTGCGTGAGCGCGGTGTGTGGAGTAGGTGCTGTGATGAGCTGCGTAGAGTGTGGGATTGTGTTGAGGTGAGTGGCCGGAGTAGCGATTCGAGGTATTTAGGGTGTCCTGTGTGGATAGCGCGATGGCATATTATTGCTATTTTGTAATAATAATAATAGCATTTATAGAGCGCCTTTCACCCGAGGGTCCCAAAGCGCCGCACAATGCGGCGGAGAGAACGACAAACCAACAACGACAGAGAACGGTAATCAGACAGCGTTGAGCCGAAAAGTGGTCCTAGCACGACGGCTTGAAGGCTTTACGGATGCGTTGGTGGATGGTTAAGTGATGCGTTGGTGGATGGGTAGCCAGTGTCGAGTGTCCGTGCATTTTGTGGTTGGTTGGTCGCTGGCTTTGATGTTGAGGACTGCACGTGCTAGGTTGTTTTGGAGACGTTGCAGTTTGGCGCACTGTTGTTTCATGATTCCTGAGTATAGTGTTGCAGTAATCGAAGCGGCTGGCGATGAGGGTGCAGGCGATGGTCTGTGCTGTTTGGGTGGAGATTCGTGGACGGATTTGCCAGAGTGCTCGTAGGTGGCAGTTGCAGGATCTGGTGATGTTCTCTCGTCGAATGACTACCTTCGACATTGAATGAATATGTGCGCGTTATAAAAGGAAAATTATTATTATGAAGCATGCTTTCTGCATAGGTTATTGGTCTGTGGGCTGAATTGCCCCCGGTGCCCTGTGATGGACTGGCGTGCTATCTTTGGTATGGCCCTGCCTTGCACCCTGTGTCTGCCGGGATAGGCTCCGGCTCACCGCGACCCTGTACAGGATTAAGCGGTTTCTGACAATAAATGAATAGATGGACAAACCCAATGATAACAAATGGTGGGTTGTGCGGCCATTGATAGGACATTCAAATGCAGCTCAGGTCAAGGGTGGTCGCTAGCCTTGATCGTCTCAACATTGAGCCCCTGGATGAAGGAACCCCTACTTGTAATCCAGTTCATACACACCATATACCCACAACATTAAAAAAAATGTTTCATCATTGCCAAGCTGCCAATAGGAAACTTGAATTTAAAAAAAATACCAAAAAAATATTCCCCTGTGAGTAGCAAATAGAAAATTTGGCAAATGCAAAGAAATATTTTGGAACGATGTGTTTCTTCAGTGTGCACGCTAAGCCTGTGTTAACCCACACCCTCCGTGCTAAAGTTTCATGTTGATGTTCCGAGGAGCAGGAACTCGTGTATTGCTCTGTCGGGTCCAGTTACTCTCAGCAATAAAGCTGCCCAATGGACAAAAGAGAGCCGAGGTCTAGTGCCAATGGAAATCATTGCCAGTACGAGTTTCATTTAAAACAAAAACCAAAAAACCCAAATTCTTATTAAGTTTTTACAATTTTTGAAAATTTCACTGACTGCAATAACAGGGTACAGGTTGTATCGAGGGACGATGTGAGATGGCACAAGCTTGGGGAGGGGCGTCATCTAGCAGTGATCACGGCTGATAATGATGATGAACAGCATACAAATGTTTTATACTAAACTAGACTGTGAAAATATCCAAATGAGCACTTTTTGAACATGGTGAAAAACAAACTTCCAAGTTAAACACCATTTTACTAAATTCACGTTTCTGAAGAAAAAAATTAAATTCTGGAGTGTTTTTTTCTCTCGCTGCGCTCATGAGTAACTGCGTTCAGGGGATTCCGACGCAGTTTAGATGCTGAAGAGTGAGACACATGGTTCCATTTACGTTTCTACTTGTTTTTCA
>JAZEWU010000002.1:18650796-18666013 GCA_036362915.1 Geotria australis | reverse complement strand
GTCAGCCGTGTTGAAACAAGTCTTATCAGCATCATATTTTAGTGAAGTAATTATATTCTCACCAGTTGGTTACTAAACTAAACAGAAAGACGACAACAATATATGACGTTTAAATAAGCAATGTGATGTGATGATTATTCAACGATGTGGCACGATCTCGGTCGATAAAACGCGCATTTACATTTTCTACGACCATGAAAACTATGGTAAAATGTGGCAATAATGACTTTTTCTCCATAACCACAGAGCAAAATCAAAATGTGTTGGCCAGCCTCCAGTGGTGGCGCGTTTGGGGTGTAGGGAAATGCTCTGCATATCAGGAATTCTTTACTCGTTTTTGAGAAGCATTTCATGAAGATGTTTACCAAAACGTTTTGCAGCTGTGGTCACTTACCTTAACGATCCAAGATGCCTCACCACATTTCTGAAACCTCATTCAATCTCATTTAATCGAGGAAATGCACAGAGTTGATGTCAAATATGTAACTACACGTTGAACCTGAAATGCGTGAGTGTGACTAGTCATAATACTACTACTGGATCAGGTGATGGTGTCGCCTAAAAAAAAGACACGGTTGGGAAAGTTAACGGACAACCACCTCACTCCGTAAACAACTACGCATGGGAATTACAGAGAGCGATAGACGGGGAGGACATGTACATGGATCATAGGGCAAATGCAAAGCTATGCCATCGGGTTGGCTGTTAAGAAGAGTAAGGGGGCTTGTGCAAGCCACTTTACACGAAGGGATGATGGCCAATGGACGAGACTGATAGCGGAATGGCAGCCAAAGAAGGGATCACGCTCAAGAAAGAGCCCAATGAGATTAGCTCGTGTAGAGAAGCGAGATAATTCAGAAGAGAGGTTGATTGTGACTGCCAGAGACAGCGACATCGGGGACACTTTAATCCAGCCGTGGATGGATCATGGCCGATGACTCATTTCGACATTTAAGGCCAGTGAAGTTGATAGAAATAGAACAACTTGCTGGTCACATATCGCACTATACATGGCCAGCAAATACTGCCGTTTACGATGATAGTCCTTTAAGATAATGATTTGTTTATTATATGAATCTAACAACTAATGTTACCACTCTGTGCTCACGAGCCGCCAACATCATTACAACTAAGGCAGCTCTATTCTGCAGTTAAATCATAACACTGCTCTTGTTTACACAGCTGAGCAACTTTTGCAAATCAGCAAGGTTTTGGAAGAATGCATTATATTAAATATTCTCTCCTCGTCCTGCTGGCTAATAGCTTCTGTGCCACTGATAAATGCGATTTCTGCATTTTGAGATGTAGAAGGCAGCTTTTAAAAAGCAATCCTGTTCCAAGCCTGTAAAACATCCTTCTGATGTCAGGACTCCCACTACTCTTAAGCACCCTCCTTCTGAAGGTTGCTTAAGAGTAGTGGTCGTGCAAATGTGGGAATTTACAGCTGAAAGTGTAATCAGTAAGTGGTAAGCAAAGCTGAATTAAGACATAAAAGCCTTGGTGTTGTGTAGATAAAATTAGCACTTATGAAGGATTCGAATGCGGTACCTTCAGTGTGGACATACATACAAACATCTAAAAATACATTACATATATACATGATACCCAGACACCTTCATCGTTTGTGGACAGAGAGACTGATGACACAGCCCCACACTGCGGACTACTGCTGGTACACAGGTAATGGATCGGTGGTCTGTGTTGTGGAGGGCAAGAGGGCAAATTGCTTTCAAGTGTTAGTTGCTCACATTCCAAAGCATCTGTAAGTTACCTAGGGTTGCCACCTGTCCTGATTCTACCAGGACAGACCCTGTTCTAGCGCTAACCGTCAGGAAAATCTCTAAGTCATCAGTTGCGCATTTGTACAATAAGAATAATAAGAACGATACGATTTATAAAGCACGCAACTTTCACGCTTGGTCATGGACAAGACAACGATATGGAGCCGCGAGGGAACCGTAGAGAAAGGGGGGAGAGAGTCAGCCAGGCGGTTAGCCGGCACCAACCCGCCAGACACTGCTTCCAAAATATTGTGATGTTGTCGGCCAATTAATGAATGAATAATTAATGGCTCTGGAGAATCCGGACAAGAACCACGCAGAACAGGGAAAGAACACACAAACTCCACATGACGGAGTGAATTAAACTGCCTTGGCCAGGACTTTCTGTGGGGCTGCGAAATAATAATAACAACAACAATGTTGACACCACTCAAGGCTATTTTCATGTAATACTGCTCCCTGCCAGTATTGTGATTTGTCATTCTTATCACAAGTCCCGAAGTTTTTTTGGATTTCAGAGGCAGCGAACATAATGTTACCATAAATTAGGTTTTTGTTTATTGAAATGTAAATTTGACAGAGTTCTCAATATACTGTACCGCCATTTAACAATTGCATTAACAGTATTTATTCTTCAGCAATGTGAAAGTTCCCAAAAGGAAGTGTTTCATGTTTAACCATGCATTGTAGTTCTCAACAATGAGTTGTGTTTATTGAAGAAACATATCTGTTATTGGATTGTATGTGCTGATATATTATTAATGAATGTATTTAATTCGTTCAAAGTTTGTTCCCCCTACCCCCCGCCCATCCAGTGTTAACTAAGGACATTACTCACTCTGGAGGTTTTACATTTCAGGGAAATTGGATTAACTGCAAAAGTCATTTTGAAAAATGTGCCTCAGCTGTGAAGGCCAGGCCACGTATACGCAGTCAGAAAAATATTGAAATGAATTATGAAATCCACCCAATGGTACATTTCATTAATTCATTGTCAGAAACTGCTTCATCCTGTGCAAGGGTTGCGGTGAGCCGGAACCTATCCCGGCAGACACAGGGCGCAAGGCAGGGCTATACCCAAGATGTAATGTCAATCAGTCACTGGTCACCGGGGGCAATTTAGTCCGCCAGCCATTCAACCTACGCAGCAGCATATCTTTGGACTGTGGGAGGAAACCGGAGTGCTCGGTGAAAACCCACACGGACACGGGGAGAACATGCAAACTCTACACTCAGCAGCGCTACTCACCGCCCTCATGGTACATTTCATGAACCAAAATTGTATCGACTGGTCTATCTTACAAAACGCGTTCAAATTGTATATCTAGCAACACCTTGGTTTCTAAAAATGTGTTGTGTGTCCATTGGTCATGCACGCCCATGTGTCATTTACTTAATCCAAATGACAGATTTTCACCAAACTACACTCACGTTTACTATTACCTTAAAGATTTAAATAAACACCCAGAACACTATATGCTATAAATGTATGACACTTAATATAATTCTGTGTATCCAAATGCCAAACAAATCAAGCTGTAGTTTGCCAAAATATATGAACGTGAAGGTCCGGTATAATGAATGACCATTTCGTTTTCCAGCATTCGCTGATAAACACATTTGTCACACCTGATGTAAGGAAAATAAAGAGGCCATGCTGGCTAATTTAAGAAAATAAGTTCACATTTTTCTTCAGTCTTTTCGCTGTAAAATAATATGTGGCAATGCTCACACTTGAAATACTCGACTAGGATGAGTCAACTCATAAAAACCACTAAGAGGTAGATGATTCTGTTTATTATAGGCCTATACGGATTTACGCTAGCCAGTCAGCATCCCGATGGTGCCGACTGGGTGATTTAAACCCTTGAGTTATCCAGCCTTGGATGGATGTTGAAACGTTATTTTGCAACATTTAAGTTAACTAATTATGGAAGTGAAAAGATGTGGCACTTGGTTTTCGAGACAACTTTAACCATCTCACCAATCTTCGTTTAATAGATCTCACAGTGTGAATAAAGAGCCACTGAGCAATCCATTCACAGCCTCTCTCCCAATAAGTCTCAACAAGAACATTTAAATCACACGAGATGTAAACAACGAACGTGACAAGCTTAAATAAATAAACATAGGTACGTGAATATACGTGTATTAATGACATTATTGAGTTGATGAAATGTAACTTGAGCTCAATACAATTGTTCACGTGTGTGCATGCTTGTCATAAACTGCCATGGCCATGACATAGAGACGTGCCAACAAATCTTGTTACTGAATTAATTGATATTTTATATGTGGAACACAAAAGCTTAATGGCCATATGCATCATTGGGCCAACTTGCGTTGCAAATATGTTAACTTAGTAAAACGTGTTGCAAAAATGTAATTTTCTCTTGAAGGTGCTTTATAAACCCATGAGACGTTTCAATGAGCAATACCTAAGAATGTATGCAAATGAGTTCAGTTGTTGGGCATTCATTTAAACACTCTTATTAATATTTGACTCCACTTGAGCGAATAAAAACCATGACGAAGACATTAATACCAATGCTGTTAGTCATTAGCTACCTATTACACTCGCTTGTCAAACGGTATTATAATAGCATGAATGCACAGCAATGTTTAAGCCAACATTGTTTATATCACCTCAACACAGCAAGGCTTGTGTGTGGTCAGTGTTTATGATTTGCAATCAAGCATAATTCAATTTAAAACAAATGCACTTTTATTCTAGTTGTAGGGCATGAAAACAAAATCTATGGCTCGGTTTCCTGAAAAGAGAAATTTTCAGGTGAAAACAATTTTTTTGGCAGCCTAAACACAGTTCAGTAGAAAACATTTTTCATTCCATTCATCTGTGGCTTGGCAAGATAAATAAGGCGTTTTGTCAGAGAGCCAGGCAGGATGGACCGCATGGTAAGTTCTCAAACTGCAAGCCAGGCCATTTTAGCTGGCCCTAATAAACACGTGCATCTGTGGCCAGGAGTGTAAAATCGAGGCGCACCGCATCCTTACACTTTAACAATAATCGCAGGCTAAAGTTCACTTCAAAATGGCTTTTCATGTTTTTAAAGTCTCAAACTTTAACAAGAATGTTTACAGTTCTCTAAAGTGGTCCATTTAAGGGATGGGGGGAGGTGAAAATGGGTCAAGTGAAAAACGTATGATTTTTTATCCTCTTGGGTAAAGAAACGTAGCAATGGATTAGACATAATAAATAGAACAAGGGTCAAATGCGCCTTTTCAGGCTGTGCTGATTTTCCCAAGGAAGTTTACTTAATATTAAAACAATGAGGTTGGATTAATGTGCTGACTGAATTAACCACGTAATCCACTAGCCAGATTTTAAGGGCTGATGTAAGTATGTGACTTCAAGATTAAATAAACCGGAGAAAAGCATAAAGTCAGGTAGCAACGATTGACATTTAGAAAAGCACAAAACGTGCACAATAATTGTTCCACATTACAGACATTGCCTCATGTTTTTTCCGTGAAATGGAATCATATTATGATTTTCTAAAACACCATCGTTTTTGGTTTGGTAATTGAAACAATGCAAAATAATTATACAATGCACGTATTTCAAATGTGCAATAAAAAAACAAGTTTTGTAATCTAAACACAACTTTCATGATACACTCGCAAATGTAAAAATCGGCCATTGTTTGACTTTTTCTTGGAAACAAAGCAATATACGACGTTGAAGTAGGTCAATTCTGGGTGTGTTCCACACACAGCCAAGGTACACAATTGTCCCCCGTATTAAACGAACTCCAGGGGATACTACAGTATTTAGCATTTGGGAAAAAGGGGAATAGTACATAAATAATGTTTCAAAGGGAAATATAAAATTTGGAAAAATGTCGTAGCCAAATAGATTGTATAGGTCTTAAATATATATTAGATACGAATCATTTAACATGCAAGAAATTAGGACTTCACAGAAATGGTCTATACCTCTAGCGAGTTGTTCCTGTTTGAACCTAGCCCTCTGTCCACTCCATCCGATTCCTTATAGGCATGGTTTTCAGGTCTACCGTTTTCGCCATGAATATCTAAGCAGCAGAGCTCCCTAAACATGATATATAACTGACATAACAATACATGTTGCCAGCAACATTTCATAATTATTATTTTTTATACAAATTAGTGTATATACCAAAACACGTTTTTATTATTAATAGGGCATTGTCTGGTATTAAATAGCTACCATTAGTGTAACTACTCATTTCTATTTTAAACTAAATAATCAGAATACGATTTTAAAATGGAATTATCATCAAGAACCATGGCGTTAAGTGCAATCTCCAACACTTATTTTACCTCCATCTCTCCCGACCCCGTCGTGATGAGGAGGGTTTTTGCCTGGATTATCACTGATTATATATATTTAAAGAAAGAATAATAGCCAAGTGTGTTTAGTTTTTTGCTAATTGTGTTGGTGCACTGCATCACACAATACTTTGAATGTTTATTTATTTTCAAATAAATATTTTATTTTTTCCATACTATAACAATAATGCTGTGTAGCCATAAAAACACAAAAAAACTTCATTGGGTCTTAATGCCCTTTTTTGACGAGACTGCTGCATGGAAAATTTGGCCAATTCCAGTAATAAGTGGTGTGTGAGAGTAAAATGGAGTCCCGAGAGAAATCCCATGCGTTCAAGGGGTAAAACGCATAGTTCTGCACAGATGCATTCAATTATCCGTTGCTCGACTGCCATCTCAAGTCCACCTCAAAAGCAAGAAAACAAAACAATCAAGTAGCAAAATGTGATTTTACACTAACGCGAGAATTGTATTAGATATTTTAGAAACCGAAATATGTCAATAAGAACGTATATCACATTTAATCCGGTGAAATATTACCCCATGGGGTAATTTTTGAACCATCGTGTGGGCGCGTGCGCCATATGTGGTGAGGCATTGGCGGGCCCAGCAGCCAACAGCACAGTGGCCTGACATGCATGTGGCTTCAGTGACAAACCAGACCTTAATACAAAAAAAACCCTCCCACAGAAATCCCGCTTGGTGACTCATCTGTCTATTTATAGAGTTAATCAGATACAACTGGTGTGTGCAGTCCATCCTGCACCAGCGGGTGGCATTAGAATGTCTGGCTCTAGGCCTGACTGAGACCGCATCGATAGGAGACTCGGACTGGCTTGGGGAGCACATGTGGACAATGTGCATTTGGGTGTCCATCCCCAAAACACACTGAATTCAACACTGGTGATCCAACCTACCAGTGGATCCAGCTAGCTGCTGTACACCACACTACGATCTGGGTTATCCAACTATTTAAGTAATCGATTGCTCTGCTGATTATCGGTTTGAGTACTCGACTAAATCGGATAACATGGCAATAGTTGGGGAAAAAAGCTTGCCGAAGGGCTGTGATTGCATACATCCATGTATATTCCATGGAAGACACTACAATACCTTGGCCATGTAATCAGGATAGATGATGGACAATCACTAAAGATGGCATCAGTAGAAAGCAAACAATGAAGCTGGATGAATCTGGGACTACTTGTTCTATAAAATCCACTGTGACTAGCTTCATTGATTTAACATTCAGGTTAGAGCATGTATAATCCTCGCTTGTGCCAATAGTGAGGCTGCAGTGGCTGCGTGGCATAAATACTAGATCTACAAGATACGCAAGAGATAGATGGGGGACAGTAAGGGTTTGTGGGGCACATATCGGCAATAAATTACATCGTAAAGAAAGCGGCTCTCCACATTACCGGAGCAGTCAGCCATGTAAGCAGCTCAACCCAGACTGAGTTAGATAACCAGCAAAATACAGACCCCCTTTTAACTGGCTTCAAACATGTTCGGTAAAAAAAATGATTTTAGTAATCCATAAATGATGCACCGTTTGTAAGAGGCTAACAAGCGTTTCATACATTTACATAGCTGAGCAATTACGAATTAGTTTGACCACAGACATGCGCCAGTCATGTGGTAACACTTAAGATATAAACGGCATTTTAGCGGGTTAGCGTGGGCGACTGATTCATAGAGATGGCACAGGGGCATAAGCCCACATGGACGTGCAGACGTGTGGTCACATCACAGGGGCCACTGGAACGCAGCCCATAACTCAAGTCAGCCTCACACCCAGACACACCCACAGGGCCCGGGAGTGCAATTATGAGCATTATCGCATAGGATTCCTTTGCTGAAATATTTGCACGATATTACGGTGATGCTGATCTGTAAAGATCTGGAGGGTCTGCTGGTAAAGCTGTATCGCACCATCGCTTGCACGACAGGAGCATGTTTTAGAGTTTCTTAGTTTGGAACATTTTAATTTTAAGGTGCAACGGATTCTCCCTCTGGTGACTTAATGGATTCTCATTATTCAGGTCCATGATTCAGAATGTGTTTTTTTTTTTTTACATCGAGATGAGTTCAGTAATGCTGAGAGTGGATGCAGGGATGCTGTTAATACGTTACGTGCGATATTACAAAGTCAAACAAAATGCCTTCTTGCGTGATGTGTGAGCGTAATAAATTGTATTAACTGGTGAGTGTTCTCCCACACCTATTCCTAATACTGTATTGTAAACTCAGGCAGAAAACATAATAAGTAGTGGTAAATAAGTCAAAAGGCTATTTATTTATGTATTACCACAGCCCAAAGCCTACGTTGGTGACTCAGAGTGATAAAGAGATCCTTGTGGCGTCAAAACACCACAGTTCGATGTGAGCACAGCTCAGCAATTATGAAAAGTATGCTTGAATAGCTGCATGCAGTTTTCTGGAAAAAAGAAAATAAGTGATCTTTTAAGTCTGTGCATCGAGCAGGTCATGCATTCTGCATTCTCACATTCCCTCACAAGAACTTTGCGAACATGTTTGTGTAGATAGAGATGGTACTCACTGTTGCCACTCCACTGCACATTTCAGACCTTCCCTGTTCCTAAGTTTGAAATCCCCATCAAAAATGTACCATGCCACTAATGCACGACACATTTTTTGCTCAGCGATGTTGTTAAAAAGCTTCGTAAAACTGACGGGTGCCCTACATTTATTTATTGTCTGTGGCTGCGACTAGCTCTGGACAACATCGTGTGATTATTTATGCTGTAAGCGGAATTAAAATAATAATTAGTATCATTACATGCCTGATGTATGTTGTGTATTGGTGTTGGTAAAAAAAATCAATGTTTAGTCTCCCGACAGCTTAAGGATAAAGCCGTGCATTTTAAATGTTACAGTCGGGATGGAGAGACTTTGCAGAAACTGCTCAATAGGAAAATGTTTTCCTTATTTGGGCCGACCAGAAGCAGTTGTTTTGAGCATCAGACGAGGGACATCCCAGATGTTGGCACGCGCAAGGATGTGACGGGGCGCGCAATGTTTCTACCCATAGGGAGTTGCCAGGGAGGATCATGGTCAATGTTAGATGGGACTTCATTCTGTTTAGGTTTATTAGTGCACCAGACGGCACGCTACATTTTTCCACACCATATATGTCCGCGTGGGTTATCGCCAGGCACTGCGGTTTCCTCCCACAGTCCAAAGGCATGCTGCTGCATAGGTTAATTGACTTGCGGACTGAATTGGCCCCGTTGCCCCATGATGGAATGGCGTCTCACCCTAGGTATAGCCCTGCCTTGCGCCCTGTTTCTGCTGGGATAGGCTCCGCCTCACCGCGCCAGGATTAAGCGGTTTCTGGCAATGGACGGATGGATATGAGTTTGTAATGCTGGGCATAGTAAATTCGAATGTTTATGCATTCGAATGCGAGTCTGCAATAGGATGACGCACGTGGTTTGCATGTTGCGCTATAGCTACAGCGAGAAAGAAAATAACCCCGAATCTGTGTCGTTATAAGTTTGTGTAAAGCTGTCGAGTGAACTTACTCGATGAGGTCTCAAGGCACTTAGTTTAGGATTTGTGGACATGTGTAATGCTCACACTTCATTTATAACCGTCTCAGTCTCCCGGTAGGTTGACGATCTCGATCTGAAAACCAGATTGGCATTGCCAACGTAAAGAGGACACTCACCATCATCAGCCATGGTCAATCCACTCCCGACTGAACGCCTGCGGATTGGTGATATTAGCACAATGGATAGACACATACAAATACTGCGAATGGGTCTCACTTAGTTTCACTTGCTGGCTATAGGTGTTCACACTTGACAAATATTAGCTTTGTCGTGAAATCTCTTCTGTACTTTAAACTTGAAATGAAATCTTCCGAAGCGCATATCTTAGTCACGGTGTCAGTGCGCGCACACAATGCATCACAGCTGGAATATCTCAATGGAGTTTATATCCACGAGTTACAGTACTACAGCCCCCACTATAACTACACATTAGTCAGATTTGTCATTGCTTTCAGTGTGGATTAGTCACACGCTGACTTATTTGTATGAATAGACCATTTTTAAACTCATTTGTTAGCATAGTGTCACATATACTGAGCCTAACTTTCCTTAGAACAGCAGTTACACTTCAACATTGCCAAAAAGAGGCCACGTCATTTAACATTAAAAATATATTTTAGGATATGGGAAAAAGTTATAGTTATTCTAAGAAATAGATTCAAATCCCGAGAGAAATAAAATTATGAGCAAAATGTCACTATTGTAAATAATTAAGTAACTGGCACTGACTCTAAGAGGCAGAGTGCAAAACATTTGGGCAAAGTAAAACGAAAAACAGTGTACTGTTTGACAGACTATTGAACTAAAATAAAAAAGTAGCAAAGGACTGTATAGCAAACCAAGCACTGCCATGCATTTATGGAAAACAAATTCATAATCCATTAACATGTTTTTACTAAAACACACTTCCTCGCGCTTGCAGACATATTTAAATGTTAAGGACGTATTACTCGAGCCAAATGTTGAAATTATCTTGTAAATATATCTGCCAGGTGGGACAAAGTGCTTCAGAGAGACCGTCCACTTTTGAGAGAGATAGCTGATGTTGTCAAGGCACACCAAAGCTTAATCTGCGCTTTAAATCGTTAAGATCAAAATACCTGTGGCTCGGCTACAAGTGATGCAAGAAGTTCCTTTTTCGGAAGAATGACTCCTTGGTCCGCGTAAAGTCATAAAGCTCATGGGAGGGAGAGTTTCGAGACTATAACAGACGTTAACGGGCGGATTGGTTTATTTATTTTTATTCTACGCGGTGCATAAAATGACTTTCCAAAGCACAACAAGTTTAATGAAAATGCGTGGAAAGTTGGAATGCAGCCGACCACAATTTCTCCATCATTACGAAGTCTTAATTATAAAGTAATTTAATGGTCGAACCTTTTCTGTAAAACGGACAACATGGAGCCATATTGGGGATTGAAACCTAATTTCACGTGAGTAGGTTTCAGGCTAAAGTTTGGGCACCAGAATACAAACTTCTTGGCAATTCCAATAAAAGAGAAGAGAGAGGCGTTTAATTTGTTAAATATTGCGATGTTTCTGAACAGCCGATAGTATTTGAAGTGAAATGGAATGAATCAAACTTGGTGATCAGAGACGCAGAAGTACATTTTACACGACAGTGTTTCATACGTTTGGGGAAATTAGGCAATAATAATGTAGATCTGCTCACGTGAGTTAAAGAGGCGAATTCGTGTTGGTGGTTAACATATTTATACTACACGAATGTAAAAGGATCAGTGTGCATGTACAGCCCCTTGCCACTGCACTAAGTACAAGTGTGAGAATTTCCTTCTCAAGCTGTTATTTTGGGATAGCCATGTCGAGCGCTCCCCGTCTCTCCTTAGCGACGTCTCACCTCCCACGTTGGAGACATCCTCCGTTTCAGAACGCCTGAGGATGCCTCCAACGTGGGAGGCGAAACGCGGTACAATTGTGTTGTTTTTATATGAGAAGAACAGTTTTCTTTGTTCTTAGACACAAAAACGCAACTCCAATTTTTTTAGCGGATTATCATAGTATGTTTTGGATGGAGGTGTAATGGCTATAATATTATCTTTGGCTTTACCACAAGTACACGATAGTTCCAAGTAAGGCCATTGTTGATGGACATTTGTTGAAATGACATTCCGAGGCAGTGTATCAAACTGAGGAAAAGGGTGCACGACGGGTATATTAGAGTTTGTACACCAAGCAAACGTGCCTGCTGAACACATATGCAATCATGTCATATCCCAGACTTGGTGACAGAAGCCAAAGTCAGCACAATCCAATGAATCTGAATCGTTCAACTCAGTCCATACAGTTATTTTCTATGGCAAGGGAGTGGAAGAACAAAACACCTTGTTCTCTTGCACCCATTCACGAATTTCACCAAAGTCCAAGAGATTTTAAGTTTTGCAACGAACTTCAAATTTGAATGAGAATTTAGAAGTTATTTCCTTCAGAAGCAAACCCCTCTCGTTCACATACACACTGCAAACATAGTTGCAAGTTCCAGCTATTGACATTTATCTGTATCATTCTGGCTCAAGAGAATCATTATCCTGTCACAAGGGGACTGGCTTTAGGCTTATAAAATGTGACTATATCTAATTCATCTAACAGAAAGAAACCTAGGACGACATTCCAACTGACACATTGCTTCAATATCTTTGAAGTTAATCAAATGGAAATGTACCACGCACTGGAGCATTTCCCTTACTTCTAACCCATCATTGACATTCCACTAATTCACGCAGTAGGAAATTACATGCGTGGTTTGTAATCATATTTGTCACATAAGGTACCTCTATGATATCCACTCCTGTGGCCCATTATCGCTGCTTTCCGAGAAATCAGAATAGCTTCGACAGCACAGTCGGGAAAAAAACACGACAAAAACCTATCTTAGCAAAGACTTCAAACTATGCTTGCGTCCTCTTAGTCCAGCGACAACCACGTGCATTACCTGGTTGTCCATTCCGCCACACGATTGATTCGTCTCCCACGAGCCCCACGACCTTTCCCCTCTACCCATGACTTACATCATTTGCATGCCTGCGCTCCCCACTGCACCAGTCTGTGTTGGACCTCGCGGTTCCCAGTCGCCGGGGCGGACTGTGTTCCCACGGTTCCACAGTTCCCAGCGTCATGAACACAAACACAGCAACGCATGCCTGACGCGTCACTGTGCAGCGTCAACGGAATTTTGCCACCCCATTCTATGCGATATTATTCCTGTCAGGCGTAAGGTTTTTGTTGCTGTTATAATTTTTGTAATTTGCTTTAATTTGCAGACATTTACATCATTAATCAAAAGGTCATCAAACTGCTATTAAAAATAATCTATGCCTCGAGTTTCCTGGATGGCTGCTGGCCGGGCTCCTCTCCACCGCGACAGCAACGGTTGTTAGTGGCTGCGAGCCGTTGTCACCGAAACTAGCTGGGTAGCTGCCTACACGGGATTTTTCGTGTAACAAATGAAACACGAGATTGCATTGAAACGGTGGAAGAAGTTCAGAAAATGTAAGTGACATCAAAGAGGTGGCAGTAACGACTACCAAAGACAACTACCTGGACACAGTTTACTGAACAATTGCGCTAACTTTCGAATTTGTGCTCCTGTTAATGTGGGTCTTTCCCTACAACGTTGTTCAAATCCTAGAGAATAAAGCAATCTCACAAAACGTATTTTCTTTCATTGTATTGTGGCATAAAAAGCAGTACTCCAAGTAGAGGAGAATTTGAGAAGAGTATGAAAATGACGACTGTCTCTTATTTTCAGTTATAGAGCAACGGGTTCTCTACGAGTATTGTTAAAATAACATTAATTCATTATCAGAAACCGCTTAATCCTGTACACGTTTGCAGTGAGCCATATCCTATCGCGGCAGACACAGGGCGCAAGGCAGGGCTATACCCAGGATGGGAAAATATTAATCATAATTGCATTTTTTGCACGTGGGACCACAGACCGTTGAGCTCATGTATTCTTGCTTGTGTGTGAACCCGTGAAAGCACGGATGAATAAATTACGGCAGTTTCACAGGAAAACCATGTTTGTCCTGTGCGCTGGCTACACGCACTCTTGTGGCCACATGCCATCAGTCTAGCGAAGGTCTATTTTTGATTTTTTTGCTATTTCTCCCTCAGGACATTACTCTTCCCAGGGATATATTGCGGAGTTGCACGGACCTCTGCGTTCAGTTAAATCCTCTTTCAGTTTTTCTATATTTAGCTGCAGGCGTGGAATGCAATGTGTTCAGTGTAGGGTACCATAAAAGGTGTGTCGCTGCGATTTATACAGCTATAGGGTAATTTTCATGGGAATATTTTATACACAAACCAATTATCCGACAGCGTTAATGTGTACATGTGGTTGGAATTTTCTTTTGGAAACCGTAATTTTCTTTTTGTGTAAACCATGTTCATATTAAATTACGTGTTTTTGTTAATGTAAATAAAGTGCATTTAATTCTTTTTTATGCCGCACTAAACCGTTTACATCTACGCAGAGGGGGTAAATGCACAAGTGTTCCATAAAATAAAACAAAATCACGCCCGCTGCATTTCAGAGTTATCACCCTTAAAGCGAGGGCACTTACACAGCACCGAACACAAAGCTACAGCTGCTGTGACCACCTTTAAAGTACAAAAAAACCCAGGACATTTAATGGGATGATGAACAATATCTCCCAACACCAGCAGAGGGGAGAACAACATGCAAATACATAGTCTTGAGTAGAACGTTACTCTGCAACTGATAAATGAATGGCCTGGGAAGAGTTGCACATTTCCCAGGACAGCTACCTCAAAAAAGAACGATGCTGGGAAAAAAAAAGCATCATCAGGACGGATGGCAACGCTATGCCTATAAGCGCCAAGCACGCAGGCACGCGATACGGTTCTGGGAAACTATGCGCCGACACCAGTCATAATCTCAAACGGGGGGAGGGACACACGTGCCGGAGCTTTCCCCAACTGATGTCTGTGAGCGATGAAGTCGCAATCGGAGCGACGCGCAATCCCAGCGGAGTGTCGTGTTGCATCACCGCTGCTCGGGAAGGAACCAGGTCTGTCTCCGCGTCGGTGGCGTCTGATTCTGCCAAGTGCGTCAGTCGATCCGCACCTCCCCCTGGGTCCTTCCTGCCACCGACTTGTAGTCGCACGACCTAAAAATAGCGTGCCGCTTCGACTTGTTAAACATACCGGCCACGCGGAGGTATTCGGCTTTCTAATCATAGCCACAGCCAGGGACGGTGGCAGGCGCTCGCATCTCTACTTGTGTACTCTCTGCCGTCACTAATTATGAACGCACGGCATGTGCATGCGCTCGCCAAGGCGCGGGGGAGCCCCGAGAGAAAGGCGGCATAGCTCCCGCCTGTGATTGACAAGAGCTCACTTAAGTCGAGCGGTGAAGTCATAACGTCAACACTACGGCCGCGTTATCTTTAAAGGCTCGCCTTCCCTTTTTTAGTCCCCTTTCATCAGGGATTTGACTTTATTTAAACGTTATCTGTAGGTTATGACAGTTTCAGGAGGCTG
>JAZEWU010000002.1:18633205-18650697 GCA_036362915.1 Geotria australis | reverse complement strand
TATCAACACTGGCAATAAACTAGCATTTTTTCTCTTTTCTTAAAACATTGGGGATTAAAATTAGTAAATGTTTTTTTTACCCACACATTCCTAGCACATTTGCTTTATAAGATGTACGAGTCTTATATGGCAATGCGTCATGCATAGTATCTTGTCTGCAGGGTGACGGGTCAACATTTTCCTTTATATGACATGTCACTGTCACGTTGTCTTACGCACTTCATCGAAGCTTTGGCCTACACCATATTTGGTTGTGTGGAAGCCTACAAAGCATAAGCCAACTGTCTGTGCAGGCTTCTTGGATCATATCTCTGGTCTCATGAGACAATCTCATTATCGTGTATAACTCAATGCAATATGCTTCGTTACGTCAGCAAAACACAAAAGTACATCTTCTCAAAGACATTGCGTATCAAGACGTTCATCTCATGTATTTATTCGTTACAAGGTTAGGCTAACAATAAACAACTTCAGGGAGCCATGTGGTAGAGATCAAAACATATTATAATGCCAAAATATTCATTGGCAAGAAGCATGATAATTCCCTATATTTATGTCGTCTTCAAGTATTGATGGTAAATTTAATAGAAATAATTCAAAGTAAACATCGCTGTACTTTTCCATGCTTTACAGGCTTCTAAGCGCAACACAAGTGGAAATTGCCATCCTCAGACTTGCGTTGTCTCAGCCTGATGTGTTTCAGCTGTGGGTGTTTCACGCAGCAGCGAGGCAGCTTTCATCAAGGCGCAATGCTTGGGCTCAATAGGCGGGTCATGCCTGTAAAGGAATTCATTAGGGGGTCAAGGTAGAAGCGTTCACGTCGCGATCCCTGTCAGGTAGTACTTGGTATTGCCTGCGAATTCTACCAAACACTTCGAAGCCAAGCTGAAAGACGACCATGTCCAGAGGCTGGCCATCGTGCTTCGAAGAATCGCAAAGAAGAAGAAGTGATGCTGACTTTGCAGTTGTGCACGAGCACAAAATTACAAAAAAAAACATTCCTTTTAAAGGCAGCGTTATTGATGAATGTGTCGAGGTTTTTTTTTTGTAATTTCTGCCTTTAAAGTGATCAGTAACTAATCGTATCGAGCCATTACATTGACATTTCATAAACGTCACTGCCCTGATACCACATTGTCGTGCACGGAAACGGTAAATATAAGCGGCCAGGGCAGAAGTCAGTATCAATTTTGTTCGTACGCCAAGTAAAAACGTTAACAATTATTATTATGACAACAAACATAGGCCGTTATAAAAAAAAAAACAAGAAAATGTAGAGTTTAAATTATACGTGTTTTGCCTGTAAACAATATTAGTTTCAAAACCTATTTTCTTAAACAATTTTAACTAAATGCTGTTAATGAAAAGCTGGGGGTCAAGGTAGAAGCGTTCACGTCGCGATCCCTGTCAGGTAGTACTTGGTATTGCCTGCGAATTCTACCAAACACTTCGAAGCCAAGCTGAAAGACAACGATGTCCAGAAGCTAGCCATCGTGCTTCGAAGAATCGCAAAGAAGAAGAAGATGAAAAGCTGTCTATCAACAACTTCACTAATGAAGTAGCTAGACTTTAGTATATTTTAATCATCGTATTGGTGAATATGCAATTATATATCGAATAACTTGTGAAACCCTCATTACATAATTTAGCATGCAATCTGTGAATGCGCCCACATTTTAGGACAATGTGTGTTTTGAGGCGCACTCATGCAAGACCGATACACAACATGCTTCCCATATTCTCTTGACTGTGCTGCCCAGTATTGGAATTAAATCAAAAACAGAAGACACAACACCTCCCCCCCCCCAGCGTCCATAGTCTGTGACCACAACATCCCTCGTTCGCCTTAGATGTCTACCATGACGTGCAAGATTGCACTTGTGATTTCATCACATGCTCAAAGGCACCTTTATTGCAGGTAAAAAAAATAATTCTCGTGTTTGAGCTGTGTTGAAAAAAAAATCCACACATATTCGCAACGTTTTAAAAAATCGTTTGAGTATCTATCATAATAGATATGTTTATCTTATAAAAAGTGCTTGGGCAAGATATGCCAATTGAAAAAATAGTCTTTCAAGCTGCATTGTGACAGAAAGTCAGAGAAAGTTGTAATAGTAATACAAATCCCATATATTTGGCCACAAGAGCGTCACGTGCTGTCAATAGTTTTTTTTCCTCTGCACAAAACCAGAGACACCAGAGAAAACCCACACACATTCAGGATGTAACCATTCAACACGCTGTACTGACAGATTCAACTCACCGTTTCTCCACTGCCTATCTCCAGCGCACGTCTACAACACCTGTATTCGCAGCAAGTCCTTCACCCAAGTATTAATAACCTGGCTCACGTCTGCTTGGCTCCTAAGATCGAGCACAATCAAGGTGATTTCGTAATAGCTTGGTAATAGCTTTGCACTGAGCATTTCTGGGGTGGACGCTAAAGAACGATGGTGCGACCTTGAGGCAGTGACACCCCCAATAAACGTCTCATAACCGACCCAACCACTGAACCCTCTGGGTTGCACCTGTCTCAAAAGCAATGTAGTACGCTGAACCGAATAAGCAGATGCTGTCACCACCACTTCAAATGGGGGGAAAAAAAAATTCAGCGAAAGCTCGGTGGCATGCAACTTAAAAATCCTCACCACACTGTGAACCACTGAACTTTGGTTATATTAATCGTAGGCACTGAATACATCCATTCAGCTTCCCCCAAGGCTGCGGTTTGGTGATCAGACCTGGACATAGACTTATGAGTTGCTATGCAAAGCCATCGGCAAGAAGCGTTAGTTGAAGCAAGTGGAGATGTAATTAGGTCGAGGCAGCTGGGTCAGTCTTCATGTGACTGCTGTGCAAGCACAGTCATGCAATCCCACGCAGTCAAGAGGTCATGTGTGTTCTCCTTAATTACTATGGATCATGTGAAACCTCATACGCCTCCAAATACACTCAACCACACCGGGAGAAACTCTAATGGCTTCATAACAGAGTCTTCATTTAGGCTTGCACCTGTCTTGCAGTTTTGGAAAACGAATGTTACGGTAATTTTTAAATTCTCTCACCATTGTAATTACCAATGTGGTAAGCACAGTAAATTATTAAGGTCGTTGGTCATCATCAGCAACCATGATCTATCCGCTACTGGATAAAGGCCTCCTTTCTGGAGATCCTGCATCATAATCATCCACCTCGCTCTTGCAAGCGAGTTGCAATAAGCAACATTTTAAGATAACGTAGCGAATTATGCAACGCAGGGCATATTTAAATCCATTCATTAATTCATTGTCAGAAACCGCTTAATCCTGCACAGGGTCGTGGTGAGCCGGAGCCTATCCCAGCAGACACAGGGCGCAAGGTAGGGCTACAACCAGTATGAAACGCAAGTCCATCCACAGGGCACGGGGCCAATTTAGTCCGCAGTCCAATTATCCTATGCAGCAGCATGTCTTTGAATTGTGGGAGGAAACCGGAGTGCCCAGCGAAAACCCACGCGGACACGGGGAGAACAAGTAAACTGAACACAGAATGGCACCCGACCCGGGATTCGAACCCGGGGCCTTCTTCCTGTGAGGCGGCAGCGCTACTCACCGCTACGCCTTCGTGCCGCCCTCTGTTAAATCCAGTTACAATCTTATCGTCTGTATCCCCAGCATGAAAACCAGTCACGAGCACCAGCATAACTGTGTGTACGAAGCAGAAGAGAGATGCTTACCAGCAGCCACAGAGGACGTTTGCTGTGAACTGAAAGGACTGATGATTAATGCAACGAAAAGAGTCACGCTGCTCAAACACATGGCGCTAGTGTGGCACGCTCGCTCTCAGGGATGAATGTCGCACATGAGCACACGAGAAATGCAGTCAATTCAAGCCACACTCATAAAAGAACCCTCCATTGTCTTTGGAGAAATCTGGATCAGACTGGATTTGCCTTCCATTTGACTCCCACTTTTGCGCTGGATTGGCTTTAATTGTTCGGGGACTGATTTGATAATGATGTGAGCATGCTTTATCTGTTACCGGTTCAAGGCATGTGCCTTAGAACGGCCAACGCACGGAGTGCAACAATAGAATTCCACGGCAGGTGAGCAATATTCATGGCAGCTACTTAATGATCCAATCAAGATATCTGAGGGTTTTTTGTAGCAGAGTATAAATATATGGACGTACAATTACCCAATTATGTGTCACTTAATCTGTCAGAATGTATTGGCAGCATCTGGGGGGCCCCAAGTGTATTCATAAATTAAAATTCCAGGATACTAGAAGATTGCTCTAGATTAGTTTGCACAAAATTATAGGCCAACATTTAACAGTTGTAGTTAGAAACTACATATGTACACGCCTTTGAGACCGTTATTTAAACACCGGTTTCACATAATCAGTGTAAAACAAACATTGAGGACTAATTTTCTCTTAATTAAGTGATTATTCATCACAGAGTTGTTGTGCTCCATTTTTCATAGCTCCGTGAGTCAACATTGATGACTCAGCCCTATCCAGGACAGTTTCCTGCCACAACGAATTCTAAAGCCTGGGTCATAACCACTGCAAACACAGTTAGCCAGCGGTTCATTTGGAAAAACCTGGAAGGGTGTTCAGACTCTGCTAAAGGTCAGGAGTGACATTCCAGGGCTCTCCATCTCAATTTTAACTACACGAGCGTTTGGGCTTGTCCTAAAGTTGAACTTTAAAGCACAGCTGCCAAGATTGACCAAGGTATTGCCAAATAAAGCTCTGCCTGTGAATAGTCTCATTCATGTACTGTACCCCGCGCACGCCGTCTGTTCAAATATTTACATCACCGACGCTCGGGGCAAATAAATGAAATATAAACACGTGGAAGATTCCAACAAGAAAGGGATTCAAATTACCAAGCAGACAACGGGCATGATGCTGATGATGATGGTGATTGATGATGATTTGTGTTAATAGTGTTATGGATCTATATTAGTAGATTACTGGCTGGATTGGCAGTCCGGTTAAGCAATGATTCCCACGTCGTTTCCTTTATTACTAAATGCCACAATCATTATGCAACACCTGCAAGTGGTGACCTTCGCTAAAATATTTCGGCGCCAAGTATATGCTGCTTAACAAGCTGCGAATACATTTTGTAAAACACATGTCAGCTGCTGCACCATAATAGTTAGCTATCCAGAGATTATAAAGTGCTCATTTGAAGAACACGTGCATCGTGTGCATATTCCACAATAACACACCGAGTGATGAGCGTTATAATAAATAACCAGAAAATCCATCTCCATCATATATCTTTCCCTCCACATGAATACAAGTATTGTTGCACACACCTCCCGCAAACCACACGGCCTTCTGGGAGTGTTCTCATTTTATCAGGATTGTCTACTAATTAAGAACCGGTTTTGACATAGATTGTCTCATCAGTAGTCTTGCCAGCTTGAACCAATGAAGGTGAATTTCAGAGACCAGAGGCAAGGACCCATCCTTGTCAGACACCAAACCAGGATATATTTTGCCTGCCTATGTATTTCATTACTTGTGTTCACTGTGTTGTCATAATTACTCGTTGAGAGGCTCAATACAGGGTGGCATACTCATTGGATGTAAATTTGAATTATTAATATAAAGGTGCAAAGTTAAACGTGTAATAATAATAATTTCAATTTATATAGCGCCTTTCACCCGAGGGTCACAAAGCGCTGCACAAGGGCCGCGAAGAGGACAGCTCTGAAATGTCCTGCTCACACCACTGCGTGCAGAAGGGCCTACACTTGAGTAAGTTGGAGAGATCGCCTTTGGAGAGTATTTCGAACAATTCTTCCATACTCGCCAGTCTTGGAAGTGGTGGGAAGTATCCACACTTACGCAACGTGCCGACCAGCTGTGGTCAACCATTGTTTCCACTGCGGCAGATGAATGTAACCGATGGCAAGTCCAGTGTGCTAAACATTACGCCAAGGCAGCATCCCTGATTTAAAATATCACAGTGCAAAGTCATCAACGGCTGGCTTTAGAAAACAACGGTTCTCCTGTTAGGGAATGTTGAATTTCCACCACTGGCTTGAGAGCCACCAATGGAGGGAAGTACTACCCGATTGCTTATTTGAGCAGTGAGACACTCTGACATCGTCTGGGCTGTACGGTGAATTCTTTCATTTTGGCAGCTTTTATCAGGACTATCCACAATGGTCTTCTGGTTTTCAAGAGCAACTAAAAAGCCCTCGTCTCTCACTGACGGACATGCACTGCTGTGCAGGTATGGCGCTGCATGCTTCATGTAAGGATTCCAGTCCAGTCGACTCATGCTAAGGGGGGGTTCAGTTTTCAGTTTGCACGTGGCACAAAATTGACCCAGCGTGGGTTCACCAAAGAGGCCACATCGGGTGCCTCCTCGGCAGCTAATGCAATGATTGATGGCTCTTCATACCATTCACATTAACTATATTGGACACACCTGCGGTGGGCTTCTCTATACAATCCAAGCTGGCTCGTTTTTGCTCCACATGTGGACCAAAATGGAACCCTAGTAGGACTGTGTTTATACGCGCTTTGTTTTAGGTTAGAAAAACGTAGCCGTGAAAATTGTTGGAAAAATTGAAGGCATGAAACGCACGATTGAATAGAGTGCAGGTTCGTTTTCCATGCACACTACCGAGCTGTGCGCTGTACTGCGTGGCGAGAGCCTCGCAGCAGCTGAGTAGCTGCTCGACATCGCCGGTGATCGTTGGAACTGAAGAGATGAGCAGTTTCTGTAAACGCTCGGACAAAAAGCGACAGGCAGCTGCAGGTGAGTTGTGTACAAGGGCTTTTATTAAGCTGACGGGAGTTTAGGCTTCTGTGCCTTAAGTGCGTTAAATAACTGTGATATTTACAAAGGCGATCAAATACCAAAAATCAAAATTTGCTAGATAATAAACTTGTAAAATACAGAGCAAGGCAGTTTATATATAATTTTAAGTCAAAAGCGTAACATTTAAATAACCTTTTTAACCAAAGGTGAAATGCTACAAACATTTTTTTTCAGACCAGACCTTCACGTAAGCCAGTCTGGCTGGAAGCCACTTTTTTGTTCTGTGTAGACTACAACACTTTAATAACAAGCATATTAATTTTAACGTCCAAAGTGTCATGCAAATTTATCTAATAAAACGCAAAGCTATTCACAACGTGTGCTTATAGATGCATCCATTACTTGCAGGAGTTTGGTCTTATTATGACAAGTTTGAGCCCCTTTTACGCGCCTCTGAACTAAAACGTGGACAACACATGGTTCGAGGCTTTCGATACATTAAGTAGAAATACGACAGCCCAACACGCGCGCAGCAGTCACTCTTCTCAATGCCAGGAGTTGTCCTCTGTACACATGAAATGCATAAGAACAACGATTATCCAAAACTCAGGGCTAGCTGTGTCTGAAACCTGCAGCATTCAACGTTTAAAGGTCTCATGCTAACAACAACGATCCTTCTGCAAAGCAATATTTACTCGACGTCCGATTCCAAAATCATGTAAGAAAGCGAGTGTCCTGAAGTGTTGGATAATCCGAAGGCTCGACTTGTGCATGAATACAGCACCATTCAGCCGTGTGTTTACTCAAGGTGGCTTGGCACTGCAAAGTGGTGCCCTGTAGACTGAGCCACTGCAGAGCACAGTCTGTCAACACGGTGGGGGGGAAAACATAGCCACACACACAGATCAACGTCAATGATGAAAAGAGTGAATGTTACCACCAGGGTTCCCCAGGACCAACGGCAGCCATGCGCTGAGATCATGTTGCTTTTTGCATGGCCACAGTACGCAATGCCACTACTTGACTTTAGCCGTGTAACAAACCCAAACAATGAGATATAGCCAGTCCGCAACAAAAGCACACTTGGATGGATTTTGAACAAATATAAGAGTACATTATGACGTGTGAATTCAAATTATCATGAGGTCAAGGGATTAATTTATCCAGAGCTGTAGTGACCATCGGCCTCAGTGACTGTCAGGGGTCGCAGATTTGGGTAGGCGCTAGAATACAATCCATGGCAAATGAAGTCTTGATGAGATCTGATATGCTGTTTGCACGTTTAGACCTTTACGTATGGTTGAAAAATATATATTTATTTTTAGATGCAATAAGAAGCGTTTACTATAACTTACAAAGAATAATAGTCCATCAGACCTGACACAGGCCTGCCAAAGTTACACTCCTTCCTGACTTTGAAATGTCACGATGTTATACATTACATATATGTGCACAATTCGAGTTACGTGTTTATGTAGTTATTTTAATACTGATCTTATTTAAATGTTGTTACTTTTGACTATAGCCAGTCGACCAAAATGGCATATTTCCATTGGAGCATGAAGACGAAATGAATTAAGTTTAACACATAAAAAAATACTGATCAAAACAATACTGTATAGAAATGTGCAGACACCTTCTAATTAATTTTCAAGTTTTGCGAATTACTTTGAATCCATTTAACATTACATCAAATTGTTTTCTTTCCAAAGAGTACGCAAACATGAACACAACTTTTAATAGCTTCTCATGACTCAGCATTTGAGTCCAATTTCTAAATTAAGGACACAATTAATCATTTCACACGCCCAGGTGCCTTTCACAGCTTGGCAAATGTGAGCTGCCTGCTCGTCACTGTCTTGTTCAGTGCAATACTCCGAATAACAAATATTCATTTCGTGGTGATGACCAATGTATGACTGATTTGACAGCATTAAAAAACAAGTTTAAATGCCAACGACTGCCTATAGCTTTTGCTGCGAGTGCAAGCGCAAAATTCAAATTTGGCAAAGCATCTCGTTGATCCAACATGAATACGCATGTTAAGCGCACAACACACATATGGCTCCTTGTTGTAAGTGCTGCGGTTGGCAAGATGAACACAGGAGATCAGACAGAGATCATTATCGTTCTCCACATGCTCGCGTTCTGTCGGGCGAGCCAGCTCGACGCAGAGCTAACGTAAAATTCAGTCACGTTCTCCTTCTGCGGCATATGTCACCGCTCTTAATGAAATGAAAATAAGAACACGTGCGCACGGGATTTCGGGAAACCAAAGCTCCCTTTCAACGGAGATAAGAGCACGCCTGGACGCATCCCTCACGTGCCATTTTCATTAACGGCGATACTTAAATATTACAGGTTTGACATACATTTTACGTTGTGGTTTTTGTTCACCGTTTACCAATGTGTATTTTAGACGCGATACTTTTTGCAAACGTCTGTTGCCGCCACCGTGGTATTTGTATTTCTTGTTTTGCCTCTGCTCAGTTGTGCTGTGATCGATAACTGTAAATTTGGTGGTCGTTAAAGAGGACAGGCACTTACTTACTATTCCTTAATTCACCACTGTGTGTGCGCGCATGTGTATGTAGTGTGTGCACTCGTGTGTGGCTATGTGTATACACAGAGACATAAAAGGCACCATTAGGCTATTCCACGCTCACCAACTACCCCTATACATGCTTGCACTACAATGCTTAAGGAAAACATCTTTGTGTCGAGAATGTTGACATCGTTGCAGAAAAATATACACTCAAACATACAAATTATGTTGAAAAAATAAAAACAATTTCAATGTGTGTTCTAAGTTTACTGATTATACAAAAATAAAAAAAATTGGGTTTCACGCACTTTACATACAAACTGAAAAGAAAAAAACCTTCTTAAGAGTGCACTTTTTCTCAGGTAAATCCAGTACCTTTAGAAAATTATTAAATTGCCGGTATTTATTATGCCTTTAGAAACAGATCTGCATGCAGGCTTCTCAAATCCTGAGGTTTGAGATGAGTGATGTGGGAGCAATGCTGCTGTGCAGCCCGAATGAGTGAAGCAAAAGGGCATCTGCGCATTAGTGTCAATAGAGCAAACCACAGCACTCGATTTGCACTAGATCCAGCCTTGGATTCGCGAAACCAATCCGGGCCGGCTTGAGGACATTTCCTCCGCTCTCGTCCTTGACCTTGGCCTCAAGGATGTGGCTTTGGTCCAGGACTTGTGGCTTAGCGGAACTGGACTTGACACTGGCTTCTGCCTCGAGGATCCGGCCTTGACTGGTTTTGACACCAGCCTCAACCATAAACACTCCCAGCCGTGGCCTCAGCCTGGTGGCTTTTCGCCTCAACCTGGGGCTCTTGGGTCCCAGCCTTGCATCGAAGACTGGCTAGAGCTTACTCCTCAGGCCAAGTGAAGCTGTATATGTTGCTGTCAGATTTCCTTGTCCCCAACAAACAGCAGACATGGCAGAGGCAGATAAATAGGCTAATCTTGACCCACTGGTTGTGACATTGGTTCCACAACGCCAAACTACAATTCGTAAGCTGGGTTTGAATTTTTAAACGTAACTGGACAGCCACATGACCTGGTGTTCCATGCACCAGGAGAAAAACAACGTAAATCTTACAGCAATGCTGCCAACGAGCCTCGATTCAATGCTGGAGGTATGCACATTCTAGCCCTTGTCATAGCACATATAAATGTTTGTGAATACATTGTAATCCCACGAAAATGTTTACACACAGCTTACATCTCTCTTTTGATTGAGAAATAGCAATTACCTCTGGATGCACCTGCTCAGTATGGAATTGTAACAGACAAGAAGCGTGCGCCCCATGTGAAATGCAGTTAACCAACAGCTTTGTTGAGGCCTCGTCCAAAGGCTTCTCTTCATGGCTTTCACACTTTTTATTTAAATAAAGTGTTATCCTTCTAATGCTTTAGCTCTTAAAATACTTTTAGCAGATAAATATTATTATTTTTATAGAGAACATACCATTGTCCATTCAACTACTGTACTCTTACTTCCAATAAACTGCTCTTTTCAAAAGTTCTTTGGTGTAAAATGTAATAAAGTGGCAATGACTTAAATGAAAACATTTGACTCCTTATAGCTGGGGTCAATTGCTTTCAAAATTAATTAATGCTAACAATGTCCTGTGGTCAACAAGGAGACCAGTAAAGAGCGACCTTCCTGAGGCAGCCGGCATGCCCGGCCACCTTTTGGAAATGATGCTTGAATGTTGCCCACAAGGAACCTTACTTTGTAATTGTTTTATTGATGCGTGAAAATCTCAACTTGCTCTTTGTTGTTTCGGGAGTCGTCATACTTGCCCAGTTTAAACCGATCTCTCACCGTCAAGTCCTTTAGCAGATGAAGACCGTGACGTTGGTTTATTTACGTACAAAGCTGCGCAAATGGCTATTGGATTGAGCGAGATGTCTTGGCTGAGCTCATGCATACAATGAGACTTGCGGTAGCAGTGTGTCGTTGAAAGGCAAGTGATGTACAACAGTATCTTTGTGCTCATTGTTTGTGTTGTAAATACTGCCGCCCAATATCCTCCCATCTGTTTTCAAGTGTCCTTGTTGAAGATCTTTTTTTTTGCAGCATGGCCACATATGTCCAGCATCCAACCACCCCCGTCGCCTTAAGTTGGGCGGTTGGGTGAGATGCATTGGTAAAGGGTGGTGGTTACATTTAACAGCAATTGGGCCATTCCTTCCTCCAGCATCTTAAGTTCTCATTTCAAAATCTTCCCACGGCTGCTATTTGCAGGGCTTCTCTTGCAATCATTTCAAAGGCCAGCCTTGGGCAGACTTGCAGGTTCATTCTTTACTTCGCAAAGTTCTTTATCCACTCTACAACCGCCGGCCTCTCGTGCTTCACCTTGTCAATCCATCAAGCCCGCAGGCTTCCTTTGTCTGCTCAGCCCACCCCGCGACATTCACCACCTCGCTCAGCCCAGGAAGCTTTAGCTGAGCTTGGCCAAAGGCCTCTCCCGGCTCGCATCCAGAAGGATGTTCCCCGAGCGCTTTCGGTTGCGCTTGAGCTTGGAGAGGTCCTTGTCGAAGACCTCGCCTGAGCGCAGCGCCGACACGAGGTCGTCGAACTCGCCCCCCTCCTCGGCCGAGCCCTGCCGCGCCTTCTTGGCCCTCCGCTCGCGCTCGCGCTGCTCCTTCAGCTGCAAGCGAACACACGTGGGCGCGTTGGTCGGCGCTGTGCGCGGTGACCTCTAGGCAAGTCTTATCGGTGGCAATCTATACATAAGCTATATGTCACAAAGCTAATGTTTGTGTGTATATATGTATGTCGCAATGATGGCACCGGGTTGGTAGGCTTGAGAAGCGCTCATTTTATCTGCGCAACGCCTAGGCTTTTTACATCTTATTTCAGCTTTACTTCCCACTTATTGATTACCCTTCTGAAACTTTAACACTATTTGAGTTGATGGTTCTTCTTCAGAGCTGTCTCTTTCAGGATAGCCGTGTTGAGCGTTCTCCCTCTTTCCCTCGCGACATTTGGCCTCCCACGTTGGAAGCATTATGGGAGGCGAAACATCGCGAGGGAGATAGGGAGAACGCTCGACACGGCTATCCTGAAGGAACAGCTCTGCAAAGCAACCATCACGAATCGAGCCGTGAAAACCTACATCAGTACACTATTTGAGTTTTAAATTCCCACGTTCGCACTACCATCAACTCGTCCTCCTTTATCCTGCATCAGGCAGAACAGGTTGCACAGTTGGAACAAGATCCCTTTGCGAGTCATTAGAACGAAACGACTCGCTTGCTTATCGGCCGATCGGGACGCGTGTGGCGCGTTGCTACCTGCGCCTCGACACGCGCGCGCCGCTCCTCCTCCTCCTTGCGGCGCCGCATGGCCTCCAGCTCGAGCCGCGAGTCGCTGAACGCTGAGAGGAACGCGTCGAATGTCCCGAAGAACTCCTCGGGCTGCGTGCGCCCTCCTTCCTCTCCAAAGTGCGACACCGACTTGTTGAACTGAAGGCAGAGCCATGCAACAACAACAACATCCGGTTTAACGGCCGTTATCCACGTGTAGCTGGGTTGGACGGTTGCCCCTCAAATCCCTTTCTTCCACGGATCTGGATCACGGGCATCCTCGAGGGTGAGACCCGTTCTTTTTCGTCTCATCCTTCTCTACCTCCATCCATGTCTTTTTGGGTCTCCCTGTGGCCGTCGTGCCCCCCAGCTCTATTGCAGAGCAGATCTCTGCACCCAATCGTCCTCCGCATTCCGCTCCACACACCCAAACCACATCGGCCTCATTAGACAGAACCAAGCTGATGGACTTTAGCTCACAGCCCAACAAATGCTTCCAATGTGGCTCTATTGAGCTCGCTTGCGGGTAGAGGTCCATTTACCAGCAGTGGCGGGAGCTGAGATATTTTAGGGCTGCACCTTTACATTTAGCCACACAACAAGAACCAACGGACCCACATGCCACAACATGTAACCACTTTTGACTTGTGAAACTGAAGAGAGAGCCAAGCAGCCAACTTTTACTCACAGCATAAACAAGAAAGAATTACTCACGGACCAGGCCATGTGATCAATTAAGCAGAGGGAAAAGAGCTGACACACTGCATTCTGGCATCCCAACTCTCGACACTAGTCATTCAATCAGACTACAAAATGTAACTCTTGAAACGCTGAATTGCAAATGATTCTTTTGTTCTGTGTCAGTGGAGACTGACACAGAACAAAGAAAGCAAAGAAAGTCAATGAAATGAAATTAAGAAACTCTGAAGTCACTGACAGGAACAGGTCAGAAGAAAGGAATTCAATATTTTTTGCTGGGCCTTTCGCCAACATTGTGAAGTTGTAGCCTGACAACAAGAGGCAATGCCATTAAACGCTCATCTACCAGCGATGCCCACATCCCAAAGACAAAAAAAACCAACAACAGTCTTGCACCCAAACCCCAGTGCGTAGCTTCATTATATTCCAAACAATGATATAGTTACCGTCATAAAAAAACCCATTATATTTATCCACTGTGTCCAGACACAGACTTTTTGGCAAGCGCGAGGTGTCAGTGCGGTCTTGCCGAGCGGCAGAGTGACTGGGCACGCACCGCGCGCTGGCAGGCCGGGGCGAGGCGAGAAAAGGCCAACGTTGGTAGGAGGGCTGTTATTTTGTTTCCCGTGTCCGGCGAAGAGGTCTCGCTGTCTTCCCCGTTTAGATTTGTTTTTAGATTCTGCAGCTGTCGGCTGCTGAAGTTGGGCCCGTTTGCTAATCCGTGCTATATTTATTTTTTTCTTTCACTATTTGCTTGGCTACGTTCCTTGTTTTTTATAAGCCGCATTTTTGTTAGTTCCTTGAAAACCAAGACTGTAAATAGGTCCTAAAAATAGTTACCGTGCAGAAATCTCATCTCACCGACTACAGCCATGATTGTCGAAATCTAGCAGAAATCTGGCAACAAAAATCAGCTACCTGCTGAAGAGGAGTAAAATCCAAAAATTGAGAAGAACGTAATTTACAACAAATAAATCTCATTATTTTACTTCTCAGTAAAATAATTAGCTCTGTGCATCCTGGGTAGATCGTAGGAATTCTAGAAAGGAATTTGGGTGTTATCGTCAAGAAGTAAAGGAGGTCTAGGAGGCGGTGATGATGAATATAAAGGGGCAAATGACAAAGAAGAATGATGAGAGAAAAGAGGAGGAACACACTAATTAGAGAAGTTACAGACACCATATGGACTGTGAAGAAACGTAAATCGGGTCAAACAAATTGCTGGAAGGGATGATGGCTGGCGGTCGGGACTAATGACAGATCAGCAGCCAAAAGAGGGAAGACACGCCCGAGAGAGTGTCCACCAGGGAGATGGAACGATGAAATCGGCTCGCGTGCTGGCGCCAGGTCGACTACTGCATCGCAAGACAGTGCGAGATGGCGATGACTTGGGGAGGCCTTCATCCAGCAGTGCATCGATCGTGCATAATGACGGTGATCATGAAAGACATATCAACCACATTCTTATCTCATTAATTGTGAAGATGCAGGGCTTCATTTCCCACTCAATATGTACCAGGCCATTGGTTAACCGGAGCAGACACGGATGTGGCGAATGTGGGAGGCTTTCACACAGTGGTGGACAGAACGTGGTCGACGGTGATTAATTTATGGATGACGACGCATGTCAGGGAACGGGAAACGTGAGGAAGCGAGCAAATGGCGGAGGTTGCGCTGATCTTGCCTTCTCCTTGGCCTCGGTCAGCAGATCCTCCAACTCGGAGAAGCTGAAGCTCGCCACGGTGATGAAGTCGCTCATGACGGAGATGAAGCGATCGCCGATGGCCGAGGTGTGCGTCCGTTGGAACTCCAGCTCCTGTGCAGGCACACACAGTTGGGGAGACACGAGGGATGTTAATTCCAAGAGTTCACGGTGAGGTTTCAAAGTGAGCCTCGCAGGAGGTACCATCGCGGCCCCTAAGTATAAATTATATTTGAGTGCATCACGTGACAACACGCAGCGTATGCTGGACAAGCTACATAAATGAATGGCATCACAGCTGTTTGAAACAATTAACGTAAGAAACGACTTACAATTAAAATTATTTCAATAGCACGTTTTCCCCATGTCTGTGTAGGTTTTCGCCCAAAGCCCAAAAACAAGCCACCTAGCTTAATTGGCCTAACTAATTTTCCCCGGGTGGCCTGTGATGGATTGACATCCCATCCTGGGTATAGCCCTGTCTTGCATCCTGTGACTGCTGAGATAGGCGCTGGCTCACCATGACCATATACAGGATTAAGCTCGTACTGATAATGAATTAATAATTTTAATAGCACTACTAGAATTATGATCTAGTTAATTGTTGTAAGGATCAGGAGCTAGAGCTGTATTTGACATACACCTATGTTATTCATGAGTCCGAGGCTCCTGAGCTGCTTGGATGCCTGCACTCTTGCGAAGTTTGCTTTTGCATCGTGCTGCCATGGGTTGCACATCCTGCAGACATGACCTCATACGGTCCGGCTGCATTGTCTCTGACTGGGGGGTTGAGCAGGATTTATGCGTAAACCAATTGTAATGCTTTCTGTAAATGATGAGAAACTTCCCGGACAGAAGAGTGCGTGCAGGCTGAAAACAAGTGAGAGTAATAATATATATAAGCCTTGATTTATGCGGCCATAACTTTGATTCTTTAAAGTCGATTTTCTACAACAAGACTGTGGGAATTATACACACAGTAGGGTGACGTCATGTGACATGCACGACATCATGGGAGGACATATCTGCTGGATGCATGCCGAGTAATGATTATAATTGGTAGTCACGGCTAAATATTCCACGCGAACATATCAACGAGATTAGAGAAAGGGACTGCAGCCTGGACATCCAGCTCGTCGTAGCTATATACCAGTGGAGGTAGCGCAGACCAAACTAAACGGCGCTCCATTAAAGTAAAAATAGAGTATACGGAGCAATGCACTATTGATTCTAGACACTTACGAAGGAGGATGACGCTACAATGCGGCACTTGCTAAGTGCTCTTTAATTGAAAAACTACATCCGATTGATGCATGGATCTAAGAGTCATCTATATTATATAGAATTAGCACTGCAGTCTTCTCGCTCACGCCACTGCCAGCAGAAGGGGTGGGGGGATGTAGTGCACTTTCCCATTGTTAGAATTGTCGCGCCAGGAGATTGAACCCGATTGCTAGCGCGCAAACCGTTATCCCGAAGGTAAGAGTGAAATACTTCCAGCTTATGTAGCATCTAGCACGGACCAAACTCGGTGAAGAGATGAACTGTAATGGAGGTGGGGGGGAGACGCAAAAAGACGTCTCACACTTACGGCTTCCACGGCCTTCAGCCCATTCTTGATGTTGTTGATCTCTTTCTCCATCTCTGTCAGGCTGTGGAAGACAGGCGACCGGCATGAGACCGACGTTTGTGTGGCACACTCTTGGGGGCAAAGCAGCTATGCCGCGCCTGGGGGGACTGGGCCCCTTCTTTCTCAAGATTCAGCCCCCCAAGTCCAATGGTGTTGGTACAAAGCATTAGTATAATTACGAGATTGCGGTTCATCATATGTGCAGGGGGAGAGAGCGAGAGCAGTATTCGTGATAGACAACAGCAGATCAATATCGATACTCTGTATGCTTAGCGTTTCACGTTTGTGTACATATTGTTGAATATTATAATCACTTCAACTCGTAACACGCTGCCCAGTGTTCGCTCACTCTCGTACGGAGAGAAGGACTCTGAGATACGAGGAACCGCAGACAAGTGAAAGGCAGCCACACAATACGCCGGCCCCCTTCACCCTTGAAACAATCTTGAACTGCAAGGTCGAGCGACTGAATGAGCGCAGCTTGGCGTGCGACGCGAGGTGACACGGCAGTGGGACTCACTTCACTTTGGCCGCCTCCGGCACGTGCTGCAAGTCATCGGAGATGCCCAGCACGTCCGGGAACTTCTTCTCCACCACGATGATGAGGTAGTGCAGCAGGTTGATGTTCCTGCCGCACACAGCGGGGGTTACGTGAGGGTCACACGGGTGCCGATGCCATCGCCGCCGCGGCGTGCCGAGCGGTCACTCCAACGCGAAATGTCAGTGCAAAGCGAAGCGCGGTTTGAGACGTCGGTGGCTCGTGAAACCCGCTCGGATTTCACGAGACGATTTTAATGCCCTTCCCTGGCAGCTGAGAAATAAAGTGTAATAAAAGTCACTCTCCCCCCCCC
>JAZEWU010000002.1:18608339-18633179 GCA_036362915.1 Geotria australis | reverse complement strand
CCCCGGCATTAAAGCAAACCGTGCTACATTACGGCGACCGACTCGGTGCTTCATGTGATATTTGTGGGCAATGTCAAAGGCTTTACAGACTTATTTAATTACCGGCATCAAATATTTCAGCTGAGTTGTAATTTTCGGCTTCCGCTTCCAGTGCAAGACCCAGCTCGTAACAGGATTGACAATGCAAAATGGAAACATGCAAACTGACAAACCTAAATCTGCCATCAGATATTAGGTGACAATAAAAATATACAAATTTAGCTCTCTATTCTTGGAAACGAATAATCCCAAAGTGGAACAAGGAATGAAACGTGTATAAATTTCATTTACTACAAAACACGACACCTAATTTAACTTAATCTCACATTCATAAATAAAGGGACCTGAAACGCGTAAATCTGTTTAACAGCCAAGCGTTACACGCAGACTCGTACGTACAATGGATCTCTCTTTTATTTCGCATTCATAAATTTTCCCCAAGCTAGTTCGCGATGATTGCAATGCCTCCCCTTGCCCTGACATGCTCATCACCCGGCCGTCGAAGCCAGGAGAGGGAAATTCAATACAACCATCATCGCCAAGGCATAAACTCGCGCAGACAAATAGCATCATTAGCAGAGGCATAAGTACGTTCCAAAAAACACTCTCGGCCGGTATGAGCATGTCAGCTGCGGCTGACGGAGAGGTAACATGAATTGATGTATTGTTAATCTTATTGTTTACTCTTTGAGATTCATGTGGCCTACGCGGGGACCCAAGCAGCCAGCAATGGAAACTCATGTCAGATGAAGTGAGCCATGCTTGGCGCCTGGCAAACCTTCAGGGTCCGTGTTTGAAGAAGTGGGGCGGGTTTTTTTTTCATGCACTCTGAAGCTTTGATCATGTGAAGTGCACATTTTTCTAACATGAGGATACTATTTTAGGTAAATTGCTTGTACAGTTAGAAGTTTGAAAGAGGCTGAGGTAGCAATGTACGGGTTAACGAACACCGCCCAAATCACCCTGAATGCGATCGATAGGGACAAACCTCAGAAGTTAAGCAGAGTTGAGCCTGGTTAGTATTTGAATAGGAGACAGCGTAGGAGTACCAGACACTGCAAGCTCTGGCTATAAGGTAGCCAGGAGACTGTGGTACAGCAAGCGTTGTTGAATCCATCTGTTTGGTGTGTTGAGTGCCATCATCCCCTCATATGCATCGTAGATATTTTCCTTGTACTCTTTCTTCCTCCCACAAACAATCCTAACGCTAATTTATGGAGTTGGACAAACATGCCAATCCAGGACCCTCCTGACAATCCAGCTGAGACTCGGTGAGGATTTTCTAAATCAACAACGGGCATATTATTATACAGTGTGAGCCATTGATGAATACCCCACGAAAGGAGGATGGAAAAGACTATAAAGTTAACACCAATTTGTTTCAAAGTCTCTGCACGTCTCCCAGCAATCTAAACGCACCTATTAAATCGTTTAGCACCTTTCCTTACAATATTCGTGCACACGTTAAGAAAGTTACATAACGAGCGGCTTCAGACACGAGCCGGGGCATCTGCACGCGGACCACCCTGTATTTCGTTACGGTGCCGAAGTCTCGCTCGCGAGTCCTCACTTGTCGGTGCTGGACTTGGTGTCGGCGATCTTGTTGAGGCTCGAGATCTTGAACCCGTAGGCGTTGCCTCGCTGGCCCTTGTTCATGTAGTTCCCGAGCGCCAGTACGAGCTCCAGCAGCTGTCTGAGGCGCCGGCTTCTCGACACCTCGCGCGACGCCAGCAGAATGGCTGCGGGCACACACGGCGATGGGGCGGTAGGAGGTAGGGTGAGACCCTGGAGCGTGAGCTTTCGGCTGGGTGCACGACAGCCAGCGTTTCGCAAGCTCTAAACAAAATGGTAAATGACGACAGGAATGAAGGGCGGCACGGTGGCGCGGTGAGTAGCGCTGCTGCCTCCGCACCCACACTTTACCCCACCACGGTTGATTAGCCACGGCGGTGTACCCATGAATACTCTATGCACTGCACACGGGGAGGCACGAGGGGCCTTCACTAAAAACACCAGCACAAGACTCCTAATGGAAAAACTATCTGTGTCGCGATATCGGACAGCGGAGTGGCTGCTAGGTGAAGGATGGATGAAGGACACTGTCGGCCCTGAGCTCGTTACGCCACCTTCTCTGCGCTCGCCGCCATGAATACAGAGATGTAATTAAGCGATCGCGTGAAGGTCAGCAGAATGCTCAGAGAATTCCGCACGTGCCTTCTGAGATACATTATAATGAGTTTACAAAGTAAAATTTACAAGACGCGTAAATTTACATGTATTTTGCCAGACGTGCAGTGTTTTGTAACCGCATTCAAATTCTTCGTGATTTTTCTTCCGTTTTGAACCATTAACTCATTTTGACCCATTAAACGTGCACATAATACAATACAATCGGGATTTGTAAATAATACAAGATGCAACTGCATCTCCAGACGCTGTACAAATCGGGGGGAGAAGTGGAGGGGCATGCACTTGTACACGACTATGCAGCCCCCACTGCTTTTTTGATGAACAATTATTTTCATACATTTTATTTAACCACGAAGAAAAAGCATTAAGCACAACACATCGATACACAATCGATACCACTTTGAATGAAATAAGCTCGAGGTAGCGGAGCCACTCTCATCAAAGTATCCTTCGAACCGCTTTTAAGAGGGAAATGAAGGGAGGGAAAGAGGGGTGGTGGGCTTGGGGGGGGGAGATGGAAGTCACTCAATTCTAAGATGAGCTTAGACATCTCACCGAGTACAGAAAGCAGTAGAGCAGGGATTTTAGATATTTTTTGGAATGCGAGGAATGAAAGATTCATTACCACAAAGCAAAGCAGGAAATGAGCAGACAATACGGCAAGTGAGTCAATGAGGGCACTTCATGGAGACAGACAGGCAGTCATCGCGAGAAGAGGAATGTATTGAGCTTGAACAGAGCGAGGGTCTCAGCAGTACAGACGGGCGAAGGAGGGAGGGAACGCGTGCATAGTAATGCGTGGGATCGCGTCACAGCAAGCATGGCTCAGTGTCTAAGTCGGACGATGAGTCACCTGACAGCACCTCTGCCGTGCGACAGTGCTTAGAAGGCTCCGGCAAATGTTTGTGCCTCACCTTCCACCTTTGGCTTGCACTCCCCAAGTCGCTCGGCAAACTTCTTCTTGAAGAAGAGCGCCTGTAACCGCTGCTGGTAATGAGGAATCCTGTTTGCGAAACCGACACACGCGCGCGCACGTACACACACACGTAAGTACAACAGCACACAAGGCGTATGTACCGACATCCATTAGCGCATGCAGAATTGGAGCGGTGCAGACAGATCCATATAAATTATTACAAAGTGGCGCACGGACGCAGACACAGAAGCGGGTAAAATAACGCACGATCACGTACGCTCGAACACAATCGCCATTGACATGGCTCAACACCAAACATCCCGGAGAAACCACCCCGAGCTTCCAAGTCCGGATGCAGAGACTAAAATCCTAGCTCATAGGCGTGATAACTCTCAACTTCCGATCATTAAGCGGAAACGATTTCCTTCCAGCGAAAAATCCCCTGGCCTTTAACTGGTCCAGGTCCCAACCGTATCCCCTCCACTCCTTTCCACTCCCCCCCCCAACCCCCGGTGGTTAAAAAAAACAAGTGTACACGCATGTGTATAAAGTATAAAGCAAAGATTTTCTACCCCGCCGAGAAGGAAAACCTGCAGCTATTCAATAAGATTTTGATAATAATCATAATAATCCAGGCACCATTCCCAATTCGAAACATTAAATAAATAGGTAAAAAGCGTAAAAGAAAACAAACCACGAGTTCCACGGCACAAGATGTGAAACAAGTCGGTGCAAAAACGTGCGGCTCGACGGGATGTTTAATACGATGCAGCCGTATTCGTAATCCGGTATTTATTGACTCGTATTGCATTGGCCAATTTGTCGTCGTCACTACGATAGCGGTGTATAAATCCTCACCCGCATATGTGCGCGCGCCCGAGTGTGGCGCATGGTGTTTAAGTCCACAGAGGCCACAAACAGACTCCACACGCTCCACTCCCCATCAGCCCGGCTAAAAGCAGCCCGCCCCCCGCGCTCATCATCAAAAGGGGCTCTCCTGCCGAGATCAAGGAGACGCCTTTGCGGCAACGGCCACCGCCAAACGCAGCAGCGCCTCCACGTCAACCGCCGACAGCCGAACACCACCCCCATCCCGCCCGCGAAACGACCAAGAGACACCCTCCGAAATTTAAGACAAACTTCACGCATTTTTATGCCTTCCGTAAAGGCGACGCAAAACTGTCGATTATGCCGATGAGGCAGCAAATTGTGCCGCCGGGCGTGCCTGGCCCGCTGCTCGCCCGGTGCCCACCTGCTCATGTCGAAGAGGAAGCGGTCGGCACGGGCCATGCGCTCGATCTCGTGCCGGTGCTCCTCCAGCATGTCCACGTCGCTCTTCTCCGGCACAAACTTGAGCAGCTGCGATGGCGGCGGAGGCGGCAGCGGCGGCGCAGAGACATTGGCGGCACGAGGGAGGGTTAACTCGGCGGTCACGCAATGATCGGCGAGCAGAAACGTTCAGCGAAAACTATTACGCTGCGTGAAACAAGAATAGACTGAAAAGTGATTTATTAACTGTTCAAGTGAAATGCACGCACAAATTGAACGCCAGTGTTAGGTTTCAACTGGTTGAGTCAAAACACACGATAGAGACAAGACAGAATAAGCTGAAAACATTTGATTCCTGAATCGAATTGTTTCAACGAATCGTGTAATTTCATCATGGGGGGTGAGTCATTACATGCCTGTCAACTACCCGCAGAGATAGTGTCACGTTTCCAGTGAAGGATTCCAGGTGTCTGCCATCTCAAAGGCGCATATGGACGTGATCGTCATTGGTGGCCTTGAGCCAGCGGTGGCAATTCCATATTGCCATGACAGACGCCAGTATATCCACAGTCTGACCACTCACAACGGTGCTCACATTATGGACACTGCAGTGATGATGGGCTGAAGTGGACGATGATGGGTTGATGGGCTGATAGGAAGATGAACTCATAAACTGCTGATTTGTGAGCTCAATACTGTGATGGCAGTGTCACCATGGCTGAATAGAATCATAGCATCGAAGAAAAAAACGCTCCGTCACGCAGTACTATCACAAATGTATTACAACAATTAATTAAAATGACCTGTGTCATATTCCACAAGGCTGTGGAGTAGTATTGGTTTTGATGTAGTTTTGGTTTTGATATTGATTTCGCAATTTTGTCAAAGTATGAATTTTCCATGGCTTAATTCCAGAAGCGAACAAAATGTTAACAAAAAAAGACACAGCGACTAAGTAATTTGTTAGAGTGTCCTGTGGTCTGACCAACTTGATCATATTCCCCACAAGTTATCTAAAACCGTGAGCCAACATTTGTTTCGGAGCAGCGATGAACGACGCTCGTTCCCTTCGTTTAAGTCGCGCTAAGCCCCCTGCCTACATGCACCACCGTTTGTCTTTTAAATAGTAACCACCGCGCGCTTAAAGTGACCTGGTGTGCAGATATTCATGTTTGACAACTAAGGCGCAGATTATTAGTCAAAAAAAGACAAAAGAAAAAAAATGTTTTCCTAAAAAAAAAACCTTGTTGGACACAGGCCAACCTTTAAATTTATATGGCTTTTTAAAAAATGTGCTAAGTTTTTAGCTTTTATCGGATGGGAGGGCTTCAGTAAGAGGAAACTGTCAGTATTTTTTTTAATGGCAGGGAGCTTGCCAAAAATTTGGTTACATAAACGGTCCAAGGAACAGCTTGATAAAAACCTAAAGCATTTAAACCTCCGCACGCCACTCGAGTAAACCGTCAGCATCCAGACTCAGAGCGAGAGGAGCCATGCGGATTCATTTGTTTGTCTACAGCCGTGCTAAACGGGGCACTGCATGGGGACAATTAGATGATTTGGAATCCATACCACATGGTGCCTCTGGTCAACCCCATCAGTGGCGGTTGTGCTTTCCTTCCCGCAGAGAAATACACAACATGTCGGGTTCTGTGACACCGCTCAAGAAGGCCACATGGCCAAAAATGTTGATTCTTCCTTTTTGTCTATTTAAACACGTGGTTTTTTTCACGTATATATACATGTGCACTGTTATCTGTTCAAAATATATAAATGTACCAGACATGAACCACGCTCTGGTTATCCACAGAAGCAAATGCAGTATCCCACCCCGCAGTGCTTTGCCCCACTGACTTTCAAAAGGGTTTTGTGGTCAGTTTAGCTTCTAGTTAACACATGCAGCGTCCACGTACCCCGGCAAGGAACCAAATGTACACAAATGGGTGATTGATTAACCACTTGCACCAACATTATTTTGAGGTTTTTGTGACATTCCACAAAGAGCCCCGGTTGTTTGGAATGGTTAGTCTCAACTTTAGCGAGGCTTAAGATGATGGCTTGCAGGAATCCGATGCAAAGTTACGTCACTTGAGACACCTCCGAAGACAGCTTAACATTAGGGAGATGAATCCAGCATGGCAGCCAGGGGTAAAGACAGGACAAGGAGGCAGCGGAGGGCTTCCTGACACTGGGATGACTGGGACTGCAGGAATTTCCCCAGGAGCTCTATGTGTAATGTGCCACGGTGTCAAATGCTGACAGCAAATGGTGGGGTGGGGTGGGGGTGGATTCAAGGCCTTGGACTTGGTCTCAACCTAGTTTTGTGCCAATTTGAGTTGAAACCTATAAATGTCCCTTGGGAAAGACGCTGTGCCAAGACATCGCTTTGGCCTAACATTCACGCATGGAGATAATGAGAGAACGGCTCCAGACCAACGTGAAGGTACATGGTGATCGATGACGATGGTGATAATAATGACAGAGACGATTATGCATCTACGACGGTTACAGTGATTATTTGGACACTGTTGTAGAAATTCAATCCCAATACGCATGTTAGCAATGTAAATACAAACCTGCTCCAGCATATCTTTGGGCAGTTCCTCTTGCTCGTCCATCCTCATCAGTGCTCGCTTTATCTCCTCGTTAGACATCTTCAGCCTGAAGGACAACGACACATTAGCCTTGTGAACAGCATAACCTCCCGGCTATATTGAACTGCTGCTTGATACGGTTAAGGGTACAACCACACATACAACGCACTATCGATTTCTGAAGGCACTAATTACAATTATTTGCCAATACACGTGTGCTTTTGACCAGAATGTTACCATTGCAAAAATATTCCACCAAATGAAGTTGTGAGAACAAAAACTGCCAACAGCATACATGTATGGTAAAATGTAGAGAAGCAGACCTGAAACTGCTTGCTCACGTCACTACTGTCCCCACTAGAGGGAGCTCTAGACGAGCCCCTGAACATTTATTCTGGCCTACTCTTCCATGTTGGCTAGACGTTAATGTTTATAATTGTACAGTGTATATAATTCCCTCCACTAACCTTCACTGACCAGCATGGTGAAGTATGGTCAAACAGCCACATTTCCGTGACCGATATGGCATGAATATTTATTTTGGCTTTACTCTTCCATGCTGGCCAGACGTTTTGGAAAATGTGGCAGTAACCCCACGTTACCCCACCACACGCGACCTGCCGAGTGACTAACTTTGCGCTACCCATTTATAATGCTGGCTGGACACAGGCTGAGGGATTAAAGGAAACTTCAACTGCCCCGCAAGAGGACTGCACTGGCAAATTCTGGATTACAAATCCTCTAGTGTGTTAATCATTAAACCGTGGCAGAAACCCAAATATATGTTGTATGTTCCTTTGGGTATTTATATTCACATACAACATCAATGAGCATAAGTTGGCCTATTCCGTCGATGGGCAAATCAATGAGAAACTGGAGACTGCAATGGATGGTTACGATGGAAGGACACGGGGCGCTGAGTTTGCTGTGCGAGCGACGGGCTGTTTGCCTGCACGTGGATATTAACGATCCCATGACAGACTGCAGAGACAGCACAATACGCTGCGTGTCACGGGACTCATACCCATACAAGAGTCATGTTCGCAGTTACAAAACAGTGCCTCCTTGTACGCGGCATTAACGGGGTCACTTTGCAAACAAAAGTTTCGTGTTAATGTTTATAATCGTATAGCGCGTATAATTCCCTTCGCTCACTCACACGTACCAGCGTGAAGGATGGTCAAACCGCCAAATTTCCATTACTGATATGGCATGGACAGGCCTTCATCCTGCAGTGGGTTAACTATAGGCTGTAAATTATTATTATTGTTATACACGTATAATTGTGTTTAATAGTATTACAAATGACAGTAAAAATAAACATGTTTTATACTCATATAAAACTACACCATTCTCATGCTTAATGTCAAAAATAAGCAGGGTATTTCAACATTACGAATTAAAAATACATTGATATGTATAAATAAACCCCCACGAAAATTTGGGAAAAATAATTTTCAGCAATCTATTTTCTCGGTGACTTTGCCATAATCTTGCATCAGGGCCACATCTCACTAGGACAAAAGTAGCAGCTGTCACTGCCGCCCACAGTTGGCAAAGGGTTTAAGTGCCATTCAAATGCAACATTTCTGTACATGCGCCAACGTCTGTATTTTAGTGCCTACAATGAAGAATGAACACTGGCAACATTTAGAAAACTACGAAAGTTATATGGAACAAACGCAAGGATTTAATAGTTTTATTTCCAATAATATTCAGTGTGTTCCCATATTCAAATGAATCAAGTGGTAATAATATTCATTCGTGGTTCTGAAGCAGTAGTAGAAATTCCACATGCCAGTGTTCCCATCGGACAACCATCGTTGATGTGGCACAAGGTTATCACAGTCGTAAGCGACGATCAATCTACTGCAGGTTGCTCAAAGTGGTTCTCATTTATTTTATGAACCCCAGGAAATGATGGAGCTGAGTTAACCCTTTATAACGGACTTCAAACTCACAACCTCCCAAACGTGGGCGTGCTGGTGCTTTGCCTATAGAGCCACGTGGTGTGAGAAAACGATAGTCCGGATCAGCAACGCCTGTAGCCATGCCTCCTGTCGCCAAGTGCGAAGAGAGTGGCTCTCCGCTGACCTCTGTAAGGTCACTTTGTGCAAACAGGGCTGGGCGTGACAGCCAACTCCCCAAGCTGCCACGCTACAACTGTCCCATGAGTCGTGCCACAAGGCAGCACGGCAGCCAGGCCAGGCCGGCCGTCACGTGTAACGTCACATGAATCGCAGCACCCTGATCATTCACCCTGCTCCAACACACATCGTCTTTGTTTAACAAAAAACACGTCGGGGAGAAATGTGCAGTTTCCAAATAGGCAACGAGGAACGCGCATATGATCGTCGCAAGTTGGCTCGCCTCACTGTGCTTCTGTGAATGCCTCTGTGCAAATGTTTTTTTGGAAGTGAATCCAATATTTGGAGAGAAAGAAAAAAGCAAAGAGAAATAAATAAAATAAAAAGAAAGTGTCTGTATTTGCAAAAAACTATATTATTTATTTTTTTGTACTTTAACGGCTTGAGTGCTTCACGAAATTTGGCTCCCAGTGTCAGAACATTCCCAAGTGCACGAAGAGTTTATGCAGAAGATCATAAGAAATATGTTGATGTTGCTTCTTTAAAAACAAGTCCACTGCCACAGTTGATATTACATAAAGAAATACACCCACAAATTAGTGTTTAGAACTACATGCGTTGGTGGTGCTGACCCATTGGGGGCCTTAAGGCAGGAATCGTTTTTGGGTTGCCCCTCTTCCAATGTATACAATCCTCATGAGATGACAGAAGATATACAGACAAGTGATGTAGATGGAAGGTAAGAGAAATGTCACGGGATGAGAAGAAATGCAGACAAGATAGATATGAGAGAGAATAAGGGGGTTGTGATTTTAATTAGCTTGTGTTTATTAGGATTTGAATTTGAGCTTATAACATTATAACGAGGTTGATGATGATGCCAATGACGTCATCAAGCCCCACCTATGACCTCACATCCAGTGGCACAGATGATAAAAAAGTGAGATTTTGTTCGGTTTTAACATTATACGATTAGTCGAGGGATTGTAATCGTTAAGTAGTAGATTAATCGAATACTCAAAAAACGGGATATCCCTATTGTAATTGTTTCATTTGCAACTATTATTATTATGCTTGTTTCCCAAGAAAACTGAATCTCAAGCCACTTTTTCAATGGGGTCCTACCAAGTTTTGCAGTAGGGGCCACTGTTTGCTATATTCGGAATTCAATCATTTGCAGGAATGTTTTCAACATTGGGATGGTCAGCCAACACCAGTTACATTGCAGGACGAAGCCTATGCTGCACAGGGAGGTGGGGGAGAATGTATAAATTTCACACGGAAAGGCACCTCAATCCGGAATCCAACCCAGGGACTTCTTGCCGTGAGGCGCGAGCATTACCACTTCGCCCCCAACAACGCAACTAATAAAGAAAACAGGGAAAGTTAACCCAAGTGCCGTGATAAAAAATAAATCTCGAAAGACAAAAGAGCAGCGTTGTGAGCTGCCCACGCGACAGCATAACCGTGTGCCAATTTGGGCCGTGGTGTTGGTGGGGCCTTCAAGACAGTGGTTAATGACTTCCGCAGGCCTTGCCAGGTTGGTCGGAACTGTGATACGATTGCCATCTGGGCTCCCAGTAAGCTTATATCCACGTTGCCGATGTATCCAGATGTTTCAATGAATGTAGTAAAAACAAAGATATAACATATTTGGACACAGTTGAGGTGTTTTTGATAATGGGATATAATATTAAAATAATGCGCGCACTCATGTTGCGGTAATTCACGTGGACACACTTCAACCCCCCGCACAGTCGATATTACATTATGATGTCAGTTTCTTTAATTAGAGTTACCTACAGTATATGTTGGGTGCAGCGATAGGGCAATGGTTAGCAAACTACTCCAAACATCGTAATTCCCAGCCAAGGCTAACAACGGTGTCTAGTGAAATCTAAACAGACCTCGGGAGCTCTTCCCCCCTCACACCCTTTCACCAATCCATCACTGGTCATCACAGTGAAATATGGTCAAACAACGCCTACGACTGACGAACACTGCTTGACGATTATTACAATACATTTAAACAAGGTGGAGAACACACCAACTGCAATCTGCAACTTGCTACTATTCCCTGGTAGAACTCCCCCAACTTTCCAGCAGTGCGGCTGTGCCCCTGGCTGTGATTCGGTGAGGCGCGACGCAGCACGTACTTGGACAGCAAGATGACACAGTTCTGAGCCCTGCGTCCGTCGATGACGGACAGCTCCTTAGCTCTCTTGTTGCCGTGGTGAAGGTCCTCGGTTGAACCCAATTCCTTCTGTCATTTCAAATGAGATTCGAAAGCACATCAGCGCTCTTCCGTTGAATGAACACCCGCCGCGAAGCATTGAAGATCCATCGCTTAAATTAGGAGACCGTTTCTTTTGGCTGCTGATCTCGAGCTGGAAGTTGGTCTCAACACGAGTGCGTTACTAAGTAGGGTCCCGACCAGTGAGACAACACCACGTCTATTGCACGATGGCTTATTTACATTAAATCTGAAAAAGACAAAAGTATTAAATGTTTTGCTTGTAGTTTTGTACCTTGTATTACGAAAGTGTATTGTATCAGATCGGGTTCATAAATGTATCTATTGCAAGTATGTCAGTTAACCTTATTAATCTTGACAACATTAAATAGCCTGACACCAGGTATTTTGTGGAGTCTTTCTCTATTTCAAGTTATTTAATCACACTTGCCACCAAGCATAAACACGACGATAAGGCAAAGAAACTCGTACTTTACTTTCTTTTTGAAAAGCTAAAATAAAGTTCTGCATCTGGGGACAAATCAAGGAAAACATTGCTCGTAAATGCATTTATTTTTAATAAGAATCCAATCAGATAAACAAAAACGAGCCTTGTTTGATGGGCTCGGGAGGTGGTCTATTTGGAAGCGGAGTAATTTAAATGCGTGTCTTTTGGATGACTGCACCACCACGCATGGCCTCAAAATTACAAGCAGTTGTTTTTTGTTTGGAGTAAAAAAAATTGATATTCAGATGATTACATTTTTGTGGGAGTTAGTGCTTTGCACTGCAAGCTGCGGTCTCCCGCACAAAACCCTGAAAAGAGCTAAATCGGCGTCTAATTGGCTCGCGCACTTGGCAAGGGTCGTTTTTTGTGGACCGTTGTACTTGCAGGATTTGTCCCCAATGTCAAATGAACACTGCTTTTCCTAAAGACTATTAAATGCATAAATGGGCCATCTGTGGACCCTAAACATAACAAAACATTTTTTATTTCCTGTGAGTCACCTGTAGTTTGCTGTGCGATCCCAAAACACTCACCACAATTTGTACGTGACTAATTAAGATTAAGATATTTTAAATGAAAAAGGACAAAGGCGCATGCCTGCAATAGCATGGTCACGCCACTGCTGACGAAAGAGCCTTCACTAGTGGGTGCTCACAACAGCCCCTCTAGCGGGTGTTTAGGCCTACTCTTCCACGCTGGCTAGATATCTGGAAAGAGGTGGGAGCACCCCACAATTTACCCCCCCACGTGCGACCTGCCGATCGACTGTGTTGAACCCATTCGCACCACTGGGTGGACACAGGCAAGGGGCGGATTTAAGGAAACTGACATAGGGAGATCAAATTTGTGGCCCTTGGATGTGCGAATCATCACACCAGGGTAGCATCAATGTGTTAAAAAACCCCACAAAAGGTTGTATATTTTGACAAACCGTCTAACAGGATGCAAGAATAACTATTTATCACAGGCATTCGTTTGAATAAAGCATAGCAACGCCACAGTTGGCAGAGCTTACCTGTTTCAGATTATTGAAGGGCAGCAGGTCCTGAGTAGCAGGCCAAGGCACACAGGAACAAGACATGCAGCGTTAGCTTGCAAAGCAAACCGGCAGCAGCAGCAGCAGCAGCGCAGAGAAGCATTCCGGAATGATAAAAAAAAAACCTCTGCTGTAAACAGGCACACGCAGGCGCGCCCTGCCAAAGGTATCAGGGCATGATAGCACAGCGCTCTGGAAAGATTATTTCATGACAGCTCTTGGTTAAAAAAAGGGATTCTGTAACGGTCGCATTTCAACGATCGCATAACACGGTAGTTGTGTTAATGTGTTAAATAACAGGAGAGAGGCAAATGCCTTAAGCAGCCGTGCGCGTCACGCAGGATAGGAATGCAGTGCAGTAAACATCCACGTTGATTCACCAAGTTCCTTACGCTGCACGGCAAACACTGGTCGAGTTAAATATCGTACCAGCCACGGTTTCCTTCAGAGCACAAGCGGCAAATTTATGGCGAGCACTGGGATAGTAGACAAAGCCGAGGAGAGAATACAAATGAGGGAGCTGTATTGATGTAGGTTTTCAGGGTTCGATATATGATAATTGATCTCAAGGGCTGCTCTTTTGGGATAGCCATGTCGAGTGTCCCTCCTCTCTCCTCTGCGACGTTTCACTTCTCATGTTGGAGGCATCATCGGGCCGATCAGCCTAATGACACCTCCAACGTCACGAAGCAGAGAGGAGGAACGCTCAACACGGCTATCCCGAAACATCAGCTCTTTAGATATGTTTCAGTGAGGGAGCTATCAGTCACGACCGCAGTGTTGGTGTCGCGAAAACAGGATGTCCCATGGCTCGTGGGAACAAAGTTTTGCAACAATTTCCCATTTTAATTGCTGCCATCAAAGAAGGCGGTTAAATACGCGATGACTAATTCATGCAGTGTCATATGTTGCATTGCATCGGGCAGTCCACAGCAAGTCCTACAAAGCTAATGTAAGCATTGGTACAGGGCACATTCACCCAATGTGTTCCGCCCTTGGGAGATAATAAGGATGCCACATTTAAGATTGTGATTTGCTTCAACTTGTCCCATGTGCACTGGGTTGCAATGATACGTAATCACTTTGAACTTTAATTGCAAAATACATAATCGCATAAACGTTTTGTCGACTCATTGATGCAGTATCTAATTTTTCTGGAGCTTAAAAAAAGACATACTTAATAAACTGGTACGTCAAATTAAACTTAAAAGCACAACCAGACTAGACGTGAATAATAATTTCGAATTCGAAATAAGAAGAAAGTCCATTTTTAAATGACAAGCAAATTTGTCTTCTCACAACTTGTATTTTCTCAGAGATGACACTGACCAGCGTGGTGAAGTATGGTCAAACACCCCTCAAATAAGCCTCACTTTCAATATGGCAAGAGGGGGCCATCCAGCAGCAGTGGGTTGCCAAAGGGCTGTCTGTACATTAATTACTGAATCGTTGTTAAACCAAACCGCCTGACCACAGGGGAGGATTAATTCCTTTCACAATCATCACAAAGTAAATAATTCTCTATAATTGCGCTTTGCTGAAGTTTGTAGAACACAGGAATTTGGCCCATTTAGTGGTTGCATGCTCATAAGGTGCAGTGCTCTTTGCTATTCAAATACAGTACGTAATTTAAAATGGTGAAGTCACGTTAATTTGCAGTGCGTGGTTCGTGATTGCTTGTGTCCAGCCTGTCTCTTGAGTAATCACAGGGCTGTTGTTACCTGCTGCCGTTGGTAGGCCGAGAAGACCCTCTCAATGTCCTGCAGATCCAGAACTCGGAACGCTCTCTGGTCATCCAGCTCGTTCCATATTGTGCCGTCAATTTTGTTCTGTAAATTGCAAAGCATTAAGCAACTAACGTTGAGACACCGTTGGTATACAAAACGCACAATCAACGTCTAATAAAGCTTTGCATCCAAGACTGTTCTAAGCCTCCGCAACATCAGAGCATCAACCGGCATTAGACAAAGGACCGATTGTTGTGTGCGAAAGAGTAGAGATCCGTTTGGAAAAGTCAAAAACACATTCATATATTTCTTTAAAAACTGGAGCGGCTGCGATTTGGATTCCGGCCCGCTTGCGCTTCTGAATAAATTCCCCAGAGAGAAGCCGCTCGCGCCGGGCCTCGCACTCACCTCCGGCAGCTTGGCCCAGTTGAAGGATTTGAGCGGGTTGGCTGGCTGCGGGATGTTCTTCTTTTTGAGGACGGGTGCCGCTAGGGGCACCCCGAAGTTCATGCCGAGCGGAGGGGGCCCCGGGGGGAGCGGAGGTGCCCCCGGCGGGGGTGGGGGTGGTGGCGGAGCCCCCAGGCCGGGAAACGGCGGAGGGAGCGGGATCCCCATGAGGGGCGGTGGAGAAGCGGGGGGCATGGCGAGGATGGGCAGCGGACCCGTGATGATGCCCTGCACGCGGGGGCAGCACAGTGCCGCGGTGTCATTGCACGGCTTCCTTTCTGAGAGTCAGTATTCCCCAAGTTTTTTCATTAATCCCCGTGGATCGTAACCAGGGGTGCAATTGTGTGGAAACGCCAGAGGGAACGTATCAGGCTTTAATGGTGTTAAGTTTGGATGGTTATTTTACATCTCAGAAGTCACAGAAATGGGAAAGGACCCCTAGACCCCTGATCATAACCTTATGGTGGTGGAGGGATTTGAGTGTTCCAGAGTCTACCACTCCTGCTAGGGTACACCTTGGTAGAGAGGTCTGGGGTGAGGTTCCAGACAAATCACGATCTGAAGACCCTTTGAATAAAGGAGGTTGGTATTGCAAGGGCACGGAGAGCGACTCTCAAGTGTACAGGTAGACAAACCCCAACAGACAGGTAGGATGGCAGACATACGGACATGCAGAGGGACCGACGGACAAGCAAGACAGACAGACGGACAGACAGACACAGGGAGGGAGCGTCTGGCTCTCACAGTGTGCCCCATCTCTTGCAGCTTGGCGCTCAGGGCCGCTGCCTGCTCGCGAGCGACGCGCAGCTCCTGCGACTCGCGCTGCAGCTTCTCCTTCATCTTGTTCAGCGTCTTCATCATGTCCTCCTTCTCCTGCGTCTTCGCCTCGCACTCTCGCTCCTTCTTCTCCAGGCGGCCCAGCAGCTCGTTGTGCTCTGCGGGTCAAGATGTGCCGTGATTATGGGCGCGCGGAAGGGCACGGGCGCGTTGTCAACCGGATCCAGTCACAGCAGAGGGCGGCGGTGCAGCCATACCCATTGCAGAACCGTATACCTGTACCTGTGTCCCCCGTCTTTATCAAACCCGCGCTGACCAGCATGGTGAAGTATGGTCAAACGAATGAAAAGGCATGTGCACGGGCTTTGGTGTAAAGCTTTTGCATCGTACAGAGCATTCTATTATCCGTGTTCACTAAGCAGGTTTGCATGCAGGAAGTTTCAATGGCGAGCTTACCTTTTCTCATTTTTTCAGCTTGCTCTTTCCACTGTTTGACTTCGTTTTCATTCACCAACCTGCAAATGATTGAAAGACATTTTCAAAGCGCGCAGGAAAAAAACTCGACAAAAGGCAAATTAGCTCGGGCCAATATAACCATGTTTACGACACACATCTAGTGCGCTTCCCAAATACTGGGTGTCGTACAATATTTCTGATCCTATTTAGGCACAAGGATATAACGTTATGAAGGTGAAATAAATTATGCATTTTACTGTTTGACTTCATGTTATTATTCAACATATATTCAGAGGCGTTTCCTATTGCAGCCATAACCTGCAGCATCGCGGAGCACATCTCTGAAGTTACACCATTGGACCAATAAACCGAAACGACTATCGGAGGCACCGACACCCTAACATACAATGGCATTGGCCTCAGACGCTGCTGTGTCAAGGACCCAAGAAACACTGTGCCTGCCTTGTGCATGGGCTGGGCAAGTCTAAAGGCAAGAAAGGGTTTCCTTCGTTAAACTGAGAACATGGCGCAATTCGCCCGAGCGTTATAATAAATTGACATTTTACAAGGTCACGTGTATCCAGCGAGGACGTAACCAAACACATTCTTGCATGAGTAATGGCCGCATTAATAGAGCGAAGCACATTTTAATGATTTGACTTTTGACATTATTATATGTGGTTTTTGCATAGCTTCGCAGTAGCAGCTGGAGAACGTAAATTATAGGGATTTTTCCTTGGGTTTTAAAAACATACCATCTGCATCAGTGATGCGCTCTGTGTGATGTAATCCAATGTTAAATTATAAAACGTTGGGGGGTGGGGGGAGGGAGAAGGATTTTAAGAAAAAAAACAAAAAAACAAACGTGCTGAGAAAATTACACGTAATTGGATGAGTTTAAATAAACAGCTACAAATCTGCTTAAACACATTTTATGCAGCCGTAGCCTTTTTTTGCCATTTGCCATTCAGCAATTTTCTGGGTTCATAAATTCCCCGAAGTGCATTGAGAAGAGAGGGGCGGCTTGGAAGGGCGCGCGTCATGGCACACGACAGAACATTCGTTAAAACGGAATGGTGCAACTGGGGGCTCTGCGCGCACCATTACCGGGCTTGTTCCGCGAGCCAGCTGGCATTTGACAAATGGGTTATATAACAATCACGAACCTTTTCAAGTTCGCTGGGTTTAAGCCCAACTCTTTAAACGGCGTACTTGTGGGTTATTAACGTCCTGCAAACTAGTTTTGGTTTTACACTTTCCCAGCAGCTCTAATTTGTAGACGCAGCGCGCGCTCGGTTACGATCCGCAAACGAACACGCGAATGCCGCCTCCGCTAATTAAACGGTATTAAATTCCTCCCTGCAGGTGTTTTCACAAGTAGTGGGACATTTTTGAACGAGATTTTTTTTGTTACTACCATGGAAACATAACTCATGTAACAGCAACATTAGAGCAACAGTAACACCATAACTAGTGTCGAGACATCGGTTCCATCCCCAAATATCATTGTTGGCGCGTGGAGAGTGCGAGCGAGCGAGCGAAGCGGGGAGGACGGTGGAAAACATCTGTGGGGCGCACGACGCGCGCACGTAATGGACAACGGCAAGTCTGGCACTCGGCCAGGTCAGGGGCGAGAAACCGGGGGTGCGAGGGTGGAGGTTGGCCGGGGGAAGGAGGGGGAGGGACTCGGCTGTGCCTCCGCAGCAGGGATCCATGTTGGGGAAGGTTCTGCGCTTCCCCAGTGCAATGCCCTCACAGGTGAGTGCTTACATTCACGCTAAATGTGGCGGCTTCCGTTGCAGAAATAGAACCGCACATCCCCGTGTTGCTAAACCTCCAACGTTCGCCTCGCCCAGGAAAAAATTCCACCCCCGGGAAGCAATATTTACTGGTCCTGTGGAATGCCCTATTCATAGACTGGGCCACAATAGCGATGTGGAACTTGGACTGCTGGTTCAGGGCTGCCAATTGAGATCAGCACTGCCTCTACACCTGTCGGAGCAGTGGAACACTTCGAATTGACGCGGCGCGACCGGAGCTGGAGACGGCACGATCTCTCCGCTTCTTCACGCACGGAAGAACTGGCGACGGGGTTCAGAGGCTGTGTCGTGTTGATGACCTCGTGCGACCTCCACACGGGGACTCTGGCACGGCTTGACCCCTGCAGTGAGCCGGCTAGCCGGTGAGCGCAATTACACGGCCGACTGTTGTAGGCCCCGCGAGACAGGCTGTGAGAAGCTGCGAGTGCCGCGACGAGTGAGCCAGTGGGCGGGCGAGCGTGCGGGTGAGCATTACATGCGGACGATGTTCTTGACGTTGAAGTTCTCCAGCGGGGCGACGTCGGGGTCGTCCCCACGCTCGCTCTGCAGGACGATCTGCTGCAGGATGCGGTCGAGCAGCTGCCAGTGCTGCACCATCACACTGCTCTTCTTGTCTGTGATTGGCGGGCGGAGAACAACGTCTCCAATTAGCACGTGCACAGGAGTTGTTATTGATTATAATTAAGCCTATGTGGAGCTGCTTAATGCACAATGCGCTGTTCTACCGCAGCTCCATAAATAAAGACTAAGATCCCCCCCGTATAGCCATAACAGGCTGTAGGGTTGAGTGCTGTTGGCGAGCACCTATGAAGGCCGGCACGGCATATGAAGGGGTGGGTGGAGGACACCAGATCTGACCACCGTTGTCTCTCCAATGGCAATGTTTACACACCACACCAGTTACCCATTTGAGGCTGCGTCAACCTAGGAGAGGCCCAGGACCAGTTCATAAAATCGCCACTGGTAATGGCCGCGAGCGGGAATCGAACTCAGGGGACCAGGTTCGTAACAGCTATACTATTGCTCCCTAAACACACACACACGCATACTGCATAAACACACTCACACGGGCTCGCACACATGGACAAGTGATGGCCTATGTACAATGTAAACCGCTGCTCTGCCAAGTGTCAGCATGCTTTACTGTGACCTCTGCACCTTTTGTATCCCTGGCAGGAGCAAGAGACATACGGAAAAATCGTCATTTCTCCTTTTTGGCTACTGAATTAATTGCACGTTATAATTTATTTCATTTACTTTTTCCACCGCGCTTGCCATTGGCTTATTAACGACGCGCGGCGTACGCCAACGTTGTTCGTGGCAGCCTTTAATTACACCGATTTCTCAACAACACTTATCCTCGCTTTGTCATTAAAACATAAACGGCACGCCTCGCTCTAACCACACATCGAGGCGTTGAATAACACCGCTCTACTGTGCAGCGGGTCTCAGCGGGGCGCGCACTGCCATCCGTCCGAGCTCCATGCCACCCGTGTGGCCGTGCCCAGCCGCCGCCAGGGGAGCGCGGGATAAGCGCCTGCCATGCGGTACCCACACGGCATGTGCAGGCAGTGGTAGAGGATGGACATGAGGTGCGGGTACGCCTCCGTGTAGTTCAGCTTCCGCTTGATGACGTCGAACATCTGCCCGGCGCTCTTCGTGTCGATGTGCATCTGTGAAACGAGCCGGGCACACGGACGCCGTCACGGGAATCCCACTTGACTTCCACCACCGGCTCGGGGATGTAAGTGAAGAGTAATGGGTGAGCGCCAGCTCGATGCTTAGTTTAAACAAGACATTGTTTTGAACTTTTGCACACATATCATCCGGTGGTGGTGTTTGCAAACTTGGCAACGACGGACAGGAGTCACTCACCATGTCAAATCGCTTGGCCAGCTCGGCTTCATCCTCGTTCCGGATCATCTCAAAGAAGTCCAAATGTCTACAGTGATTCGTACGAGAGAAGCACAAAGCGATTGTCAATATGCGTCTCCATGCTGCGCAGAGAGGTCTCACATCGTGTTTGTGCCAGGCTCACAAAAAACACACAAGCAATCAATTATGGCATCCAGAATTCTGCAGTTTGTCTGATACATTGCACTCATGGAATGTGACGTTATTTCATTCAGTATAACAGAGCTGGCCTCAATTTATATAGCGTCATCTCACACTTTACGAATAATAGTCGGAATTTTGACTCTATAAGGCGCCTTTAAATGATGAATCTCAGACAGCCATGCGTGTACAGGAGGAAAATTAGTGAAAGGTAACCAGGGACAGAAAGACTAAAGAAACCACGTACAGAAGTAGAGCAAGAGACAGAGGCCGTTTAATAAACAGGTGGTCGGGTCTTCAGCCGAGACTTAAACGTCTCCATCGACTGCGAGTCCTTGACCTCTAAGGGCAGGAAATACCAGAGCCTGAGCGCCAGGCGGACAAAAGCCCCCGTGGTCACCCCAGGTTCGAAGCCTGGAGTGCGGCAACGCTGATTACAACACGGTTGGTATATCTCAGAGATATCAGTGACATTTCATTGGGTAAAACGCCACAGGGGGACTTATGATGGTTAAATGTCAACATTTGCAGGGCAGTTGCCCACACCCTGTTATTAAAGTCACAGCTGTGTGGAGCGAGTGCACAGATGTGACCTGTCTGCCATATTTCATGCCCCTGAGCGTGAGCGAGCGTCTTGCGATTGCACAGCATACGGAGTGATCCATTTACAGATGCCCCACTGATTTCTAACGACCTTCTTACTATCCTCTCAACAGGTGACTCAACACTCTGAAAGTGATGGGAGAGTATTCAAAGATTGAATAAGTGCAGTGAGATTGGTGTGAGACATGTGTCAAGGCTTTGAAAAAAAGTGTTTTATATTTAATCTATCTTTATTATGTTAATGGGGCATCTATTAATACACCACCCTGTATAAAAATAATAATATATGCATTGGTTAGATGTAGTTCGTACTTACCGGTCCAAAGTGGCATTTTCATGTGACCTCAGCTTGTCTACCAGCGACTGGATCCCCAACATTAGGAACTCGTATCTGAGATGAACTCGGAACTCCATGTTTTCCTACAAAATAACAAACAAACAGCAAAATCACTGTAGTACAGACGTGGACGTAGCTACTTAAAATGGTAAAGGAGAAATACGCGTTTTGAATAATAGACAGGTAGAGTTCATGTATTTTAGCAGCAGAGGGCCCAACGTACATCCTGCGACAGTATAGATCTTATTACAGTACGGATTTTAGGTCGTGATAGACAGCAAGTGTCAGCACGTGCTTCAAATGTGAGTCGGCTCGGCGATGCTAGTTGACAACCGCCAATGACAGAAGGGGGGTCTTGAAACATATTTATAAATTTAAGAAGATTTCAAGGGGTTGACATAGCAATAAGCATTTTAATAAACGCACATTTTCAAACGTCACGACTGATAATTAGAAGGTGCAAACTTAAACATCTGAGTATAGTTCTAAAAAGTAAACATTTTTAAAAATGTATGAAGGTTAAGATTTAAAACGCTATGTATGCTCTATAGGAGTCAACTGAAACCTGACACGATGAGTCTTTTGCCCTTGTGAACATAATGGACACCACGAGATGGCATTAACAAATGATCTCCGAAATCTTGACAAGAACGCAACGCAGCATGGCTGCATGTGAACGATTTGTGTACGAACGTGGCTAGTAAGTATTAATTGAGCATTTAATGTCGCTGCCATGAGCACAGGCAGGTTAAGCGCTATCTCAGCTGCGCGTGGTGATCGACACACACCTGCCCCGTTCCAGCGTTGAGGATGGCGTTGATGAACGACATGATGGCCGTCTTCAGGCTGACCTCGTCACGGTACTTCCCTGTGTTTCTGTCCAATTCGGTGATCAGTGTCTGGAATAAAACACGACAGATTGCCAAAATGCGCTGGCACAACATCGCAGAGCTCGACTTTGGGTTGTGTGTATCCTCATGGTTCAAGTCATGCATGGTTATAAACACGGAAGTTTTTACCATGATTCCCAGCGTATCAGAATTAACAGTGGCGTAGCTATTGAGTGTACAGGCGGTGCAACTGCGCTGGTCCCCTGGGCTGGAGAGGCCCAAGCGCTGGACTACGAACAGGGGAGAAACTGGAGAAGGAGATGGATTTCATTCCTTGCACCAGGAACCAAATCCAATCACCAGCACCCCATGTTAGATCACTGAACATTACAATCAGTTTTATTTAAAAACAGGTCCGAGTCCATTTAGGCCAAGATTGATTTTGCAAGGGGAACGTGCGATAAAATGTATGTTACATCCACTTCATCATCAGCCCACTGCTGAATGAAGGCTTTCACAATCCATCATCAGTAAAAGGGGGTTCTTTGAGCACAATTCACCACGCTGGTCAGGGTGGGTTGGTGACGGTGGGGATCATAGCCATCAGAGCACAACAACAGATGATGAAAAAAGTAGAAAAGTGTTTACCCTTTCTGGCGATAATATAGCTCAGGCTTATTTAGAGGTGGGTTGGTGAGGGGAGGGCTGGTGAGCGAAGGGTTTGTGCAGGGTAGGTTTGCCAGGTGACGGTTTGCGAGGTGAATGATGACGACGTGATGGTTTGAATGGTGAGGGTTGGTGAGGAGAGGCTTGGCAACGTGAGGCATGTTGAAGGGAGTGCTGGTGAGGGGAAAGCTGACGAGGCACGGATTGAAGAGGCGAGAGCGCGGCAGGCGCTGACGCAGGGGAGCAATCGCGGCACCTGGAATCGCGTCCTCTCGGCGGCGTGCTGCTGGTAGTGCAGCATGGCCTGCAGGACCTTGCGATGGCCGCCTGGCACGAGGCACACGGCGCCCAGGATCTCCAGCACGGCCACCTTGGTGCGCACGTTCTCCGAGCTCAGGCTCTGCGAGATCACGTTGATGCTCTCGGGGTGCGCCAGCACGTGTGCCCTGCCCTGTGGAGACAGCCCGCGCCCGCCGGCACCACGTGTCAGCCGTAAAGGAGACAACGGCAACATTCGACACGGATATCCCGAAAGAACAGCTGTGAAGAGTAATTCTCATACATCGCGCCCTGTGAAAACCGACATCGTTACGGTGTCCGCTCCTGTGGACAGACTGGCCCCTGCCAGAGGAATGTGGAGTTTTCGTCAACGGTTCACGAGCTGCTGGGCCAGCGAAAATGGGCCCTGCTCCATATATTTACATACATCTATTTCTTGTAGGGAATGGGGACATTCAAGGTCGGGTGAATCTTTTAGAAGTATGATAATAGGAATTGTCTGTCAGTGGTGATTTACTTGTTTGATCAAATGACTCTCAGGAGGCCACCGCAGTTTTTATATTAGGATTCTCTTTCTACCTGCACAGAATAGTTCAGGATACCAGCATAGGCCTGTGTGGATGTGCAGTCATGCACATGCATACACATGCGTTCTCACAATGTAAACATGACAAGACTCGTGGACACAGTGCAACGTTTCCTTTACAGCCCAGCAGATGCTAGGTACATTTTTAATATATAATAATTTAAAGCTATTCAATTTCAATTCAAACTTTATTGTCAATTCTGCCATATGTACAGGACATATAGAGGATCGAAATGCCGTTTCTCTCAGACCCCGGTGTTGGCATATACAAGGACTGAAACACAACAACGAGGGTTTAAAAATACTAGGATAAAAAAAACAAATACTAAAGAAAATTCTAACAATTTAAATATTTACGAGTTAAGCTAAGCTGGGGGTCGGGGGGGGAGACAATAACAAGGCACAGATCTAGAACAAAAACTATAAATATAACAAATATAGTGCAAATAGAACTAATATAGTGCAAATATAGATCAAAAACAAGTGAAAGAAATATGCCGTTCTGTACCAAGTGGCTAGTGCTAAGTGTAGGTGTATGTGTGTGCTTATATGCTGGTATACAAACGTTCTTATGGCTGGTGCTGTTGGACGTGTAATGTCTTATCAGTCAGGGAAGTTCATTAATCATACTACACCATGTGGGTCCATGCAGTTTGGATGCCCAGGACCGGTTCAGATATCACTCGCTGATGATGTTAGCCAGGGCCGGGAATCCAACAAAGGAGTTAGCTTCATAGTATAGAGCGCTAACCCACTGCAGCACATCTCCCCCAGGGTATGTTGTTCTTCTTCTTATTATTATTATCATCAGAACGTACATTTATAATTGAATGACGACGCAGTGGCAGGCAGTCGTATACAGTTACGTTTAACTGTCATAATGTTCAGACATAACAAGATCCGTTCTGCCAAAAACAGCCGCTTTTAAAATCCATCGCCAGGCAACGCCACCTGCGGAAAGTATTAAGTGATGTTGTGCCTCCCACTGCAGATTATGGCATTGTCAGATTCTCGACTTTCGGTGGTTGAGGAAATGCTGTGTGTGCGTGGATAAATACAGCCCTGGTATTCTTTTTAGAAACCACGAAGAACAAATCACAAACAGAGCTCTACATTCCACTCACATTATCATTTTATAGACTGGTGGTTTACTACACAAATTCAGAATAAACAAATACAGCATAACAACACATTTTATTTCTTACCGAATTCGTAAGATTGCTTTTTATACTTGGGTTACAGCTAACAGTAGTAATACACTTTGAGTCTCAAGACTTTTACACGAGGATCCTACCCTTGAACGGATGAAACTAAAGAAGCTCCCATCACATCAAACAGCACACGGCACAACGTGATAACGCATCTAAGAGCAATACACAGCACAA
>JAZEWU010000002.1:18597235-18608250 GCA_036362915.1 Geotria australis | reverse complement strand
AGAGTTTATTTTAAAAACAACTGCTGATCTCGGTATCTGACTTGTGAGTGTGTTCATTCTGAGTCTAGCAGGCTTTCTAGTCAGCGAGGCTGGACGTGACGTCATCAGAAGTAAAGTTTGGGGAAAAACCTAAGAGTTCCACCTTCCATGCGTTGGGGAATTACCATAGTGTGCAACTATTATTATACTTAATATTGCTGTTGTGTGACTCCCCTCTTTCCAACATTCTTCTTAATGTGCAATCTGAGACTCCATTCTATTGTAGTTCACACAAGTCATTATTCTCTACGCGCATGAAGACAATAGTTAAAGCACATCTAGTAGAGCCGCGTATTAATGTGCCACATGCATAGCATAAATTATGCCCTGTTTACACATTTTTTGAAACGAAACGAGTCCGCCGGATTTTTCAGGGGGTTTATTAAAGTCCCCAAACTTCTGCATTCTGAACACACTTGCAGAGCTATGATGACAATTATGATAGCGTTGGGCCTCCACGTGTGTGTGTGAGATGATTTTCAAAATAAATATTATTCCTGTATCATTAGAATCACATACTGATACGTTTGTATCATGACCAATTTAGTCATGCTTGTAACTAAGATCTGTACCGTGTAACATCCCTACTGTTGCAAGATGTCTGTGAAATAGAGCCAAACAACTCATTGGGCCCTTCCTGCTGAGATAAATAAAATATATCTACTGTATGATAGGAAAAATAAATACGCTGTCAGCACCATGACTATATTTTCAGTCCCCATATAGATGGTTTATATAATAGTAATCATTATTCTATATTCTATGTTGTCTTAGATTTGATTTGGATATCCTCAGAATTGCAACAATCTCCTTGTAGCAAACAGGAGAAAAATCTGGCTCAATCAGTGGTTTAACGAAGCACTGCGTCAGCTATTAAAGTCCATTCACAAGCTCACAATCAAATCGTGTGCATGCGAACCAGTATCTACACTGATGTAGGTTTTCACGGAGAGAGGGAGAGCGCTGAGCATGGCTATCCCGCAAGGGCCGAGCTGAAAGACAACGATGTCCAGAGGCTGACCATCGTGCTTCGAAGAATCGCAAAGAAGAAGCTCTGACAAGCAACCATCATGAATCAGTATGTCAATTCGTTTATGTGGAATGTATTTACACTATTTAGACTATTTATTTCACATCGCGCCCACAGCTATTGGAGGAGCAACTATGTACCACAATTATTTTTAAAACAATTATTCTTGAATCTTGTCGTGATCCTGATCTGCTACAATTCATCAATTCACGAGTGTGATGAATTATTGTACCTCTTGTATCGTGAGGACCAGCGATCTGATCAGTAAAAATCTGTCGTTCCCCGCTGAACTTTTGAACTTATTTATTTTGTGCTGTGGACTCCCGGTGTTCACAAGGCCGGTGTTTTTTTTTCAGAAGACCCCAAGGCACCACTTTCAATCACCAGAAAACATTACAGAATTTTCACATTCACCGTTGGCAAATCTAAAGCTATTCACACACACACAAAAATGCGGTCTTTTGCGTAGTACTGATGAGCAAGTTCGTGATTGTGTTGAAGTGACATTTAACTTTACAGCATGTCTGTAAATCATCCGTGTTTATGTTAGGGGGAAGTGGACTGTGTGGAAGGGGTGAGGTCTAGTGTCTTCTCTGCGTTTACATAACCTTTGGAAATACGTATTTGGGTATCCCCTTGCTCAAACAACCCTCGTACCACAGCTGAGTCACATAACGCTATGTTTAATGTAGAGCGCTAACATTAAAACTTCTCGTAATGTAAACCTGCTTATACCCCCCCTTAATTCAAAGTCAGGTTTTATTTCCTTACCTATTTATTTGATGTAACAGAGGTTAAACAGCACCAGAGAAACCCGATTTGTAACGTTTATCACCATTATCATGAGCCATGGTCTATCCGCTGCTGGATAAAGGCCACCCCAAGCAGTTTCCATCCGTCATGGCTTCTCGATGCAGTAATCTCTCTAGCGCCTGCACAAGAGCACATGACATCGCTCCATCTCTCCAATGGTCGTACTGTTCGGTGTGCTCCCTCCTCTGTGACTTTAAAGTTCAAAAGTGTGCTTGGAAGCGTGAAGAGGTGCATGCCTAGAATTACACTAACAGAAGGAAACAGTAACACTTGGATCGGGAAACAAGCAGCAGTCAAAGATATAATTTTAACTGTTATGGAACGTAGGTGGGATTGGGCAGGACTCACTATGAATGTGGGGAAGGCTATGTCCATCAGTGGATAGAACACGTCTGCTGATTATGGTGGTGACAGGCAAAAATCGCAATTACACCACCGTGCACAGATAGGTTACTGGACAAAAATAAAAGACCAAGCCTCTTTGAACATGGGGAAACACTTAGCAGTAAGAAAATATATGCGACATTAAGAATACATTATTGTACACGAAAAGGGCAGATTTTGAACAATTCAGAAAATAACAGTTACAACATGGACAAACTGCACGGGGCGTAGGCGGTTGATTTGTCAGGATGCACATGTGACAGCTGGATGCGAGGTGCTGCACTGCGCTCCTAAAAAATCGCTCACCACCCTCAATGGTATCCTCACGAACCATTTCCCAAACTTGAAGGGTGCATCTGCGATTTCACCAACTCTTCAGAAAAAACAATGAAATGGCTAAATCACTTGCAAGCCAAATGTTTAATCATGATGGTTGTTTTTCAAAGCTGTTCTTTCGGGATAGCCGTGTCGAGCGCTTTCCCTCTTGACACGGCTATCCCGAAAGAACAGCTCTGAAGAGCAACCATAATGGATCGAGCCGTGTAAATCTACATCAAAACAAATCTTTAATCGTTGTTCTTCACAGGCGATATCGAAGCATAATAAGAAAACGAATGGCAACCTTTTAAGACTGCAAACACACGTCACGAAGAATGTCAAGAGGGAAAAAAACCAACAGGAAGCTCCCGGTGGGCTGTGGCGTGGAGGGCGGCGTGGTGGCGGTGCGGAGCATGCGGATGAGCGGTGTGAGCAGACCCACCTGTGAGTTGTTCATCAGGGCCTTGATGCAGCCGATGACCGAGGTGTGGATCTGGCTCTCGGCCGTCTCGTAGTCCATCTTCTTGAGGAAGTTCAGGAGGCAGGAGAGGCCGTCCAACTCAATGAAACGGGTCACGAACCTGTGGCCGTCAGCGGACGGAGGCGATGGGATCAGAAAACCTGCCAACGTAGTGGGCTCAATACTGGGGTAAGAATGTCGTACTGCCGAAAAACATTTGAGTATTAAAACATAATCTATGCCTCGAGTTTCCTGCATGGCTGCTGGCTGGGCTCCTCTCTACCCCAACCATAACGCTGCTGTTAGTGGCTGCGGCTGTTGCCACTAAAACTAGATGGGTGACTGGCGAAACGGGATTTTCCATGCAACAAATAAACATTCCACTGAAACAGCAGAAGGAGTTGAAAGACATATAACATATTGCGTATAATAGTATGACATACCATAGAGAGATAATTGTTTCTGAAGTATTTATTGAGAAAGATACAAAACCATCTTGTTTTCCATTACAGTGTGAACAAAAAAAAATCCATGGGCACGATGCAGCATATAGAATTGGGCTCAACTATTTATTAAGAGGTGGGAGTAATGAATCCAGGAGACTGACATGGTTCATTTAAGATTGCTGGAAGTTTTCAATTGGTGCTCCTATTAACACAATTCTTTTCCCATATCATACTATTCTTTAAACCCTAGAGAATTAAAACAACCCATCGCAATACGTATTATCTTGGCATTGTATTATTCTATAAAAGGTGGATTTCTCTTAGTGCTCCGAGTACAGGATTTGTGATAATAGTATGAAATGACAGCTGTCCCCTATTTTCTATCACACAGCAATGGGTTCTCTAGAAATAACTTTTAAAAAATTCCATTTATTCCAGAGCGACACTCATAATACGTATAAGCCAACACACGTACGTGTTATCCTATTTATAGACATCCCACTGAATTCTCATAAGCCTCTTATTTTCTTATCAAGAGCTGATTGAATTTGAAAAATCAATGGCTCCACATCTTGGAGAGGAGATGGTTAATAAGATATAGTCATCATGCCTCCCTATTATTTTCGTGGGGTACGTATAAATATAATAATAATAGAATGTTATATAGCGTCTTTCACCTGAGGATCACAAAGCGCTGCACAAGGGCCGCAAAGAGAACGGCATGTCAACAACATCAACCTTTGTACTGATGTAGGTTTTCACAGCTCGATGTACGAGAATTGCTTTCCAAAGCTGGTATTTCGGGATAGCCGCATCGAGCGTGCTATGTGACCAGCAACCTGAGTTTGATTCCTCTCCACAGATAACATCAGTGGCATACGATACCTTTCATCACCAAGCCCTCACACTAACGAGTGTGGTGAAGTATGGTCTAACAACCCCCCACAACTAACCCGGTGTGAGAAGGCTCCCATCCAGCAGCGGATTCATAAGGGGCTGCCAGTAGGTAGTTTATCAGTGTTAAAAACGTACCAAAGCAAACACCATTACTGTATGTTACTACGAACAATCTACTATATTATTTATCGTGACATAGACAGCGGTCCTTAAATCAGGCATGAAGCACGTTTCTACAATGGTTATATAACATGCCTATTTTGCTGTACGTTTAAGGACAAATAACATCAAATGTTGGGTATTTTTCCCCTATTGACATTTTGGTTGTAAACTTTCTCAAATTAATAGACACAAAAAAATGTTATAAAACAAACACACAAGTATCAAATATTCATATCCCAATTCACTTTTATCTTTCATCAGATCAGCAACTATATAGAAGAAACATAAACAATGTGTATAGGGACTTTCCAAAGTCAATAAAGTTGTGTTTAGCCAAGCTGTCATGCAAGGGCCTACATCAGTGCAGCCAACACATTTTTCTTCCAAACTGCAGATGAGAAAAATATCTGGGAGTAGGAATCTGCTGAATCAAAATGAGCAAAGCCAATTATGACATCGATGCCTCATACATCATTTCTTGAACATATTCTTGCGTCCACCAAACTTCTGGTAATACCCGCATTTGGCCCGTTTATTGTGAGATCAGCTCCATTGCTGCGCTCTGAGATAATAGCAGAAAAAAATGAGTATTGGTTGCTCGTTTAGTTTCAGAGTCCGAGCCAGGCAAAACATGTTAAGAGTGGACTTTGTACAGGCTGAGGCAATGACACTTAATGACGGAAAGGAGGTTAGTGCCATGAGCCTGTAATCTTTACAAGGTCACACTTTATTGACAACAAACCTCCCAACCGCGTATCCGTCTCTAGCCATTGCAACTGGGCAGAGGTGGCCATGCACACCTGTAACCCAGCACCCTTCATCAACCCGCAGTGGGCAGCGTGGTGACGAATGGTCAAACAACCCACCACGATCGACATGGTGCGGGGAGACCTTCATCCAGCAGTGGACCGACACGTGACACCCTAGATTAAGGTCGACTCAGTAACTGTGCTAAAGCAACAGCTGTTGTATAGTCCCACATTGTTGTATTACGACTCCTGTGCTGATTCTGCAAATGGCTCGTGTGTCTAGGGCCATGAAAGTCATCCCTGCAGGCACCTGACGGCTGAGGAGCAGCGATGTGTCATCCCGATGTGCACGCAATCCCGAAGCTGCTGATGTTTCCCTCTATCATCTACCCGCAGCACTCTGAGCAATTTGAACATTTGTTGCCTTATTCATGGACCACGGGAAAAAAACACTCTATAATCAAATCAACGCGCATACCAGCAACATAAAATACAGTTATTAGCTTGTGACCAAACAAATGCCTCGGTGCCCATAGATTAAATATGAATTAATATAAAAGGAAAACACTCCGTGAGTGAAATGCAAGCAAAGACAAAGATCCCCCTTATAGCCTTAACAGACTGTAGGGTCAAGTGCCGTTAGCGGGCACCTATGAAGGTCGACACGGCACAAGAAGAGGTGGGTGACCAGCACCATGCCCGACCGCCTTTGTCTCCCTCGTGGCAATGTTTACACACCGCACTAGGTACTCATTAAAGGCCGAGTCGACCTAGGAGAGGCCCAGGACCAGTTCAGAAAAATGTCACTGGTGTTGGCCGTGATCGAGTTTATAGCCCAGGGCGCTAACCGCTCACTGAGCCACTGCTCCCCAGCATTCACCAACCTGTTGTATAGGAAATGTATAGAAAATGCTATAGCAACATTTTTAGTGTTGTGCTTTCTGTTTATAAATCTGTCTATACACAATCCCTGCAAGTTCATTTCCTCTCCACATGCAAAGTGTTTTCCTGGGCTGTCATGCATGCACTCCTAGCCTCAATGTGTAGGAACAAGTTCATCTTGATTCACGGTCATAATAATATAGTGTGTTTTTTGGGTCATGCAAAATAAACGCGTAACTTTTAAATAACAATTTTTTCTCAAGTGTAGTTTCAGCCAAAATATTTCTAAATTTGTTGTGCATGAACACTGTTCTGCCAAACTAGGGCCAATGGCTTGATCCCATGAATCATCGATTCGGTAGGATAAACAAAAGGCTGATTTGTTGGGTGTTTAAGGAGTTATGTTTTTGGTTTAAACTGTGGCCTGCACAAGCGTTTGACTACAATGAATTCTCATTTGTTTTCAGTTAAAAGCTCGCAGGGATTCTGCCCTGGTGTAATGGTTAGCACACTGGACTTGCAGGCCCGAGGTCGCCAGTTCGATCTCCCAGACTGGCAGTTGAAGCAATTGTGCGAGTTTCTTAAATCCCCTCAGCTTCTATCCACCTGGCAGTAAAAATGTGTACACCACGGTCAGTTGCTCGGCAGGCCGTTTGTGGTGAGGTAAAGTGTGGGTTCTCCCATCTCTTCCAAAATGCCTCACCAGTAGGGAAGAGTTTTGCAAATTAAAAGTTAGGGGCTCGTCTAGAGCTTCATCTAGTGGACGCCCTTCCGCCAGCAGTGGCATAAGTAAGACATTTCAGGGATTTACCTTTATAAAGGCTCACAATTCACCTGCATTCGATGAGGACTCATCCTCCTACGGGAGAAAGCAGCCTGAGTGGTGGTTTCCACTGACAAGGGGCAGCAGCACCCTGCCTGACTTTAAAATGACCATGCCTCTTCTCTATTTCCATGGGTCTCTCTCCCTTCCATCCCAAAACCCCTTCCCTAATGTATTGAGGCACAAAACTAAGTCTTCCTCATGATGGTTGCTCTTCAGAGCTGTTCTTTCGGGATAGCCATGTCAAGTGATTTCCCTCTCTCCCTTGCGACGTTTCGCCTCCCACGATGATGCTGCCAACGTGGGAGGCAAAACGTCGCGAGGGAGAGAGAGAGATCGCTCGACACGGCTATCCCGAAAAAAACTGCTCTGAAGAGCAACCATCATGAATCAAGCCGTGGAAACCTACATCAGTTCAAATGTTCCTCAGTCCACCAGGGCAGGGCCGAGCCTCGTATTGATGCGGTGCCTCTCTGTAGGACACCCAACCTCATAATTCCCCTGGCCTCTGAGGCCTCCTGTGGATAGGATTTACTCCACAATTCACTACACAGGCACTGCCGTCTCCAGGCATCGAGGAAAACACGGAGAAACACCGCTTCCCAGGCACCGACAGAGAAACTCTTTTGGGGGTTATACTAATCTATTTGAAAATTCCCAACGATATCCCTTCAAGAGGGTATGTGCATGCATTTAGGTTTAGAATCAGCACAACAGCACGTCATGGCTTTTAGAAGACGGGTATTTCCAAAACACCACCCTATTTTATAAAAAAATTCTTTTTGAGTACAATGCTTTTGGTGAATCTGCTGATGTTTGTTATTTGCGCTTGTGTACCACTGCTAATGCATCTATCTATCCAACACAATTTTTTGCTATTATATGAGGCTCTGATAGTTCGTTTTCAAATCTATTATTGTGGATAGCCATGTCGAGCGCACCCTCTCATTCCTTCGTGACGTTTCACCCCCCCCCACGTTGGAGGCATCCTCAGGCATCCTGAGTTCACACTTGTGGGTGAAACATCGCAAAGGAGAGAGAGGAAGCGCTTGACACGGCTATCCCAAAAGAACGAATTCGAAAAGCAACTATCATGCGTCGAGCCGTGAAAACCTACATCAGTACAAATGAGCCTCTGTTGCCAGTATAGATTTTATGCCATGCTTCATTACCTAAAAAACAAGAAGTATATTCACAAAAAATCTAAAGTTGTTCAATTGTAATACAAATAAGAATCCATTTGCCTACATATGGATATGAATCTTTTATCAACACAAATCCTCTCTGCTGTTTGTTTAAACTAATCTTTTATGAAGGAATGTGAAAAATGTAGCATCGGTAAAAAAAAAACTGACAAAATATGGAAGTGCAATCAGTGGGTATGTTTGCAAATGTAATAAAAGCAGGATTATTTCAAAAATAATTCAGAATAGCATGCTCTAATCCAACGGGCATCTTTGGTTCCCATAACAGAGATCTGCTCGTGAGAACAGCGGGGACTGCAAGCAATACACCTGGGGCTCTGTATCCATGGAGACGCCTTGCAGATCAGAAGGTCAGGGCCCAACTGCGGGTCGGGATGCTACGCTAGGGACCTCAAATTAAAAATCCTCCGGCACAGCTTTGAAACATGCACCTGGCAGATGCAGAAAACAGATGCTACGGGGAGGCATGCGGCGACATTACGACATATTTGTTCCAATTTAGCCCACACCGCGCCGGCAGCAGTCATGCATGTTCAGTGCCTTGCTGGGGGTCAAGGTAGAAGCGTTCACGTCGCGACCCCTGTCAGGTAATACTTGGTGTTGCCTGCGAATTCTACCAAACACTTCGAAGCCAAGCTGAAAGACAACGATGTCCAGAAGCTGCCCATCGTGCTTTGAAGAATCGCAAAGAAGAAGTGCCTTGCTAAGCCACCGGTGAGTGGGCCAGCTGCTCTGTGCAGGGTCTCTTTCCCCAGTGAATACATATCTCAAAGATTGTTTTAAAAGCAATTACTTTTTTTTTTACTGTAATTTTGAGATTTCGACAAGACGTTTTAAAATGTTTTTTCTCTCTACCAGAGGTGCGTTGCATTTGCAACATGTCTTGCAAATGTAACGTACGCTGTTATGGTTGTAAGGGTTTTTTAAGAAGTTGCTTAATTTCACATACCATACATGTGCACACAACTCACACAAAACAAGTGGCAACCTTTAATTCTAGCAGATGATCAAAGGGTGCCACAATGGGTACATGGTAACACATCCGACCGCACATTTTTATGGCAAGTGTTACGATTGTGCAAAATGTCAGTGAGTAAATGAAAATTCTGCCCATGCAAAAAAACCAAAAATGTTAGCAAAACACTACACCACATGTTTGTTAAAATGCCTCCAGCTCCTTTTTAGACCTTGTTGTTCTCTCCTACAATTTCCGCCTCAGCCTTCTTCTCCTGACTTCCCCCCACTCCCAGGGCCTTACCTCATGGGCTGGGTGCGCAGGGCAGTTTTCAGGCCCTCCACCGTCTTGTTGCGTGTCTCCACCTCCTCCTGATTGTACGCAAACATGGACTGCATCTGGGGAGGGGGGAGGGCACAGACACAAACTCACCGGTTGTTCGAAAAATCGAAGCCGAGGAGCTGAAAGACAACGATGTCCAGAAGCTGACCATCGTGCTTCGAAGAATCGCAAAGAAGAAGACCGGTTGTTTCCTCAGCAGACGCCGCAACCATTGCGAGCGTCATGTAGAATTCTATACTGGCGGACCCTTTCATTTCATGAAATCCTAGTAATATAGGTTTTCATGGCTCGATCTATGAGAATTACTTTCCAAAGCTGTTCTTTCGGGAAAGCCATGTCGAGCGTTCCTGCTCTCTCCTTTGCGACGTTTTGCATCCCACGTTGGAGGAAACGTCGCAAAAGACAAGGAGGGAACGCTCGACACGGCTATCCAAAAAGAACTGCTTTGGAAAGCAATTCTCAAAATCCTCGTGAGCTGACAGATGTAGTGAGATTAGAAAAGAGAGATGCCAACCAGATACAAATGAGATCATTCTGCTTTCTACGTTAATTAAATTCCTGTGTTTTTCGGATTTGAATTTGAGCAGATACTTAACGCACCCATATTTTTTCGTAAAGCCGGGGCCTCTGGAACTGCTTGGGATATTAATCTTTTTATTGGTTTGCTTGTGCCTAGCGCCGCCACTTACCACCAAAACCAGTAACAACAATAAAGGCAGCGGAAGGACTGGCTTGGCAGAGCCGGCGCATGCCATGTATGGTAAACTCTACTGCTGGATGCGGGCTCACCGTGGCCATCTGGTTAAGGCGATCGATGTAGTAGTCGGGCCAGCTCGTCGCCTGCCTGTTCGGGTCATCCTGTTCCTGCACACAGGGTACGCGATGCAATGAGCAACGTCTTATTAGTCAAGTCGAGTTTATTGATCAAATACACAAAGGTACATGGCAGTGCGATTCTTTGTTCCTGTTCTCGAGCATAGACCACAATATTTCACCTGTTGGTAGCAATTGGAGTGCCATTAAATTAGTGGTTCCAATAGACTGAGGTAGCAAACAAGAGTTTATTGTGTGATAACCATTTGAAATTAGTGGCTCATAAAATAATCCACTATTATCAACCGTATAAATAAATTGGTATGTCTTAAGATTTAACTACCTCATGTGGTGACCATTACTGCTATGGTGCAAAGATGACACCCACACATTTCACACACAATGCTCAATAAAAATACCATTTATGTATGTATCTATTTTGTCGCTCATAATAATATTGGCATCATCATCAACATCAGCTATTGGTTACTGATGTAGGTTTTCACGGCTCAATTCATTCAGAGCAACCATTCTAAACTATTGTCTATCCGCTGCTGTTTGAAGGATGATGATTGGTTAGACACAAAATAAACTCTGACAGAGCAAGATGTAAACACAATGCATAACGGAGATGCAATCATACAACATGTAGACTGAGGATCGGAATGCATTCATTCATTCATTCATTTTCAGAAAC
>JAZEWU010000002.1:18539772-18588778 GCA_036362915.1 Geotria australis | reverse complement strand
AATAATAATAATATGTTTTTCTTTCTGAAAGTCATTCATCAATCCATTTCCACATGAAGGCCTCCCCATGGCACGCTGGTCTCGGGGGTTGTCTTTATCATAATTTATCATGCTTTCTGCAGTGCCGGTTGCCAAAACGGCAGGCGTACAACCAGCTCACGTATCACTCGCCACCGATGTTAGCCATGGATGGCGATCAACCTCAGGTCTGTAGCGCAGTGCGATAACCACTGTGCCACCGCTGCCCATATTACACTCTCATCTTTATAGAAAAGGCACTTTATTCTATAAACCTAAAATCTGTACAAAACGTTTACAGCACTGCTTACAGTACAGCAGTAGGCATTACAGTGGATACATTATAACGTGTACATTGCAGGGGACCGCATACAACTCTTTTTAACGGCCCGTGCACATTGGGTCTATTTCCAAAAGCATTTGTCAGTAGGTCACATTGATGCTGTTCACACATCCACACCACGACACCGGCGGATGAGGACAGGCCAAAGAGCCGCCGTGTTGGGTCGGTGATGTGCCAAGTTTCCGCAGGCTGTCTGCGCCCCGCTGGATCGGCCCCACGCTCTGGTTCCACTTTTCCACGGGCGCCGCTCCGCTGCGCACCCACAGCGGCAGCCATACAAGGACACGCGCCCTCCCCGGCTACCGGGCAATGTTGTTGTCTAGCAAGCTAACGCACGCCGTCTTCCGACGGAAACAAACTTCCACGGTGGACCGGACACAACGGACTATGCAGGTCCCCTGGCACCATCCATCCATCAATTTTCCAAACCGCTTGTCCTGGTGAGGGTCGCGGCGATAGCTCTTTAAGGTAGACCAGACACCCCTTTCCACAGCAACAGTCCAGAGCCAATGCTGTGTGTGGACTAAGACGGACTAGACCCCTGGCTTCAACAGATCTATATTCTTCAACATCATCATCAGCCATGGGTCAACACATTCCCGGATTAAGGTCTCCCCAAGCTGTCGCCATCTCTCATGAGTCAATGGAATAATGCACCCAGTTGATCTCTGTTAGTAATGGCCTAATATATACAATATAGTAGTAGGCTGACGTTTTGATCAATGGTCCTTCTTGAGGGCAAAAAAAGAAAGAGCATGCAGGTTGACTTATGGTTGTTGTACTTGACATTGTGGGCCCCTGAGAAATATATAATAAGGCTTTTATAAAATCAGGGCCATCCAGTATAAAGTGCGTTTTTCAATTACAAGTTAATTTCCCCTCTCTCTCTTTCTGCCCTGAAGGGCCACTTCCAAAAGCATCAGCCGACTTTATAATATTTTTCCACTATAAGGCAGTGTCAATGACTAATGTGGTCAGTGTTTTTGAGCTGTGCCTTGCGTACCACTGCCAACGCAGTGCTTTAGTTTGTTTTTTATAATCTATCGGTGAGGAGGTGGGGGCTGGGTGGGAGGACGGCTGGGCTAGTGCCGGAGCATTTGCGAGAATTGCGCACGGAGTGAAGCCGCCAGAGTCAATCGACGCCACAAGTAAAACACACAGCCTGCTCATTCATTTAGTGCCACAAACTTCGCCTCCTGTCCACACCCAGACACCCACGGGAATCTACCAGGTCAGGAAAACTATTCATTCACTACCAGTCCCCGCTTAATCCTGTACAGGATCACAACACGGACCGGGGTCTATCCGGGCAGACACAGAGCACAGAGCAGGACTATACAAACGATCTGACGCCAGTCCATCATACGCCACCAGGGTCAATTTAGTCAGGCCAATTAACCCAGGCTGCACGTATTTGGACTGTGGGAGGAAACCGGAGTACCGGGTGAAAACCCACACGGACACGGGGAAAACGTGCAAACCCGGCACAGGGAGTCACCCGAGCCGGGAATCGAACCCGGGCCATCCTTGCTGGGAGGCGGCAGCGCTACTCGCTGCGCCACTGTGCCGCCCCTGCTCATTCATTTAGTGCCGCAAATTTTGCCTCCTGTCCACACCCAGACACCCCTGGGAGTCTGCCGGGTCAGGAAAATCAGCGTTAAAAAAACACGGCGGTGTTAACACAACTTGTTCTTTGCATGAGCTGTAGTTGTAAGTGCTGTGTAAAAAAAATAATAATCATAGTTTCCATATTGAAATTGGCTCTGCAACTGTATTTTCTCTACATTAAGAAGAAGGCCATTCATTACTCCCCAGGTTTAATTAAATACAATTAGCATTTAAACTTGCTTATGTCACTGATCGTAATAATTGAGCAAGTGGTTTGTGATTTTATTACTGTGAAATTTGTTGCAGGAAACAAATGTAGAATGCATAACCTTTTTAAACTGCTGCACGTATTGCATATTCTCTGTTATAAACAATTACACATTAAGGTACTAAACCGGTTATTCATAGATTCATTTACTGGTTACACTGCCCTTGAACAGACTGCAAATCCCAATGTGTAAAATAACAATTGGCTGCTTCATTTTCATGCACAGGCAGTATTAGATTGGCCACATATACTCATGGGATGTATCAGATAGCACTGGCTGAATTTCTTTTTATCATTAAAGGCGTGCACTGTGTTAGAATTGCTTAGAAATTCATTTTAAAGCTGAAAACACATCCATGTCATGGGGAAAAATGCTTGAAGTTGTGTTCCTCCATTATGAACTGTGTTGCTCAATAATATTTGTATCCATCGAACTACTTACGTAGATTAATTGAATTCAAAGCTAAAGAAGTGAAATTTTTAAGATGGAGTTCATTTTTGTTCAAAATCTAGCCGATTTATAATGTCAGCCAGTTTACTGAGAAGGTAAATACTGCAATAGGTGGTGGCAGATTTGGAATGCATTCATTCAGCAGTGGATTAAACACGGCTGACATTGATGATGAAAAAATACCCAGTAATGAATCGCCACACTGTAATGAGCAGTGCTCACTGCTACGTGTAAATCCCCAAAACCCATGCAGTGTTGAAGGTATAAAAACTAAAAAAGTGAATTTGATTTATTTATTCAGCATGTGTGTAATCACTGAGCCATGCCGAGTCATGTCAGTGTCATAACAACGAGTACTAAAAGTATATTTTTTCTGAATAGAAAAGTGAAGCTGAATTATAAAGGTTCTCTGAACCCACTGAATGGTTTAGCACAAACGCTAGTATTCACCAGATGATGAAGTAAACCTTCCTTGCTCGATGAAAATGTATTCGTTTTACACCTGACAGGTAATTCTCAATCACTGACAACACAAGCTACTGCACCTCTTCCCAAACGATAATTTAAGGCCTTCTCTCCCACGCCCCACTTGCAGCTTTTTGTGGTACCGCAAAAAAAATGAGAAACCATTATTCATCATTTTATGGGCCACCCCCGTGGGCCTCATGACGAACAGCAAAACGCGTGCTCAATCTCAGCCTTGAACACACAAAAAGGGGGACACTGCCTGATAATGGGAGCCAGATTTTGGGAGTCTCACCTGCTTCTTGCTGCAGTAGATCTGCCACTTTTTCTCTGCGGGTAGGGCGAACATCGCCTCACGGTGCTTCTCTGGAAGGTCCAGCTCATCCTGTGGGGTGAAAGATTTGGGGACGGAGGCAGGAGAAAAGAGCATGAACGATAAGCTTAAAATCCACTTTTTGTTCACGTGATTTTACTTGTATTTGCACCGAAAACAATCCTGATGATGCCTCCAAAGTGGGAGACGATTCGTCGCGGCGGAGAGAGCAGGAGCTCTTCATAGCTGTCCCGAACGAACAGCTATGGAGAGCTATTCTCATACATCGAGCCGTGTAACCCTACATCATTACACAACAACAAAAGGAAAAACACAGCCGGAGTACACAGTATCCAGGCAACTGGGATGAAAATATGAAACGATAGGTGCCCCTAGCTGTGATTTGTGGAGAAAAAAAAGGAACAAAGAAACACAAGAGAAAGAACGGGAAGAAAGGGGAGAAAGAGGGAGGAGATTAAAGAAAAATTGGGTGAATTCCAATATATACGCAGCAGGGTGAATGGTTGAAATCAGCAACGAATCAACAAGACGAGACCAGCCTTCCTCTACAGCATTCGCTAACCCTGCAACATAGCCTCGGAGAAAGTTAACGTTAAGCATTTATAAGGCATGTAAATGCATCAGCAACTCACATCTCATCTCTGCCATTACAATTTCCTGCTGCAATCTAGCCTAGGGGATGTCCAGTGATAGTTATCCCTGTGCGGTTAAGAGTTACGCCTGTAATAAGTATACACAAGGGAGCAGTTAAACGGAAATTAAAATCATCATCAAAATCATAATCGACTGGCGTCCTATCCTGGGTATAGCCCTCCCTTGCGCCCTGTGTCTGCCGGGATAGGCTGCGGCTCACTGCAACCCTGTATACTGTATAGGATTAAGCAGCTTCTGATAATGGATGGATGGATGGAAAATCATAATCATCATCAGAGCTTCCCAAGACGACGCCATCTCACTCGGTCGTGCGATGCAACAATTCATATAGCTCCTGAACACGATGACTTGCCGAGGCCTTCATCCAACAGCAGATGGAGCATGGGTGATGATGATAATCGTGCTATTATGCAGTGCGTGTGGAGACGCTAGAACACGCAGTGGCTACAGGAGCATAACGGGACCACCTACATTGCCACTGCAGTTTGCCTGCATTCACAGCTCCCTTGTAAAGCACAGCACTCACACAATGCACTGGTACCGACATCTATTCCAAAACACAGCGATAGCAATGCGAGGGGTCTGCGAAAAATGAAGATAAAATGCGGCATATTCAATAACAACACTCACACACTTGCGCAAACACGCACACGCACCCACTGGAACACGCCGCGTGTGACCAATAACGTGTAACACGAAACAAAATAGAATAAACCTTACTTCATCACAAATTCGCGAGACGAATACAAAAGAGTAATTGACACAACCGGTGTGGTTAAAATGTTCCGTGTTTTCGAGCAGGGTATTTCCATCACATCACCTGCCGTTTTCACGTTCTTGAGTTTGTGACGATGATTAGTGGGGTGATCTGCGCGTTCGACCGATGCACGACGCTCACATGCATACATGCTGGCACAGGGCCAAACCTTGCCGAGTCTCCATAGGCACCCTGGAATTGTGTTTCGTGCTCTCGCTCCGCAAAGCCATAGGGACTTTCGAGCGGACCCAAGTCCAACCGCCTATGCGTGTAACCTCAAATAACACCGCAGCAGTTTTACGAACCCTCCCATTCAAATGCTGTGTAATATCACAGAGTACAGTGTTCATTCCTTCTCGCGGATCATGTCAGACGCGTGGTCGCCCGCGAATCTACTCTGCTTATACTTGGGGCGTAACCGCGGATAATCACGAGTTATGGGAGGAAGGAATAGGGTCGCGACGTAGAGTAGTTTTCCAAAACGCAACATCTTCCACGGAGAATAGGCGATGTGGGTGACAGGGCCGCGGATACGAGCAGTTCTGCTGTATTCAATCACACGAACAGAAATGTTAGTGTGGCTAAACAAATTGTACATTCCGGTAAAGACTTTTAACATTGTTAATAATGATAAATAGATTACTTATAGTCTAAACCATATATGTACGATGCACTCATTCTAAATGGATGGTAGTCTAATAGAAGCTGCAATAATGACTTGAAAATGGCTCCACGTTATTATTTCTGTTCTCTCACGTGGTTTGGAGCCATGGTGCTGTGGTTAGCATTTTGCATGCTGTGTACAGTTTGATTCCCGGTCATAGCTCAGCGCCGAGTGACATTTGAACCAGTCCTGGGCCACCCCCTACACCGACCCACACTGGCTAGGGTGGTGAAGCTTTGTCAAACAACCCCTACAACCAACATGACGTGCAAAGGCCCTGACCCAGCAGGGGATTGATAAGGGTATGTAGATTTTTACGACACATATTCTCATCTATCTTAAACCACTCTAGTAAAGATTGATTAGCTTGTTTTCTGCATTTCAAAGGCTGACGTGAAACCTTCTGTGGCCGCTTAGGAAAGGCCAAAAGACAAATGAATCCGTGGCACTTTTGTATGAAGAGGACAACGGAGGTAGGGTCAATAATGAAGATGGACCGCGGTGAGATGAAGTCAATTACGGACAGAGCAGCAGGATGTGCCGGAGCACTCGGAACACCGGGCAATTCATTACCCAGGCTCTGCCAGTGGGCATGAAACCAAAGCCCAGATCGACCTTTGGGCCTCACCACACGTCATCTCACCTGGGGACTTCAAGAATACCCAGACGCACCATCGTCTTTTAACAAAATGTCATTTACACCCAAACATACATACACGGGCTTTGCCTCCGCAAGTTTTCACTCAAGCGAAAATGTAGCGATGTATTTTTCCTCCGCTTTGGGAAGTCTGCCGTTAAAAGCTTGATGTAGACTCGTTGAAGGTGATGTTTGTGGAGGTGTGTTGTTAAAGAATGAAGTTGGTGTTCCATTGGATTTGCTCTGGTTGCTGGCCGTGACTAACCCGCATCAGCAGTGCACGCGAACTGCACGTAATGCTGCAAAAACCACCGCTCTTCATTACTACAATGTGGAAAACCAATCTTTCTGTACATCATAACCAAAGATGTGGATCTTTGACTCAAGATATTACCGCATGCAAAAGGGCACAAGGCTATTTCAAACAAACCGAAACCTTTTTTTTCAGGCCCGCCCCCAACTTTTTTTTACTTTGTTCATTTTCCTGGATAAAAAACAGGAGTTTCATTTTACCAAGCTGTGGTATGCTGCCCAAGCCACCTTCGTTATTCAAAGGCTTCTTTGTAAGTTTAGTGAGCCAGGAAAATTGTCATAACGAAAAGAGCAAACATATTTGAAACTCGGTCAGATTTGTTTTGGGAAACAAATATTAATATAAAAATGTAAGAAAAAAAATGGCATCAAACACGTGTTGTAAAGTCTCTATTTATAACGATGCTAAAACCAATAAAGTATTTATTTTAAACACAAATATTATACGTATAGCACATTTTTTTTATAAATAGCTCTACAATTCAAAGGATAGTTCTCTCCGATGCCCTTGTGCAGCGCTTTGTGACCCTCGGGTGAAAGGCGCTCTATAAAATGCTATTATTATTATTATTATTTATTATTATTCTTTGAACACAGACTGAATTCTATCCTTTGTATAATTTACATTTTCTTATGCTTTTCTGATCATGAAAGAGTAGGCCAACACACCTTCTGCAGGGGTTCTCTAGGAGAGTATAGAGGGGCTTTCTATAACTCCCTGGAGTCGAGACTCTTCAGCAGTCAGGGCATGAGAAGGCAATTGCAGGGCTTTGCCTTTATCTCATGATCATACTGTATGCGCGTTCAAATCTTGACAACTGGAACGCAGTGCCTTACGCTTGTCAATGATGTTGCAGGTTCTTAACCATGCATTTTTCAGTGGATGGCATGCTATATCAACACTTCCACACAAAACCAGGAAACGTTGGCAATTTAATGGTCGACTTCAGGCGATCTGGTCCAGTGGCATACACATTTAACAATCCCGTTGTGTCAAAATGATCAAGCTCAGAAAACGTAACATCTTTTGTCAAAATACAAATCAACTAGAAATTACTTGTCTAAACTAAATTCTCTTGAAATTCAAGACACTCTTAGGAGTGGAAAAATGTATAAATACATACGTTTTCAAACCGATGTAACACCATATTAGGCATGAACGTCAGAAAATATTATCGGCAAAAAGCACGGCTGTAAATGCTGTTTGGTCTGGGTGCATGGTGCCGGTTACCACTAATGGCCAGTAAATGGAAAATGACCAAATACAATCGATGGCTTTCTCCTACACCGGGCAGAAACCCACTCACATGTCTCTATGCGCTTTCCGATTTTGCTGGATGGAGCCCATGTGTGTCAACACAATCGTATGGCCGTGAATGTTTCTTTCCCACGCACGTATCGAGCCCAGATGCAGGTGGACATCAGCTATGAAAGCTGCACAAAGCATCAATAATCGTGTATGTAATTGCACTCTGCAACATGCACCTGAAATATGCAGTGACCATAAAAAGTTGGGATTAAAAAAATGTGGGGCAAAAAAATAAAAAGTGACGTAGTAAAAAATCTCACCGTTTGTATACGGAAGGCAAGACAATATTAAAGAAGAAGAAAATAAAGCAGTCCATGAGTTTTTTGTTTAAGTGTGGGAGGGGAAGAAGCCCAGTTTCCTGGGTTATCTGCCTTCAGAGATATGAAAATAGGGGTGGCTGCCAGTGGAAGAGTTCAAATGAGGTCCAAGGGTCAACACTTTGAACCGCTCGTCCAATAGCCCTGATAATGGGCTGCGAGCACACCATGATACCAGTGCTCCACCTGATTGCTGGGAGAAGTTAAAGTGCATGTCATCACGCGATTTTGAAGAAGGCCCACCGTGTGCAGGTGTCATCACCGTTATATTACCCGCATACAATGAGAAGTGTGGCCTCCGAAATAAAAAAAGCAGCCCTGTGTAAGTGCTGTACCTCGGCAATAAAGCTGTAAAGCTGCCACACGCCCAAAGCCATAATTGCTATTACAAAATAACAAATGGTCTCCATGGATACAAGAATTAGGCATTCATTGCTCATCTACTATAGGCAATGGTTACAATTGCACCTTATTTTGGTGTGACCAGTCTTTACCTAGGGGTTAAACACTTAACTTTCAACAACGACCTTTCAATATATTCGAAGCAGCCTTAATCATTTAATTTTTGCTCCTTAGATTTTTATTGGTTGTTTTTTTTCATTGTTGACATGCCGTTCTCTTCGCGGCCCTTGTGCAGCGCTTTGTGACCCTCGGGTGAAAGGCGCTATATAAAATGCTATTATTATTATTACTGATTGTTATTAATATTCATAATGCGTTGAGGATTCATAATGCGTTGAGCCAATCCCCTACCAGGATTATAACTTGGCTGTAATGGTGCAAGTTTAAGAGGACATCCACCACAGAGAAGGAGCGGCGAAATCAGCTCGTGTCCAGGTGCTAAGATGGATTGTTACATCACAGAACCAGGAGAGCTGCCAAGCACTCACCATCCAGCAGCGGCGTGATTGACGATGGTCAAGATGACAGTAAAATTGTGAGCATCAAATGTTTTAATCCTAGAAACGCAAATTCGAAGAAAAACACAGTTTATCTCAAAATGTTAACCTTGCTTAAAGCAATTGCTTGAATCAGACATCACAATTTGACGGGTGACTGCAATCCGTGTTCCTGGCATAAAACCATAAATGAACCCTCGGTGTGACAGGATAACAGGTGGGTCATAGCCTGCGGTGGGTTTGCCATTTTCCTCACTTCCCGATGTGTTCGTGTCCTCATCAAATGAGGCATTCTAATGTGACTTCCTTGCCCCGCGCGAGTCCCTGCACAAAGACGCCAGGTGCAAACGCAGTGAAATGCCACCATGACCAAATGATTCATGGCCACAGGATTAATATAATAACGCTGACAATGGTGAGTGCGATTATGAGGTAATGAATTTGTTATCTGGGCGAAGGGCGAATGTTACTGGGGTTGTTTTTTTCACAACTTCACCCTGGTTACTCAAGGCGGTGAATAACAGTGACGTGTGTGTGTAAGGTAGTTGTAGCGCTGCAGCAGACAGTGCCAAAAGTATACAGGAGAATTAGGTTCTGGTGTATTGAGGAATCAACAGTGGCACTCGAAGAGGCCATATTTTTGTTTGGAGAGGAGAGGGAATTGGAAATATTTTCTACACAGCATTACATTCTGAATCTGTGACCAATTTGAGGCACAAGAGAGCATGCATATAGCCAAGCCTCATCCTACGCCATCCTAAAATATAGTGGGATTACTGGCAAGAGAGGGCAGACTTTTTATATTTTTCCATAACTTCTGAACGTAAGGAGAGACACACACCATGCAGTCTGTGACATAAATGTCAGAATGGGGACCCTCATATCTGGTTGCAGAGCCCACTTAAAAAAAACTATACCTGACCTCTGCTTATGGAATGCCTTATATCTTCACAAATTATGATGCATACATACTTGTCTATTTTTAAGTGTGGCGTGCCCTGTCTGCATTCACGGACACTCTATACAATCCCAGCTACAGTACAGCAAGCACCTCCTAACCACCTCGAGCAAAAAGACCCCAATGAATCCACTGGTTTAATTTTTTCTCTCTCTTTTTCCCGCTCTCTCCCCACTGCAATGCCAGATTAAATTGCTTTACTTTGGAATGTCAGAATATAACAGGCCTTTTGTTCTAGTCTCGCCAATGTGTACCTAAGTAAAACAGTATGAGTGCTAAGTGTTAAGATTGTGTTAATAAAGCGTTTCTTAAAAATACATATATAATTTACAGCAATAAAATGAGTGTTGTTGCTTTATAATAGTCTAATTATACGTTAAATTATGGATGCTAACGAGGTGATTTAAAAATATCCTTTGAAAAATACCATTTATATAAACACTATTGGGGAAGCGGTGGTGCAAAGGTGAGCACGCTGCACTCTGAACCCGGTCATGTGAGTGAGATCCCTGGCCATGGCTAACAGCAGTACAGGGCTAAAAGCAGACACTCCTTCCTTCATCAACCCATGCTGACAATTTTGATAAAGTATGGTCAAACAACCGCCATGATGGATCCACACGGCATGGGGAGACTTTTATCCAGCAGTGGATTGTAAACTGTTAGTATTAAACACTCTCATTCAAGCAGTACATACCAAAGACTTCAAAATATTTTACGCATTAAGAGTGTGCATACTTCACATTTTCAAGCAAAACGTTTTTTTCTCCGTAAGATTTTCTACGAGCACCTGCATAGGAAGTGTGAACATTTTAATGGCTTTAGGAATATTTTTTATGCTTTCTCAGGTGAAAGACTAGTGGCACTGATACTCTGAATTTTTTTTGTAACTTTGGAGCAGAGCTCCTGTGAAAGTTCCCAGGCTGTGGCACTCACGTACGGAGTGTACCACCGAAATTCCCAGGATCTGGTGACTCCCAGGATCTGATTGGCACATCACTTGGCATTGCGTTACCCTCATCTACAGGCAGGTTGGCATTGATGATGAATTCTACTCTCTTTTAGACACTACCATAGCCCATCTGCTACAGGATTTAATTCAAAATAATTGTCTTATCTTAAGTGACAGGCATTTGAGTGAAAGCTTCCTTTATTCAAATAATATTTCGTTCCATGTATTTAGTGATGGACAGCATTTAAAAACGTGTTATTTCTGCATGTACTTTAAAGGCAGGATTGATGCAATAAATATTTTCTATGCATTTCATATTACATTTTTCACTCCGCACACAATAACAGTAAGGGCAGCAATAATTCAAAAATTCCAGCATTGAAATATTTATAGCAGATCAGTTTTGACAATCCTGGGTGGTTTGGCAAGATAAAGTGCGAGCCAAACCCATTCACCTCGTATTATTCTGACATCCTTCCAAAAGACCGCGTAAAATACGGCTTCCAATTGCCTTCCCAATTTCATGCATTGGGCGTTTTATAATAATATATCGTGATTCCAAGAGAAGACTGTGCATTATACCACTTTGAAGGATCTGTATAACCCAGACTTAGGTCGTCAATTTCTAAAATACTACTGAGCAGACGCTGTAACAATTTTAAGTGCAAATGGGTTCCTTTGGGTCTTCAATGAATGAGAAGTATAGCTGGCTATAAAAAGCAAAATGGCCTTGTGTAATCCTTCATTTCAGTTGCTAAAGCTACATTCCAATTAAATACAAGTTGCACCTGTGCTGCATCACAACACGTTGTACAAATGGACACGTTCCAGTCTCTTCCTTCCTTTCAAAATACAGTATGTTTTATACCCGGTTCTTAGCTAATAGAACAGATGATGCTAAAGCGCCGTAAACATAAAGGTGCTACCCTACGTTTGTTCTTGCTCACGACACTGCTAGTTGAAGGGCCTTCACCTCTTCTAAAGGGTATTTTGTCTACTCTGCTTCGCTAGCCAGAAGTATTGAAAGAGGTAGAAGCAGAGGAGAAAGTAAGCAGGTCCGGTCCGGTACAGGGGGGTTGTGATACGACAATACTGGTAAGACATTTAAGTTACTTTTACCCCTGGGCAGGAGCACGTGAGCTGGCGATCGACTCAATGTGCTGTGCCCATTCATACTTCTGGGTGGACAGAGGTGGGGGGATTTTATATACTTGGCCAATTACTTCAATTTGCTCTGCCAGGATAAATTAAACACGCAACATTACGATGGTAATAAAAAAAATCGATATTGCCAATATAAGCAACGCCAACTAGCAGACAAAACAGGTCAAATATTAAATGAATATTATCAGGCGCAGACTGTTAAGAAAGGTTAAGGTAAGTGGACTTGGGCAGGGCATGTTGCTGGCCGGTGGGGTCAAGGCCTACAGCTCTGAGAGCACACCCACCGTGGAGAAGGAGCAATGAAATCAGCCCGTATGGAGGAGCCAGATGGATCGCTAAATCAGACTTTGAGAGATTGCAATGGCCTTTGGGATCGTTTCATCCAGCAATAGATTAATGATGACTGACGGTGACGATGATGATGAGCAGGTATAGGGGCAAACAAGCACCGTCAGACGGCTGAGATTCACACACGTGGGAAGCCACGGGCTTAGAAACAACGGAATTAAAATGAGACTGCCCGACCCGAGCCTGCCTCTGAGTCATTTCCCTGTCCAGCTCACAGCTGTGCTTTGCAAAACGACAATAGCTTCCCTTTCCGCGTACAATAATTTCTTGTGCGTCAGTCGGCACATGTGGCCTTCTTCCACGGCTCTCCAGCCAAGGTGCCGGGTCTGGCTCTATTTCCTTACACTCTGCACACTCCGTGCCAGCAATGCCAGTTGTTTAACTTGACTCCATGCCCACGACTTTTAAATGGTCTGCGTATAAAAGCTAACCGTTGTTATCCTTTGCTTGCATTTTGTGTCACCTAACGAAGTCGTTCTCATGCGATGTCAGCCAAGGGTGCGAATCAAACCCAGGTTCCCGGGTTCATCTTCCCCCATTATGCTGTGAAGTTTTTATAACGCTGCTGTTGATGGTCGCTCTTCAGAGCTGTTCTTTTGGGATAGCCGTGTCGAGCGATTTCCCTCTCTCCCTCGCGACGTTTCGCCTCCCACGCTGGAAGCATCATAAGTAACACTACCATTGTTTTTTGTTTCTCGTTGTGCAATTGTTTTTTTGAAATAAATACGTTCATTGTAAATCTACTCTTCAACTTCAAAACCGTGTGTGCAGTGTGCATGCACATGCATGCTTATAACTGTGAACGGCTTGTACTTGAAAAAAATAACGCGCTGTTTCTGCTTAAGACCTTCAAATGGAATTAAACGTTCCCATAAGAAGCAGGCACTTACACAAGAATGCATATGTAGGGCTGCTGGGAATTATGAACACACGTGACAACAAATTGGGACAACTCCAGCCCTCTAACAAGCAAGATGTTCACTCTTGTAGCAAGGGAGATCATAGTCACCATCAGTTCAAAAACCGCACCGTCGCAATGGACTTAATGAGGTAAAATGAGCAAGTTTATAGAATGAGATACCACTGGATTGCAGATTGAGCTGTATACACGAATGTCCGCTCCAAACTCCCCACCGTCTCTCCTGTGTGCCAAAATACATCTTGACAGTTTCGCGTTTCTGACTGCGTCTTCTTCTTTGCGATTCTTCGAAGCACGATGGTCAGCCTCTGGACATCATCTGACTGCTGATGGCTCGTTGCTGAACATTCTCAATTGCTTAGTAAAAGGTTGATGTGCCCCAATTCATCGTGATGAGTAGCACTTATTTGAACAACTGTTATTAAAACAACAAAAAAACATTAGAAAACACATTTAAAAAAAATCTCCTGATGTTGCTTTTGGCGTCATCACATGACATGCCTGCAGGGTTGTGCCACTGCGTAACGCGATTTCATATCTTCGGTCGTAAAAAATACATTTTTTGAAATCCTCGACTAATGAACAACAACAGAAGTCTATTGATAACAGTGGTAGTCTTATAAGCACATTTGAAACATCCTCCGCACAATAATTAATAATTGACATTCACAGCCTTCTATAAATCCACTGCTGGATAAACGCTTCCCCAATCCGTGTTAGTCATGTGGTTTTTTTGACCACACCTCACTACTCTTGTCATTGTTAGACGTTAAAATGGGGTGCTAAGAATGATTTAGATTCCACGCACTGCTGACTTGAGCCTCAACTTGCTAGATTTCTAGATTACTAGATTTAAATCGCAGACAGAAAGATATTATCGTTTTTAGTTGTGCATAAAACGGCTCCATATTGTCCACATGATCACAACAGCAGTTAGCAATGCCGTTGTTTCCAGGCAACACCCTGGTTAAGCCCCTCGGACCACCAATTTAGGGCACCTTTCCCCTGGGTGGACCTTTTGAAATGAAGGTCAAGCCTGGTAAATGAAACGGCCCTTCACTCAAACACACCCAGACACACCCACACACTCACATGGAGTCATTTCCCCTCTTCCTCTAGCCGTTACCTTGATCTTTGTCTGATTGAAATCTACATCAGTCTCTCGTCGAGTGAAATCAAAATTGCCATGAAATCCCACCATCAAACATCGGTGCCTTAACACTGTGAAAATAAAACATCCAATATAGGAAAATTATTACCGGTAACGGTCGTGCTTTAATCAAAAACACAACTTTGTCAGCTCACGCTCACCGTGTGCGGCGTACAGAGACCCACGGCCCGGAGATATTACCTATCGCGAACGGCCGTGACCTCGGCGTTCACAGACGCGGCGGAGACACGAGTCAACGCAGATAAAGGCGGGAGCTGAAGACAGGCCAAGTGGGACTGCCGCGTGTGTCCGTTTGATGTACTCTGCTCGCGATCCCTCCGCGTGTGTGCGCGCACAGGGACCGCTGGTTCCGTGCGGTCGCACGCTCTCGCCCGCTGAGCCTTTCTCAAACGTCCCCTCCCTGTAGCCGGGGTTCCCACACGCGCGCCCGTTATGAGCCTCCTGGGAGGTGAGCGTGGCGAGAATGAGATCGACCTCCTCCCCCGAAGCCCCCCAGCCGCCGCCCCCCGCAAACAATCAGCGCCCGTGTGTCGTAATCACGTGAAGCAGAATGTTCGCAAGGGAAATCGTTTCCTGAGTCGCCCGAGATTTACAGGAAAGTGACGCTCAACTGCAAGCCAGGAGTGAAATTCAGCAGAACTAGATGGAAATTTGCATCAACAATTATGCTGGGGTTTTTACACCATTGTCTCTTAACATTTATTATTTGTATTTTTAGTTTATTTTATTCAACCGTGTTCAACATCGCGGGCCAGTCGTCAAAGACACCAAAAGTGTTACACTAGTTTATATTTCTATCAGATGATGATGACTGTCCTTATGTTTGGATTACCTCCCATCACTTAAGTACCACCACGACTTAGAAAAAGTTGCGTAAAGTGAAACATTTCCACCAGCCTGCTCTCAATCTTCTAAAGTGACTGTCAAGGGATTACGGGTATGCAGAAAATGCTCTGCTTTGCTCTCCACTCCTCTGCAAAGCGGAACAGTCTTTGGGGAATCATTATTTGGGAAAGCGAAACCTTATTTTGTAATTTACCAGTGTGTACACGGTACCTCTGGAATCGCACCTGCTGTAGGTACAGTCTTCACATTCTATACAGGTATAGGTAGAACCTTCACATTCGAACAGGTATAAAAAGCATACCGAGTGAGTTCTGTAGGTGCCGTACTATGCGCTAGCTTAAGCGATGAGATTTTGGCAATGTGTAAAAAACGTTAAGAACACACCTCTGGTCAAGGACGGGTTCTCGTTTTACACTGGAGAGTTATGTAGAGATGAAGATGAGGCTTTGATTCTTCTACATGCTTATTAATTTGAAAGATGAATATGCTGGTAAAATATTATGGGATTTACATGACAATAACACCATAATTCACCCAGGAAAACATCACGGGAGTTGTCAGTTCAAATGCTTGTTGGGCATTGACTCAGCCCATCTTCTCTCTGGGGATGGTAAAATTGGTACAGGTTTGTGGGGAAATCAACAGTGGTTGTCCTATGACTAGACGTTGATACCACCCCAGAAATGTGGAATTCCCACTACTGGCTCAGGGCTGTAAACGGCCGATGAAAACCGTTAACCCGAGCAGGAAATCACTCCGGTTCTGTACACGACTGGAAGTCAAGCACGGACAAGAGGATTAACGTACATTTAATATTACAACGTGTAACATCTAACTGCACAGTATTCATGCAACGTCGCGGGCGTTCGTTCAAAGAGACAATGACTCAGAAGGGCGAGGTGGGACGGGGGGCAGCAGAGGGCCGTGCGATAAGCCAGACACCGCGCGATAGATCGAGGGGCTCACCACAAGCTCGGAGAAGCGCATGTCCAGCTCCTCCTGAGACGGCATGGGCATGGGGGCCTCCAGGGCGTGGATGGACGAGACGTGGTCGCGGTGCAGCGTGAGGCCGTGCGTGATCTGCGGGGGCTCGTCCCTCCGGCACCCGTCGAAGCAGCAGAGCAGACACCACAGCCCCCGTGCTCGCTTTCGTGGTGCCATGGCCTGTGCTTGGTAGATCTCTATGTCCTACCATTCATGCCACCCTGCGGGGGAGCACAGTGGGGAGAGAAGGAGGGGTAAACATTGAGTGGGAGCGAGAAGTTGGCGAAGAGGGTGATGGGATTCAGTGTCTAAAACAAAGTCCTCAAGCGTGACACGGTGCAAAAAAACGGGTTTGTGAATCACAGGAGGAGCAAAAATGTCAACTTCCGCACAGGAAGAGGAAATTGGACGCATTTTTTGTTTCACTAAATATAAACATGATATATTTACGCTAAAAAGGCCTTCACTTGTAATCAATGAGATCTGTGAAAAAAAACAACACCGCTTTATATAGTAAATAAATATTTTGTAATTTTGAACTCAGCAGATTATTTGCGAAATATTTTTAAAGCAATTACTTTGGTTTACTGACGCTCTATTTATCTGCCTCGCTTTCTGGAAACATAAATAGGGATTGTAAATTACACTTTGGGAAAAACAATAATAATAAACTAATCGGACGTCGTCTCTGATTAGCGTTTGGGGGCCTAACCAGGCACGTCACAGCCGCGGGTGTTGCGACACCTGTACTTTCACAGAAACATGATTCCATCCCCCCCACTTTTTCCTGCAACACCCGCGGCTGCGACGCGCCTGGGCCTAACAATGTGAAATGTTTACTTTTATTGTTGTTTTTCTACCCACAAAATGTGCTCGCACGCGAATGCCCTTGAGAGTGCCGCACATATATTTATTTCTGCGCACACAGCCAGAACCCGTGGGGATTTCGGATTGGGTGACAACCGTTCGCAGGTGTGAAGGAGATGAACTCAGCGCCCACACCTCGTGTCGTTCACAGCCAAGAGAAACAAACACGGAGACACAAGTTTGTAATGCCCACACACGCTCCGACTCGCTGCAGCCAAACAGGCCGCACGCCGCGGGCACTTCAAAGCCGGCAGACGCTTATTTCAGCACTCGGAGTCATCACAAGGAGCGGCTATAAACCGTAGCATTTCTGTGAAACTATTTAAAGCATCTAACTGAATGTGTGTGTTGTTGTGATACTGCGCTTGCCTTGGCAGTCGTGCCCAAGTCCAATAGAGCAAATTAACAAGGCTGTCAGTAGCGCTGCGCGGATAAGAAAACGTGTTATACATCTAGTGTTTTAGGCAATGGTTCCATCCTTGTAGCAGAGTGACCAGTTTCTCTGCTGTTCTGAAACTGTAGCTAATTGGTTGCTAATTGTGATGATGCCACTCATATTAACATTGTTACGCATGTTTCTACGAGAAAAAGCACATTGACCATAGATTGCAAAGAAAACAGTTGTACATAGCCATCCGTCTGCATTTCAGTTTCACTTGACTGAATGACTAAATCAGAGGGTACCCAGCCTCAACAATGTAACCACCATGTCACTGTCAGTTACACGATTTCAGATATAAACTCCAGACGCCTTAAAGATGTGGGTAATCATCACAATACAACACATAACACATACACGATTGCAGTCAGCGACAATAACATTTCCTCATCACATGAAACAGATGTAGCATCTTCCTGCATCAAAGAGCTGCTGTACATCTCTTGCTGTACCTCAGTTCCCAACGCTGGCGCAACGGTCGGACGAACCCACAGGAGAGGGCTTTACACCCTGCGAGCGGAGGGAACGATGGGCTCCGTGTGAGACGGCTGCTGCTCAATGAGTGACATTCCTGAAACGCTCGCTCGCGACTACATCCTCTGCACGGTAGGTAGGGCGATGGCACACATTGCGCGAGCGTGCCTTGTCCTCTCTCGCTCTCTCTCTGACAAGCGATGAAATAGGCCACATGTTTCTAATAAACGTCAATCGCCGGCGAAGGTACGCACGCAGCTACCAAAGTCATTCCTGCGCGCGTTATCGCTGACAGGTCCCTGCGAAATGAACCGTCACGAAATGAAAATCTCTCTTTCTCAGGCGTCGGTCAACGAGACATACCGCGCGTTTAAGCGTAACGTGTTGACGCTTGCTTTACATTGTTTTTCATTCGTTAATTCCTAACTTTTTTGGTATCAATCAAGCTTATCAGAAGGGGAAACAAGTATGTGGGTCTGGTAGCATGCAGCACAAATAGAATCGTTAAAATGTAGTCGAGAAGCTGGGATGTTTATAATGTTGTCAGCAGTTTAAGAATCTAATATTCAAACATGTTCTAAAGCAGAGTTTGAGTGACAAATTATATTCCTGGGTTTCAAAAGACAAAACAACGGTTTGTCATTAGTCTCACCAGCTGTTTTTACTTTTTGATGTTCTAATCAAAGTTCAGCATTGGTAAATGAAAGCAGGTGGAGTGGTGGGTGTAGTGGTTAGCGCATTGCAATATGAACTCGGTGACCTGGGTTCGCTTCGCAGCCATAACTAACATCAGTGGCGAGTGATATCTGACCCGGTCCTGGACCTCCCCCAATCACCAACCCGCATGCAGCAACACGGTGAAGTATAGTCAATACTCCCCCATGACTGACACTGCAGGGGGAGGTCTTTACCCAGCATTGGCTTGACAACGGCATCCAAATGAAAAGACCAGTGGCAGTGTTAAGCGGGCGCATGGTAGGTCGAAGATGGCAGCCTATGCCATATTTATACAAATACAGTAATGCAGGATGACAGGAGTATGTAATGGTCTGACAGCAGCAGGTGCTCGCGGCCCACGAGACCCTCGCGGCCTTGAAACGGGCGATGATGGAAACAACTAGAATTGTTTTCACGGATAAAAATGCCTACAAACGTATTCCATTTCCTCGTGCGGCCACAAATATCTGAAAGCACCGTATTCTTTCCACGGGTTCAAAGGCAACCGCTGTCGCGGAATTATCAGATAATGACTTGGTTTGCCAACATGCGGCGGTATAAAAATGTTGGAAATAAAGGTCGATTAATTATGTCTGCTGGCAAGTTGGCAAAAGACGACACCAGCTTAGCCTTTTCAGGGAGATTCGGCGGAAGGGGCGAGATGCCAACTATGATGGGCACGCTGGGCACAAAGACATTACGACCCACTCACGAGTCAAAACGATCAAACTTGCGGAGTTGGAGAGGGGGATGGTTTCAACGGAGGAAGACACCAGGGGTAGGAGAGGGAAGAGGGCGGAAAGTGGGCAGCCACGTTCTGTGTGGGTGCCCGCTTGGTGGAGTCATCCCAGTTTGCAAATCCTGCATTGGGCTACCGCAGGTGCGCAACGCACAAGGAGGGGGGACTGTAGAGGAAAGTTGAAACAGAAGGGCACACTGTGTATAATTTAGGCCGTAACCATCAGGTGCGCGGCAGAGAGAAGGAAAAAAATCGGCACCACATGCGCGGTTCAGCACAGGTGCACGAACTGTACACACGCGGATGAAAGGCAATACCGTTTAAAGAATATTTATTTCATTTTTGCACAAAGATCAAATGAAACGTGCCACGTACTGAAATGTGTAGGTAAAATGCCACATGCAAGCATTATCCATTGTAGCAAGAAGAAGGATTTTGTGAGGCAAATTCGTGTGAAGCTCAACATTGCAATTTTACAAAAAATACTTTAACTGCATCTACGAAATAATGTCACAATTATTTTTGAAACCATTAGGCCAGGAAAATTAAACAAGCTAAACAAAACCACTTCAAATACTCAGCTTAAACAGCTGCAAGCTTATATTTACACTGTATAGACCTTGCACGTGTCCAACGATGACAATAGCAGCCGCCACATCATCAGTCATTGCACACTTTATGGATAAAATATTCGTGCAGAAATAAAATCAACTCTGTGTCGTCAGCAGCAGTGATACAATCCACTCCACCTCCTTAGCATTTGCATAAACATCAACAATTCAGGGCTGTGATTCGATGCAAGGTTTCATTCATTTCTGTCTCGTTTACACCGTATAAATTATACTTTCATCTGTTTTGCTTATACAGTTTGGTTAATTCTGTCAGTATGAAATGTTACTAAATTAGCAGGTCGTTTCACGAATACATTTGTTTGCGATTCTTGCAAACGTAATTTGACACTTATAAAATGAGTCTCAACAACTAACATTAAATTAACGACGCACAGTCACGTCACCGTTAACCAGACGTCGGGCCATTCCTATCGTCTCTCCAGCTCACGTGAGCGAGGCATTCGGGTGTGCGCAGAGAGCTCGGCTACCACAGAATCACTCCACAAGATGCTGGGTGGGCGCCCATGTGCTCTTGCAATTTCAGGACTTGGAAATCTGACACAAGGGCGGCAAAAATCAGTTGGGCTCTTATTTGTGGACACGTGCGTGACGAGCGGCCATCTAGATCGGAGACCGCGGCGCAGCGTTTCCAGCGCAAGTTTGACCGCGGTGGTCCCGCACATCACAGGCATCCAGAGAGCTCTAATATCTCCCCACGGGATACAACTGAAAAACTAGTCCCAAAATCCAAGCAGTGGCGATTAGATGAGATTTTATGTGTTCTTGGTCGCAATTTATTTTTTTTAAAGCCAAAGCATCGTTGTGTGAACGTACTGCGACTAACGCGTAGGTTGTGCTGTACAGCTCTGTGGAGGCTTCGGGTTATACTGCGTGTTGTTGGGTTCGACGTTTCGCTTCATGAGCGGTACAACCCCGAAAACACAGCAAAGAACTTTTTAATACAAAGTGAAATAAAAGGTGTTGCGGTACTGACAATAAATAACCTGCATGCAATGGTTCATTTGTATTTGAACTATAAAAGACAAAAGTGGAGACGTCTGCGTGTTAAGCATCACGATTTCTAATTGGTGAGCTTACTGCTTAACTACCACGATGTTGTTTAGGAATATCCCAAATTATTTCCTGTGTCGTTTATAGGCCAAAACAATGTTATTTAGTATAATTGTGAGTCAGAGTCGTTTCTTGTAATTTCGTCGTAACTTGACGAAATTGTGCCTCATGGATTTCAAGACCAATATTATCCCAAAACATTTATTTAAGCAAGAAAACTCTGGACCTGTTTTGGCTATCTGGGTCTCATCAGCAGTCAGACTTGTAAACAAAAGCTACTGGCGGCCTGCCAGATGTTCTTGTCAAAGAGCACTCCATCTAAACTATGGGGCCCTATTCAACGTAATAATTTTACATGCAATATTGCATTGTAGCTGAAATATGAATGCAGGGTGCTTTCAAGATTACCACAAGAGGCCCTGTCCTGAGATGTTTTCCCCCCATAACTATTTCACTGGGTTCCACAGCTTAAGACATTACATAGCAGCAGTTCGTCTGAAAGGGATCCTTTCAAATCCTTTCCCTCAGTGCCTTCCTTTTTTTATTTAACGCTTCAATGACCCCCTGAACAGCAAATTTTAGTTGGTATCCAGTCCAACTTGGCAAATAAATCTGTCCGCAACAACCACCTCTGAAATACGCCAGCGACTTGTCACGTTGCAATGCGAAAGATCCTCAATTATGCTCCAGTGACATCAGCCGGATTAAACTGACGCACATTCTGCGAATCCATTAAATCCAAAAGGGTGCACAGGTCTTGGGTGAAACTTTCCTTTCATGTGGAATGTAGAGCGGCAATCGGCGCTGCCCGAGCAGCCACGCGTGACATTCGGCGCGGGCCCCGGTTCAGCGCGTTTCTGATTAAACGGGAATCGCCCTACTTCCCCAGCAGGCTGCCTGTACTGTACGATGATAAAGATCCCCCCCGTATAGCCTCAACAAACTGTAAAGTCAAGTGCTGTTAGCAAGCACCTCGGAAGAACAGCACGGCACACAAGGGGGTGGTGGTGGTGGCCAGCACCACTCCGGGCTGCCTTCGTCTCCCCAGTGGCGATGACTTCACACAGATACCCAGTTGAGGTTGGGTCAACCAAGGGGAAACACTGGACCGGTTAAGAAAATCGTTACAAGAAAATCGCCTTGAGCAGGATTTGAACTCCAGTCGCAGGATTTGTAGAGCGGGACGCTAACCGCTGCATCACAGCTCGCCGCCAGCTGCACACACAGTATTACACATGTGGCTTCACGAGACGGTTAAAGATGATAACGCTTATCGGCAAATTTGTAGAAATCAGTGTGGTGTGCATTGCTCTCAGAACCGGCCTGATAATTCAAATAACACGTTCATCAATAACAATGACCTAATGAGAAAAAATACAGGTCATCTCTCTGCTATGAAGAAGGGCCATTGCCAGAAATGTCACCACTTTGTGATTTTTCCTCTCTGGGGCATTGTTTTTGACGCATGCGTTGAGTCCTTGTTATTTGTACTTGTGCACCACTGCCAACGCAGTGATTTATCCTCATCGTACATTTTATTCGTCCAAACGTTTAAAGGAATAAAAAGCAATTCAGGGATCTATGCTGAGTTTATGAACGTTGCTACAAAAACAGAACGTTTTACGCCATTAACTACCTAAAAACCGCGATCTCACTCTACGACGATGGTTATCAAGTGTTTTGGTTTTAATAATGAGAAAAACATGCACTTTGGAACTTGTGTTCCCGTCTCGCGTCTCCCAAAGGTTTCCCAATGTTTGGATTCACACGAAACGCATTTTGCAAGACCAGCACGAGCTGTGAGCAGATGGCTCTAAAGGTCTCCTGGCTCAGAAGCCTGCAGCAGCATAAATAACAGTGACATATGGACCACGTCTGACAAGATCCAGGGGCAAGAGTTAAGTTATTTCAGGCACAGGGAGCACTGCCTTTGTGGTCACGCGAATGCATATCAAGCACCCCAGCATCATTCGCACGGACGACACGAAGATTGGCAGTGGGATCCGGGGCCAGTCGGCGCATGCTCCGGTATGGAGGCCCACTCCAGCACCAACAGACTGATCCAACGTGAGCCTCTTTAAAAAACACGGAGTGGAAATTTAAGGTGACTTTTATTAGTTTTCGGCCGAATGTTGGTAAACTTTTCTACTCGAGAAAGTTGCTCCATCCAGACATGAAAGCGCCGATTACAAAAACACACACACAGCATTAGTTACGGAAAATAGTACAGTGAAAGGTGAAATACAACAGCGCCGTCGCCACGGCAAACATTTCCAAAAGCGTTTACATTTCCACACGTCTCGAAATACAAACTGCCCGCGGAACCACTGCATAGCGATTTTCCTATTCGCCGTAACAAAAACTCAACAGACACTTGGTCGAACGACTACTGCGACACTGCGGGGTCAATGTCCATGCACAGTAGTTCAGTGATTCTCTCAAGCACGTGATTGAGCCGAGCTACTTGGCCTTGGTTGAAAAAGCTCAATTGAAAATATAAATATATAAACCTTCGTGGTTTCTGCTGCACCAGTGCCAGGATTCATGTGCCTCTTTGAAGGCTCAAGAGAAGAAGGAACATACGCACAAGGAGACGCAAGGAGTTAACGTGTGCCAAGTGTCCTGCGGGCATTGTTCTCATGAATAGAGGCCATGTAAGCTTCATGTGACCGCAACACAGGCCCACTGTGGGGGCGCTGCATCCATTACACAGATTTGCATCCTCAAAGCTCCGGCTGTTGCTGCTAGCTCTGCCCGGCGGCGCTCGTTGCTTCCGACACGAAAGAGGAGTAGGGATCATTGGAGACCGCTGTACGCCACTTCATCTTGGCCGCACGTGGCACCGCTCGCCAGCCAAGGCGTCTCTTGGACAGCGCCAAGTACAAACGGAGAACTTGCGACCTCGGAGCGCCTGTGCCAGAAAAAGCCCTATTGTTTCGCTGGAATCCAGCAGGCATTTCATCTTAACCTTTTACCAAATAAACACCGTGTCTCGGGTTTTTTTTGGGGCCGGACCGAACGCAGAGGCAACCCGCCGCCGTGATATGAAACACGTGCGACTTGATCTCTGTGACGGAAAACAGATGGGCGCCGAGAGATGCTCAGGGGGGCAGAGCTGGACTCCCGTTCATCAGGCGCGAGGAATTCAATCTGGGACCCGCTCTCCTCCCGGAGCAGGTGAAGGTGCCGCACGTGTGCCCTGACGTCGTGTCGACGCGCACTCCATTATGTCGCGGAGAAAAAACGAACACATCCACCAAGATTGATGTTATCTACGCGCGAGACAAACTGCTCGGCCACTTGTAATTCAAGAGCAATGGATCAGCTGCTGAGTACCGGATTACTTAATTGTTTGCAGATTACCGTTAGTAAAGTATGTGTGCAGTGTCACGGTCAATTTCGGAACAAAAATGCCCATTAATGGTAATGGTTCTAAATACATTTTCAGATACACACAAGCAGAGCTGTGTTCTCGTCAGTAATGTTTTCCACGTCTCTTAACTTCTTAATGGTGCAATTTAATGCTGCATTTATTGCACGCATGCTGAGGCTACACTGCGTTACGCTGAATAGCTCGCGCGTGTGTGAACATGTTTGTGTGTGTAAATGCACAATATCCTGCTGTTTCGTAAAAGTCTCTCCACATTTCTGATGATAATGCATAAATGTGAACTCAACAGCCAATGGTTTATATATTCAACAAACCGACCTCTACTTGGACTGTTAGGTACAAATTGTGCCTCAGACGAGTCTACAGACACTACTTAATGATTGAGGTCCAAGGATTGCGATTGATTTACACACGTGCCAGCTCTTGTTTTGAGGGGGACATTCCTGTTTACTGTGTGGCCATAACACTATAACGATGTTTAAATGAACGGAAAGAGCTGAGACAGTAATACCAACACTTATCAATTTACGTGAGACCAAACATTGCCAAGGCAAACAGGCGCAGCTGGCACTGACTTTGGGCCCTCTCTTAAAGTTACTGTTTTGCTTCTACACTACTCGCTGCCCTGCATGCTGCTTATCATAGATTACCCAGGCAAAAGGCTCTGAATAAATAATTCATGTTCATCATGTAGAATATATCATTCAACACGTATTTAGAAGACAAACACATTCTGCGACAGTGTATAGAGTGGTGTGGCACTGGTTCTTGCAGTGAGCTGTGAACCCAGCAAACCTGAGTTTGATTCTTTGTCAACACAGTTAACGTCACTGGTGATTTTTCTTAACTAGTTTTCACCAACCCACACAAAACCAATAAGAATCACCAAACAGCCACCCTAAGATCAACACGGTGTAGAGAAGCCTTAATTCAGCAGCGGATTGACAATGGACTAAAGTGTATCATTGTTATTACCCTGTCTATTGCACAACATAGTAACCAGCGAATGTAAAAGGCCACAAGTGCAAAACCAAAAAAAGAGATGGGAATGCTGTGGCTTAACTGCTGTGGTGTGGGATTCAAAGAATCAAAGTTTTGTGACAACCCCAGACTATTCGAGCACGCAGGGCTGTTTCCCTACCAACCTAACATTCGATCATGCCCACACTGGGAGAGAGCTGCACCTGCAGCCACGCTCTGCTGCGTTTTGTCGCCAATCCCGTGTCGCCTTAATTGTGAAACCGTTGAGAAATCTGACATGGGAATGCACGTAATTGGTGTTATTTTTAAAGGGCTGCTCAAGCTGGGTACTACATGCCGTGCATTCCAGGTCTTGCGATGTTTGTTGATGATGCTGTCATAGAGCCTCCAATTCACACACTGCCAGGCACAGTAACAACATTATGGACCTTGCCACACGGACGCGACACTTATTGGTAGAACCTGAAATTGGGTTGATGAGGCACCAGTGGACTGTTCCACGAAGCCATAGCCAAATGGTAAAAAATGAAGGAACATCTTTAGACAGCGCTCCAAAGACAGGGACGTACGTAAAGCAAATCGCCAATTGACAAAACCTGCACTGAAGGTAAGCACAAATAAACCTCACCTCTCCTCCCCCCAGTTTACAGCCAACGTTTGTAGGCAATGGCAAATACTGCGGTTCACCTCACTGCATGCTGATTGCATTTCATGTAGGCAGAAGCCTTTACGGCAAGTTTTAAAACAGCCTGGTTTTTATATGGCCCCAGTTCCCCTGTGAGAAAAGATGACAGTTTTAAAATGCCTTCCTTATTCACCGCTGTGTCAGCACAAGAGTTTCACAAACTTTGAAGAAAAAGATACAAAAAAAGCAAATATGTGTGTTGAAATAATGTACAATAAATTGTATTACGATGGAGCAATCTGTTCATAGGAGCTTCTAAATAGTGTTTTGATTGTTGTGCTTTATTTATACGTTCAGGTCAATGCACGCTTAATCAAGTACAAAGCCTATCACGTCTCATAAACCAAAACATCAATATTTGTTCTACGGAAAAGTCTTGTGAGAGCGTAACTGCCACTGTTGCTCTGGCTTTTTCTTGGGGAAATATGAGCATCGTGAACCGCATCCTTCAATAAGACTACAGCTTCAGCCAAAGTATTTTTATACAATTATCCGAGATTGTTGCCACATGCGATCCAGTAAATGGGTTGAGAAGCGTGTCCTTAGCAGGCCCAGGAGTGAGCACAGCGCAGGTTCTGCTCCCGAGATCCTGACATGGCCCCTCAGCTCTCCACAGACGCGGTAAGTGGAAACACATTCTTCACCTCCTCCTCATTTTTTTGAGCAAGAAAAAAGTACCCGGTACAAACATTTCAGCTTAACTTGCCAGAGACACTGTGTAATGTAGGAAAGGAAACAGAGAGAAAGTACAGACTCTACAGACTTAGAGAAGGAGAGACAGTGAAGGAGGGAGGGAGGAGAGGAAAGAGAGAGAGAGAAAAAAAGAGGGCCCTCGGGAAGAGGGAGTAAGAACGAAAGTGAGGAGAGAGGTGAGGCAGTCCGCTAGGGTAATGCCTCGTAAGCTCCCTTGAGGCCTGCTGCTATCTGGCCTGACTAATGTGCAATAGCTCTCTGGGCGAGGATATGAGCACGCTTTGTAAACATTGGTAAACACTTTGGTTCACTTCACTGCAGGCTGATTGCATATCATGTGGTTTCGAGAGCTTTGCGAAATGGTTTTACACTATTTTATCTATTTTATGTCTTGATGTTCCTGTTTTCCATAAAGTTAAGGATCAATTTAAAAACAATCCTTTCCAAACATGTTATTGCACGGATTTGCTCCAATCCTACCAAGTATGGCAGTTTGTAAATATTTATAATATTTACAGATGGAAGCCTTGGGCAGTTCCACAGTTATGGATGTACATTTCGTACACTTTTAAGATGTCGGTGATTATCAGTATAATTATGAAGTGGGATTTAACTTTGGCATAGTATGCCAAACAATTAGGCCTTTAATTAGGATATTTGTTCATCTTTCTTTATAACGGATAAATGTCTATAGAATACAGTACCATGGTCAAGGTAGAAGCGTTCACGTCGCGATCCCTGTCAGGTAGTACTTGGTATTGCCTGCGAATTCTACCAAACACTTCGAAGCCAAGCTGAGGGACGACCATGTCCAGAGGCTGGCCATCGTGCTTCGAAGAATCGCAAAGAAGAAGAAGTACCATGGTGTCAGACTTTCACAAATGGGCCTTATTTTCACAAACTATTACCTTCAAAATGGTACCCAAATTGAATTATTAGGACGATTTGGAATATTTTGCTGATGTTGCATAATTTATGGAAATTCCTATCTGAGACTGACAAATGGCTATTTATAAATTGTAAAGAAATATTTATATTTTGTAGAAACAACTAAAGTTGTATTGGTCTTCAAAAACGTATTCAAATCAATCCCCTCCAAATCTTCATCTGGACACTAGCCATAGAACAAGAAGAATATTTTTAGACCAAACGATAGCCACTGAAATTGTTTACAACAGACGACATATTTTGTAAAATCATCTCCAAATTTGAAAGAATGAACGCACACCGTGCCACCAAACATGCATTACCCTATCAATGTTAATTAAATTAAGAACCATTACAAATGTAAACAAAAGCTACAAATCACTTTACCAGACACACAAAGGTACGTTGTGGTCAATGTGGTAATGTATACGCTCTCCCATCGTCCAATGTTCACCCCTATATTTATACACGGTCAAAGTTAGACCATCACATGTCTGCATAGGTATGCACACTCAACGGCACGAACGCACACACCCATGTACATATTTTCAAACGTAGATTGCCTACCAATATATACGGTCATTTTTTCAATCAACTGCTGGATGAGGGCCCTGCCTCGCCGTGTGGATCATGAGGGTTATTTGACCATACTTCACTACTTTGGCTGGTCACTGAGGGTTGCTGAAGGCAGGGCACATAAACGTTGGAGCATTATAAAGTAGAACAACTGAGTTAGCTGCACTGCCCTTAGCTTATTGTGAAGCAACCAACGTTTTATGCATTGTACTGATGTAGGTTCTCACGGCTCGTTTCATGATGGTTGCCTTTCAAAGCTGTTCTTTCGGGATAGCCATCTCACTGAGCGCTCTCCCTCTCTCCTTGGCGACGATGCGCCTCCTACGTTGGAGGCATCTTTAGGCGTTGAGTGTGAGGTTGACTTTGTTGTGTCCCAATATATCCTGTGTTCGCGTGGTACCTAACAAAGGGTGGGACTTTTATGAAGTCAATTTGATAAACTAACAAGAAACAGGCAGAAAACGTTATGAAAGTCCCACCCTTTGTGAGGTACCACGTGAACACAGGCTATATCGATGGACAACGCAGCCAACCTCACACTCAACGCCTGAAAATGCCTCCAGCGTGGGAGGCGAAACGTCGCAAATGAGAGAGGGAGAACGTTCGACACGGCTATCCCGAAGGAACAGCGTTGAAAGTTGTATGCACTGTCGCTGATCCAAGCACTATCCCAGGCTCACACCTGCTTAGCTTATGACACATGACATGATCGAGCGGATTCTGGCCATTTTGGTCATTGGCCTGCCTTCAAGACAAACGTGGACTAAAACATACAATCTCCACACACACGCGTGCACCAATGTCCGTGGAGATACAATATCGACGGTGCACTAGCACACTGGCACAAACACGCGTAAACACTGGGACAACAAGCCACGGTAGTCATGTGGCACTCAACACATGACACCTCCGATGCAGGACACCCACCACACGCCCTCCGCATGCCACGCATAGCCTCACAGGTGCACGCAACTCAGCCGGTGCTACTTATATCCATGGGAGAAGTAACTACAAGTTGTGCAGAAGTATACTGCACAATGCAATAGAACACGGGCCAAACACGATTAAATGTAAGAACTGCCTACGACATGTTAACATGACATTTATCACTGCCATTGCAAAGATAAGGGGTATCTCAAATGGAAGACACATTTCATATGTTTACAATTCAACGTGGGACCAAAGTTATTATTTTTAGGGTGAAGTGTCACGATGCTGTTCATCCAAACACATTATTATTTTTTATTCTTTACTCTCACAAGACACACGAACTGCCAAGCTGACGTGCCTGGGAATGATTAGGATCTCAGAGGTTGTTGATTGTGAGCTGGAATGCTCCTCCTGGCTTGGCGCTGTTGGAGAAGCGTGACCGTGAGGCTGGTTCCTCGAGAGGTGAACTGACAATGGATACTGTGAAGGTTTTTCTAAAGTAAATAACCCCCATAAATTTGGAACTCTCGAGGTGTAATGCACAACACGTGTGATGCTTTATAGACCGCAGCTGCTATTGGTATTTACAGGTGACAAACTTTTTAAAGGGAACATTCCATTTTATTTAAGGGGCAGCCCAGCTTAGCAATTACAGCAGCGTGTTACAAAGGAGGAAACGTGCCCGAGAGTCCGCCGTGGAGATGGAACGATGGGATCGGCTCACGTGCAGATTGACACGTAGATTGTTGCACCGCAAGATTGTGAGAGATGACAAACGGCTTTTGGGAGGTCTTCATCCAGCAGCATGGAGGTTAAGGCTGATGATGAGAGACTTACTTTTGGATCTGCTTTTTCAACATTAATGTGGACTGAACTATGATGCATACAATGCAGTACTGGAAGTATGTTGCTGACCCCATGATATTGGAGTTTGAATGTACTTTCTTCATACGCTTGGGTTTTCTCCGGACACTCCAATTTCCTCCCACACGGATAAACATGCTCGGAAATAAATAGCCAAAACGTCAAGCGGCATGCCACTACAAACATGTTTTAAAGACTAATTGAGGGTCTCGCTGATAAGAAAACATATATTACATTGCATGCAAATATTACAAACGACACACTGTCAGAGTATGAAGCTTTGACAGGTATTAGACGTTATCAATTGAACGGCAAGCAATAGCAGTGCATGTGCTTCCAGATCTGCCAAACTCTTTCACCTACTGACCTCTGAAACATAACGTACCATCCGCACCCTTTTCCGTTGCGTAAACCATGATCTCACTGGTGGCCCAGCGTGCTCACACTAACAAACCGTACTTCCCGGAGGCACCGGGACTTCCTGTCCACTTGTGCAATTTCCCACTCTCGGCAACACTGCTTTAGCATCGAGTTGTACCCCCTGCGAGAAATACAAAAATCCACTTCCCATTGATAATCACTGTACAGTACAGGTTTGTGCAATCTACTGAAATCTCCCAGCAAACATGCGACCCCAACGGTAATTCGCTCTCGCAATGTCGAGAGTGCTTGTGTCTGTGCCGATGACTTTGATACCGATACAATGCAATTTCCTGCCCAGAAGCTCTCGGCCTAGTTTCACAATCACCTCCTGTGACGAGTGCCATGTTTCATATTGTCGGCTTTTGCCAAGACTCCGGGCAGCACATATTTTAATTGGCAACTTTCATGGTCCCACAAGGATTTTAATATCTTTTTTTTATCTAACTTAAAAAAAAACCTTTTAAACACAATACATTGTTTGACAAAAGACAGATGACAAGCTGAATACCAATGCTGATGAGTGTACTTTTGGTTTATGGCTGTGAAATTCGTTCATACCTAGAAAATCGTATTATGGTACATTATAGTCTATTCACAATGAAAATCAGCTTACACCGAAAGACCTGGAAAAAGTCAAATCTAAAATGAATTTCTTGCAGGCAAGTGTGCTACCATGGTGGAATGCTTAAAGCATTTTTCAAACACTTAAAAATGCTTGTCTTGCACAGAATGAGCAGCCTTATGCAATGACACGGCACACACTGTCCCATTTTATGGCACAGGGGGCCATGCGGCCAGACATCATTATTATTGATGTGGTACTGAATCCCCCCCGGAGCACGGACAGCTCTGAATTAATGCGTTCCATGGGTCATTCTATGTCACAGCGGGATTTTTTTTTTCCACCATCTCCACTTACAAAATTCATAACCACCCCCAAGATCCAACAGCGCACACATTACCCCACACTGAAACATCTCCCCACCATCCCGAACCCTCCTAACCCCCAACAACTGCCTCCGTAGTGGCGTTGACAGACAAATAGAATCTCGACTCATTTTTTGTCGGAACCGAGAGAGGGAGGGAGGTTTCCATACTGCGAGGCGTAACCTCTGGGGAGCCGCGCGCTGCAGAGGCACGCGGTGCAATGTACCCACCGATGTCAACCTCCGCTGAGACCTTGACCCCACAGACACACAACTACAAGCTTCAAATACGAACGCTTCTATGGTGTAATTGTTAGGACCCCTGGACTTAACATCCAGAGGTCACCGATTGAAAATATGGGCAGGTTTATTAAATCTCCTGCGCTTCAGTCCCCCCCGGCTGTATAAATGGGTACACCATAGTTAGTATATCGGCAGGTCGTATGTGTTGGGGTAAAGTGTTGGTACTCTGACCTCTTTCAAGGGGCTCTCTAAGGCTTCCTCAAAAGTGGAGACCTTCATGCCAGAAGCGGTGTGAGCAAGCGACTGCAGGTCGTCCAATAAATTAAACACGAGCCACTTCCACCGGCTGAAAGTTCATTTCCTCCCTGTAAATGGGGGAATAATAATGACGCACGGAGCAGACCTTGAGAAAATTACGCGGCGTGTCCTTCCTAGCCCACTGAAGTAAATCTTCATTTCTCTCCCCACCCCCTCACTGTGAACCGCAGAGATGAGTCTCATATCAGATGGCGGCTTTGGAAGAGGTGGGTAGATTTGGGGAGAGCTGTGAAGATATTAAAGTCCTACACTCGCGCCAGAAAACCACCCACACACCACAGTCCGCTCCCGCATCGATTATAAGCACTTGTGACCTACCAGAAGTGTGGCTCCAATTCCAGCCTCAGCCCAATATCAGTCTTAATATGAATGACGCTCGATATTAAAGTTGAAACATTCTAACGTAAAATTAACTCAAGTTGACGGTTTTGAGACACCACCATTACCACACTGCCTGTCTGTCAACAATAAAGTAATTAAGAGTAAGAGTTTAAACCTAGACACGCAAAACATGTGTCTTTAAAAACTCCATTCATTAAACGTGTTCGTACAATAAAGTGTTACAAGTAAGCCCGGTGAAATGTACTTCCCACCTTGTCCAATGACTTAAAAGGTCTCAATTGGCAAAGAACGTTTGCAGCCAGATGTCAGCAATGAGGCCAAGAGGAACATTCATAAAGGGAGGTCTGTTTGGCTGTTAATAGCAGGGCATTAAGCGCACAGCCAGCTGGACAGGTGAGCGAAAGCAGACCGCACTAGTGCGCAGTCACCTACGTCCACACTCGTTCCCACTTCTTCGGCGGCGCCCGATACATTATTTTCTGGGTTAACACATCAAGTGATAAATGGTGGATACCGACTATGATTGTATTATTCATTATAATAACTTTACTCCCCACCATAGCAATGTGGAATTTACACACCGCTTAGGACAGCCTAGAGGCACGTGCCGTTGCGCACTCTCCTTTGAGCACGAACACACTGACTTTAATTTGAAAGATAACACTGTTGACAAGAGAGGAGAGGATGATAATGCCGATTATCATTATTATCACCATCCATCATTACTCTGGTTATTCCTGCGATAGCCCCTTGCCCCAATTGCTTCCTTCCGTCATACCCAAAATTCCTGACCTCAAAGGCAGACATTACCACTGTGACAGCTGCACTGGCTCCGTGGCCGGCTGTGCCCTGTGACAGGACACCACTCCAATAATGTTATTTAGCGGCCTCATATTGGTATTTGGAACTCGCACAAGTTACAAATGTTATTCCAAACCACGACGCACAAATCACGCGCCCAAAGCCACACAAATGGGGCAAATGACGCCCAACGGAAGATGTCCACATTGGGTGGACTTGCATTCCATCGACGAGGCAAGCCCATAAATCGTCGAGGGAAAAGCTCACAGTTTATGCAGAACCCCTGCCTGTTTATGCAAGGGCAAATCTATGTAATAACAATCGACTGCAGAGATTAAACTGCCACGCTTTAATAAACACAGGTCACTAGTTTCTTACATAGTCTTCCAGGGCTTGGCTGCTTTTTACAGAGTTTTGCATAGTTTACACGTTATATGTTTGGGAAACCATGTTTAAGCTAGAAAAAATGCACGAGGATAATTTGTTTCATAAATAACAATATGCGAAAGGTACATCACGTACCGTATTTGCATAAAACGTAAAAAAAAATACTTGCACCCTCTCACTCATGTACTATTACCCACTTAACGAAAAACAAAAAAGTTTACATTGATTGCTTGCAGGGAACTTATTAGGTTTAACATTTCTGTAGATTTTTTTCTAGTTAATTGTAATGTTATTATTCTATTAACACTGGGGGGTTTCAATGATCAGATAATGAGTACCATACCCGGTGGCATGTTTTTCTTGTCTCCTTGAGTTTTCATTAACGACGCTTGTATGTTGGTTCACCTTTGCAATGACCTTGAGACTGACACGTTCGTCTGGAGCTTTTGAGGTCATCAGGGGTCAATTCCTCTGCTGGCTATAACCCAAGCACTTCAAACAACGGGGCAGCAAATCTCAAAGATGAAACGCGCTGATTCTGTGGTAAAAAAAATCCAATTAAACATCTTATTCCTGCTGTTCTTAAGTACCGCAAATAAAAAAAACAACAGATCTCATTCGAACTGAAGTCTGTAGAAGTCTCTGGAACCGTGTGGGCTTGAAAACCCACACAGCATGAATGTGTATTCCTTCCTCTGATATAAACGGTCCCTTTAATGATGTTTCCAACCCTAGTCAATAATCAAGAACTTGAGAGCATTACTGGAAAATGGATCATTAAAGCACATGGGCTTATTGAGTAAGTGTTCTCCTGCACTGTACTTTTTTTTAACCGCACCAATTCTCACAAACGGTAGCAGGCAAGTAACAATGCATTTATTTGTCAGTTAATATCATTTGTTATGGGTCACGACGTATGTGAGAAATGAATATGTATTGGTACAGCTCAGCTGTAACGGTTTCAAGTGAGCCCTGCAGCTATTGAAACCGGTACATTCACAAAACAATGTATTATTGCGTCAAATTCTGACGCCAAATCATGACGATTAATCAAATTACAAGGAGGTGATGGGGGAGAATTATTACGATTCTGTATAATATTACTAAAAATTGTACCGTATAATATCGCACGTTACACATTTTTTACATCATCCAAATTAATAATTTAAATACACGAGAATCTTGAACATTTTAAAATGAACATTGAATTAATTTACTGAATAATCAAAACTCGAACAGTGATGTCCATTCATCACTGAGAAACCCGCACGCTCACACGTTCAAAGCGCGATTGTTTAGCATGTGAGAGGAACTCTCTAATATTGAAACTGTACTCCAAAAGATAATCACGATCTGGCATAGAAGCCCGTGCTACCGCTCCAGTGACCATACATGGCCCCCTTATCTCTGTTCCGGAGCACGGCCGCCCAGCTGGCTGCAATGTCAGCTATTTCCTGCCTAGCGCCCGGCACATATTCAGAGCCTCATAGCAGCAGCTCCATGCAAGCCAGCACACATATCCCCCACTGTGCTGCTGTCATAGCAACTCCAGCTTGTGCCAAGTGGCCATAAATTGAGGGCCAGGCCATGTCTGTAGCCTAAAGGCAAGCACACACCAGTGGCCTCGGAAATATTTCTGGGCGATACACGCATCGTTGTTGATTGCGCAGGCAATTGAATCAATCTGGCATTCCCAAACTTGGTGTAACTCTAACTTGCTCCCTGATTTCGTCTGCGTTCAAGCAAACTGCAGGAATCAGGGTATGCGTGTAACAACACCTACCGATGTATGCGCTGCACATGGTGGTGAACGTGGACTGCCCGTGAGCAAGGCAAGAAGCAATCCGAAAAGAAATTACCGCACTACATTCCAAAAAGTCATCTTAAACTATGAATCACTCATCACAAAACCTCCTGTAATTATGACCATGATGTCAATGGGCAACTAAGGTCTTTTTACGTAAAAAAGTCTTTACCAAATGCAGTTTTATTAATATTTGTAAATATAATTTGTGGTCTGCAAAGGCTGAAAACGGTAGTGCAATGATCAGCGCAATGCGCTATGAGCTCAGTGACCTGAATTTGATTCTGGGACATAGCTAAAATCAGGAGGGAGTTTTATCTGTACCAGTCCAGGCCACCTGCCATCCTTCACCAAACCCACACTGATCAGCGTGGTGAAGTATGGTTAAGAAATCCCCACGACTGGCATGGCGTGGAGTTTGACAAAGTTGCACTATGGTAAATTATGGAAAAAGTGATGTCATGCGCATTTCATAAACCCCTTTGAAATCTCTAACACAACAAGGGCTTGCCCTGGGGAAGGTACTTGAGTATCGATTGCTCTCACATCAACGCACACATGGTGACCTTCACACAAGTAGGGCACGCTCTCGGGCTCGTTATCAGGTCTTATCAGGCTGGACCACTACAATAATAGCAAAATGCCCATGAATAATTAATACCATTCCCCAAACCAAAGACATGTTTTTTTTTCCTATCGCTGACAGTTTGATACAATAAATAATTATATTGAGGGCACAATGGAACTGATATTTTAACATAAAGTACAATGTTCAGTGCTATACCTCAACAACTGTTTACGAATTATCGTGTAAAACATAACACAGAATGTTCCGTTAGTGAAAAACAATATAAATCAAAGGTCCGTACCACCGTATATTGCTATGTACAGCTTAAAAGATGGCACACGATAATCTATGGGCAAGATCAATGCCTGACAATTCTGTTTCATGGCCGATTGTGATAGCACACACTGTAAGGCGGACTACATGTCACGTACACTACAACATTGTACTGCAGCGTTCACTACACTACACACACACCACTACAATACGCGTCTTGTTCATGACACAACCCAAAACCATGCAGCAAGTGCAGCGAACCACTGGATGCTGTGCGGAATAACGTGTGGTAGAACCCAAAAGGACACTGAGGCACAACCGCAGAGAACCTACGCACTATGGATAATACGAGGCTGGCCGTATGCAACGAGAATGCATTATTACATTCCAGCAATACGTGACTCATGTGTTTTCTAAACATGTTGAAGCAAACGCAGTGCAGATATGAAAAAAACCCATCGGCATCTGCTCCTTGTGCACTATAAATTTGGACAATGCATGATGGAATGGATTAGCGGCCTGTGATTTTATTAAACAAGTGGGAGGATTTGTTCCCGCTGTTATAATGTTTATATTAGTATAAGATGCAGACCTCTCCATATGTACCAATGCATCTCCTAGGAAACAGCCCAAAACAGTTGCACATCCTTTCCGCTGTGGTCAATTAAAAAGGAGCTGGCCTGCTACACAGCACACACATGCCGGAAATGCCAGCAGCTCGCAAACCCTTCCAAAAATGCCAGTTTTCCTCGCGTTTTTGGAAACCTGGGAAATTAGGAATGGCAGATGTCAGCAAAAAAAGGGGATCCATAGAGTAACAGTAATAACCCTCTCGCAATACATAAGCAGTCAGAAGAAGCACTTAGACATAACACGCGAGAATACGCACGAGATTTATTACAGGAAATTAGTCGAGAAACAAAGTTGAGGCGAGGGAAAATAGACCTAACGTTACACCACTAAAAGCCATGTGCATTTATACAGCATTAAAACATACAGTGCGGTAATCAGATTTCTTTATTGCTCGTGTTGGTACTCAAAACGTTCTAGGGATAATGCAACACAAGAAGATATCTCCCGACATTGCCCCAGAAGCCCTGTGACTGGAGTCCCATCCTGGGTATAGCCCTACCTCGCACCCTGTGTCTGCTGGGATAGGCTCCGGCTCACCTCCACCCTGTACAGGGTTAAGCAGTTTCTGACAATGGATAGATGGATGGATTATCAGAAAGTCAGTGGCATAGCTGCTGTTGTAAGGACAGACCTGATCCTAATTCCCCCCTACATCCTCCAAGGACTGCAAAAAACCCGAGGGGTGTGGCTCCCACTAAATCTCAGCCACACAATCCCTGCCAAGTGCATTTCAGCAGAGGAAATGGGTACGTTTGAGAGGAAATTTAAGGCCTGTGGCCTCACCCAACATCAATATACACGCAGTACAGTATGAAAGTTTGATGATATACAAGTTTGTTCAAATCTCATCACCAATGTCCGCAAAAACGCTCATCAAAAGCGACAGAAGCGGCGCTGTTTTTGAATACTGTGTTGAGGAAGACATATTTGTTAAATGCAATATTCTCAAATTGCTTTGACTAATCATCCTATATCACTAGTACAGGGTATGCTATGTTCATATACAGTATGTGGTCTGTGATGATGTCAACAGAGGAGATGGAGCTATGATATCGGCTTGAATGGAATGTGCTAGGTGGATTATTTTGTTCAAAGGATCATGATAAGTGGTGGCGGCTTGGGGAGGCCTTCATCCAGCAGTGGATTTACCACGGTTGAAGATGATGATGAAGATATGTGGATCTGTTTGTGTACACGACATATGCTGGACTTGACATTGTTGTATGCGGATTATTTTTATGTACAGCTTGTGTATTTGGACGCTGCTCAATATGCATTTGAAGAAGTGAGGTTTCAGTTTTCTTGGATGACACCTTCCTCCCGATTTGTTACTTTTGGTGTGAAAATGAACGGCTGAGCGTGTTGTTCTAATATGTTCAATTTCCAGGTTGCTCGGCACCCCCTCCTCCCCTTCTTCTCTGAATACATAATGTTATCATGAATTATAACTAATGCATTTTCAAGTGCGTTGTGCAACCAGTACGTTTTGAGTGATTGTCTTTAATCTGGTGGTGCTTCAGTTTAACAGGCAAAGTAATAAAACCACGAGACGTGACCTTGAAAATGCATTTTTTTAAAAGCGTGAATTTTGAGCGGCACCTCACTGTGCATGTGCTAACAGTCGGTTGATTTTGAACACCGCTATTTTCCTTGTGGAAAAAACAACCCAGAGGCATTTCAACTCAATTAAGCCATAGTAATAAAACTGATAACACTGGAACATAGGTACATGTTGTTCAGCAATAAACGCGCTAATTGCAGACTTTCTTTGTGTCCAGTCAGAATTACATCTGGAGGCGATTGCACACGTACGAACCAAAAGTTAGTCTGCGGACCGACCGCATCGTGCCGCTGTCATGACAGATTGAGGGTATCGTGATGTTACTCGAAGCAATGCTGCAGGTAGAGTTACTGGACCCCTTTTTCAATTTGCTCAGCCAGTACACATGTGAGAAGGCTCCCTTCTCACTGCCTTTGCTGAAGCCAGGTCGAGTCAAAATATCAGCAGGCATGTGGAAAGGCCAGGCGGAAACACGCACGGGCCGTTCAGGGATATTCTTTGCCAGCGAAAGCTCCTAATATTTATCCAGCTGTGATATGGTTTCAGCAAGCCCAGTAGTTTATTGACATGGGTAGTCATTAGTAGCTCAGTTGGCTTGTCCAACATGACCAGCATTCCTCTGCTCAGGATGGCTGAGGGATGGGGTGGTAGGGGTGAGTGGGTAAAGGGTGGTTGTGGTGAGGTGGAGGTGGAGGAGGTGGATGATGAGGAGGAGTCGGGAGTCTGTGGATGGAAGTCTGCAGGGAGGGGCATCGGGGCGAAGGCTTTAGGGGGGCATTGGGTAGAGTGGGTAGCGAGAAGAATTTTACTGCAAACAGCTCAAGTTTCAACATGAAATGAAGAAAGGGCTTACTTTAGAAGATCTATTTATTTTTATGCATATACAAAATGTTACCCTTTAATCACATGGTTTCCCAGAACTCAGCCTTGTAGGTCTTAGGAGCGACTCAATGGGCCGTTTCATCACTCCACACAAGCCTCAAGGTATGAACGTTAGCCAAGGAGTTGCTGGCATCAAAAGTAACTCTACAAGCACTTCACGTTAGCGTACTCTAATGTCCTGGACAATGGATATTAGTCTGTGGCACGGCTATCAATGCAGTAATTGGGAGCACGTCTTTGAAGTTAGATTGGCTACAATTATGGCTCGTCATCAACTCAGTGCAATGCAAGTATTCACATAGCAGCTTTCTGCTCAGCCACCAATATCCCTGGACAACCAGGCACAAAGCTAATTAGACAGAACACAATCAACATTGTTACACAGCCGGTCTGCCAATCTGCATTCACTCAACAAAGCAACAACTTATGACACTGACAGGCAACCACACAGAAACCTATTAAGCCAGTTGCAGGTCCATTATCCATGAAATGACAACAAACTACAGGCAGCTGCATATATAGGGAGATTCGTTAATAATAACAAGGTAAACGTGGAGTCCTGCAATTACGTACTCGCACCACTGATGGCTATTTGGAGCTCTAGAGCCACTTCAAATGGTATTTGACCTAGTCTTCCACGTTATTTTTCTTTACTCGACTAAAATATGTAGACATTATATACACGATATTTCACTTAAAAGCACCTGTATGTCCGCCACAAAGATATGGAGACTTCGCTTACTTAAATGCAATCACCGGTGCAGCAGACAGAAGCAAGGGGGAAATTCTAAGTCAATAGGCGCAATGGAAATCAATGGGGTGGGAGGAAATCGGAGTGGGTTTTCGCCGGGCACTCCGGTTTCCTCCAACAGTCCAAAGAGATGCTGCTGCATAGGTTAATTGGCCTGCGGACAAAATTTCCACCGGTGCCCCGTGGATGGACTGACGTCCCATCCTGGGTATAGCCCTGCCTTGCGCTCTGTTACTGCCGGGATAGGCTCCGGCTCACCGCGACCCAGTACAGGATTAAACGGTTTCTGACAATGGATGGATGGGGAAACTATACACGGATCACCCTGCATTTATAACAAGTTCATCCACAGCAGAATCTGAACTGCGCTGCCGGTCAGACAAAGCGTGCGAGTGGCAGAGCTGAGTTTAAAGAGACCACCATGGTCACGAGAGGTCACGCAGCACGCGTCCACAAGCCAGAGCCTCGTCACAAGACAGCCTCACACGCCAGCAGCCAGGGTTGCCACCGCTGAGGTATTGAAACCCGGGACATATCGTGGGAAGAATACCGTCTTAGAAATGCATGAATACCCGTTCCTTCAATGGTGCATTATTTGGCAATCACGTAAACGGAGACGAGCGGCAGGGTGTCGCGGTGAGTAGCGATGTCGCCTCACAGCAACAAGCCCTGGGTTCTTATCCCGACTCGGGTGCCTGTCTGTCTGCAGTTTGCATGTTTTCCCCGTGTCCGCGTAGGTTTTCGCCGGGCACTCCGGTTTCCTCCCACAGTCCAAAGACATGCTGCAACCTAGGTTATTTGGCCTGCTGACTAATTTGCACCCGGTGCCATGTGATAGACTGACGTCCCATCCTCAGTATAGCCCTGCCTTGCAGCCTGTGTCTGCCGGGATTGGCTTCGGCTCACTGCAAGCCTGTACAGGATAAAGTGGTTTCTAGCAACGAATGAATGAATAAACCGAAACTTGTAACGTCCAGAGTAGATTTCGCAGGACAGCTACCTTAAAGCAAAGGCGTTCCTGGAAAAACAGGGACAGGTGGCAACCCAACCGGCAGCAGAAACAGGAGCCCTGTCATACAGTCGCAGAGCGCCCGTGGGCAGAAGTGACCGGCCAGTAGCAACATCCCAGTTACAGGGGGCTCAGTGTTCGGCACCAGACTTCTTGATAATTGGTTTCGTTGCCAGAGATGTCTTTACGACGGCGTTTTAAGTTTTAAACCTGGTTCCAAATAAGGCTGAAAATGTATGTGAAAGTGCGAGCGGTGGCACAGTGGTCAGCGTTGTGAACCCCGGCTAACATCAGTGGTGACATGTATGAACCTAGTCAGCACTCGGTGCCTTCCGTCAGCAACATCGCAACGACCAACATTGGTGAAGTATGGTAAAAAAACAAAACAAAAACACACGGTTACGGCGACACGGCGTGGGCAGGCCTTCATCTAGCAGTGGATTGACAAAGGGCTCTCAATTATTAAGCGTACATGCGACGGTGAGATGAGTGTATTTAGCTTCCGTTTATGCAAATCAAAGCAAAGCGTGCAGCAGGGCAAAATTGAACGCTCTAGAGGAGATAAGCTGTCAACTGCGGTCAAAGGACTTTGCATCCGTGTGGGATGTGGGAGTGAGTGGAGCGGTGGCTCCCATATCACGGGTAACCTGCAATCAACTGTCGGCCAGTGGTATCAGAATCAGTCCTGACCCTACCGATTTGTAAATAGATGTACAGGCTGTCGGGAGTGCTTGAGACGATAGCTCCCCATCCCCACTGTGTTATAATCGATGCTCGCAAACAGAACCCGCCTGGCTTTAAGAATAATTGTTAAAAGTGTGGCCATCGTCTTTGTATTTATGTACAAGCGTGTATGAGCATGTGTGTACGTATCGTCTGAACCGGTCCTGGGCCTCCTCTAGGTCGACTCAGCCTCAAATGAGTACCTAGTGCGGTATGTGAACATTAACACTAGGGAGACAAAGGCGGCCGGGCGTGGTGCTAGCCATCCACCGCCTCGTGTGCCGTACTAGCCTTCAAAGGTGCTCGCTTTAAACGTATCAAAGGTGCTTGCTTTGTACGTATCAGTGTGTTCATTAGTGCTTGCTAACAGCACTTGCCCCAGCAGCCTGTGTAGGCTATGCGGTGAATCTTTGTGTATGTGTGCCAGTGTGTCGGCGTGAATGTGAATATGTATAAATATACGTGCGAGTTTTGCCAACGCTGTGCTTCAAATGTGCGACAAGCTAAAACGCACAACATGACGAGTACCCGAAAGCAAAGGACAAAAATAATGACTAGTCTGGGAGTCAAACTCCGCTAGGAGTTGGGGATATTGTTAGCGGTTGCACGGGCTGGGGTAATGCCAAATCCAAATTTTGCTCAAAGTCCAATTCCTACATCATGTTCCAATGGAGTTGAAATCCCAAATCACCAGCAGTAGTTGGAGTTTTACCCGAGCGCAAGTCGTGTGGGTAGGGTTGCCACCTTTGGGGTAACAAAAAACCGGGACTGCCAAATTAAAAACGCGGCGCTTTTAATGTGTTATGTTCAAAGCAGACTTACAGATTTTCCAGCGACCTCAACAAGAGGACGACCCGGGGAAAACCAGCACAGGTGGCAAGCATACATGAGAGTCTGAAGCTTACTGTGGTGGCTCCACATAATGGAGACGACTTACCGAAGCAGTCGGGATGGACGGATCAGTTGATTCCTCCGCCGAGCCGCGCACTCAATCGATCCGTTCAATGAAGCAAATCAGCAGCGCAGATTTCCTTCCTTCTTTCCGTAGCAGACCCAGCTCTCAATTTAGCAAGCAGCACAACTAAAACAGTATATATATACCGCTGCGTATATAGTTCAGTAACTGTGTATGAAAACACGTGCTCGACGCCGGAGTGCGCACCACGTTGCGTGTGTCACCGGCGACGATGCTGGTGGTGGGTGACGGTATGGTGATGTTGTGATGTGCTCGGCTTTACACTACTGCGAGAGAGGGGGGCTGAGGGGGGGAAACTGGCGGGACACAGCGACGGGAGGAGGGAGGTGGGCGAGAGGGTTGCAGAAGGGGCCCTGGTTGGGTCGGGTTACCGGGACCCAGTCTCCCATCCCCGCCCCCTCACACACGCCCCGCCCTCCGCCCCTCCCATACGCCCCGCCCCAGTCCGCTGGCTGCTTCCGCACACAGCGACTCCACCAACTGACTCGGTCCCTCCTCGCACGGAGGAGCAACACGGTGGTAGAGCGGTGGCGTAGTGGTGAACGCACTGGCTACCGAAAGCAAGTCGTATCCACCATCAATTTCTTAATTTTTAAAAACCCCCGGCGGCTATAATTGTCAGTGAAGTCATTGGGTTTTCAGCTACAGTACTTTGAAACTACCATCTATCCATCCATTGTCAGAAAGCGTGTAATCCTGAATAGGGTCGCGGTGAGCCGGAGCCTATCCGGAAGACACAGGGCGCAAGGCAGGGCCATGTGCACGATGGAACGCCAGTCCATCACGGGGCACCGGGCGCAATTTAGTCCGCAAGCCATATAGTTTTGTTAATAATTGGACATATAATTGTGACCTGTATATGCCCGAATTCTGGCGCAGTGGGTGCGCACCGCGCCACGGACTCGGTGACCTGAGTTCGGTTCCCAGATACGCCATATGACCTCCACAGCATGGTGGGCGGGCCTACATCCAGCTGCGGATTAAAGTGATGTATTTATATTACTGTAACTGGCCGTTACGGGGGGCTGAGGCCAGACCTGTGCTGACCGCTAGATGACGATGATGCGATCAGCTCCGAGCCGGCCAACCAACGAGAGGCCAGGGAATAATCGGTGACCTGACGCATGCCTAGCCCTATTATCTAGAGGAGATTAACAAACGCACGTTCTTGTTTGACTATTCAATACAATATATTTGATTTTATAAATACCTACGTGTTTTGGAAAGCGATGCCCAATAAATCCCAAATATTTAGGGCGATTGTAATTGAGGACGAATGTAAAATCAAGAGCTCAACAATCTCTCAGTGGCATTAACATTCACCATCACCAGCTACGGTCAATCCACTGCTAGATGAAGGTTCTCAATCCGCTGCAATCTCGCCACGAGCTTGCAACAATTAATATCTGTCTCAATCTGTGAATGTCTTGTCATTTGCAGGCGCTATCACGAGAAGCGTGTCTAATTGAACGCGTCAGCAGCATCCCCACGTGGCCTGGACCATTGTCTCCTCCTCGTCCATGGAGAGCACGTGTTTAGCTCAAATCTGCCCGAGAGATGACTTGAGGCATGTGTCTCAGACCCGCAGCTGTGATATGATGATGAGACTGGAATGTTGTTTTTTTAAAGTGTGGTTGCAGTGGTGGCGCATGTTCGCTGTAATCCGGCACTGTGGAGGCGACGGATGGTGGATCATGCACAGATGTTGGGAAACTCCCGGTGGGCGTCGAGGTGGTTCCATATCCTGGCTCGCCAGGAGCAAGCAGTAGAGCAAGTCGAATAAACTGCATCTGTACGACGATAGAATGTTGTTCTCTTGTGCGCGTGGCTTTTCACCTGGTGCTCCGGTTTCCTTCAACGTGTGCAACTCATTAATCGGATGAAAACATCTTCAAAAAAAGACCCTCTTGAAAAAATATGTCTACGACTCTAGGTGACTCTCCCTGAAAAACAAGTAAAATGTTAAATTGTTATCATGTAGTGTAGAGGTTCTCAAGGCTGGCGTACAAGCAGCGCCCACTAGCGCTGGCCTCTTTGAACTGATCGTTACGTGAGACTGCGAACTTAGATCTCGCCCTTCTTGGACATCATTTGAATTTACACCAGGCAGCTGTCTATCTATCCCTTCTAGAACATTAAACTGTACATGCCACGCAGCATACCAGCACTTCAAGAACACCATTAATGTTTACATCAGTCATTGATCTTTCTAGGCCTTCGAGAACATCATTGGAATTTATTTCAATCTATCACTCAGGTTTCCATCCGTTTAGGCCAGAACATTTAAAAGTACATCAGTCACTCGGCTTTGTAGACCGTATAAAGCATCAATTTAATTCACTCCAGGAAATCAGAATTGCTCTTAAGAGCTGCTCTTACAGTTTATTCTTGTCGAAGCTTCAAACCTTTTTCCTTCGCGACGTGTCGCTTCCCACGTCGGAAGCATCATCAGGCAGAGCAAATCTCATACATCCAGCCGTCAGTCAATCAGTCACTATTTCATTTGAGCTCTTTTTAACAGACGTCCATCGGGGAGGGGTAAGCCAGTTACAACATCCCAGGACACCGGAGGGCAATTTGGTCAGCAGGACAATTAACCTAGGCAGCAGCATGTCTTTGGTGTGTGGGAGGAAATCGGAGTACCCGGCGGATACCCACGCGAACATGGGGAGAACATGTAAACTCCACTCAGAAGGGCACCCAAGCCGGGAACCGAACCCACGGCCTTCTTTCTGTGAGGCAGCAGCGATACTCACCGAGCCACCGTGCCGCCCTGAACATACCCGCCACACAGTCTCAATTCCACGTGTTAATGAATGGGGCCGCGTAGCTTAATTGGCCTACGGACTAAATTACCCCCCGGTGCCCTGTGATGGCCTGGCGTCCCATTATGGGTTTAGCCCTGCCGTGCGCCCTGCGTCTGCCGGGATAGGCTCCGGCTCACCGCGACCCTGTACAGGATTGAGCGGGTGCTGACCATGACTGAATGAGAACTGACAGCCAGCTCCATCCCACGTGTTAATGAATGGGGGCCCTTGGCGAGCGCTCGGTGATTGCTGAAACTCCGGTGACGGCGACCGGCGTGCGTTGCTAAGAGGAACCGCACTGGTGATTTTACGGTTGCTAGGGCCGGCCGAGCTAGTCCGTGTACTTAATCCGACGTGAAAGTGAATTGATATCTATCTATATCGTGTAGTGTTGAGTGGCTAAGAGGCGATCGTGCCCCAGCTGTGGTGCTTGTGGTTGTTCTGCTGTCGCTCGCGTGGATGATGGTGAAGCAGACGATTCAGATTTACGCGCGGATTAAACCTGCGAAGCGGAACGCTGGGGTGAGGTGCTCGCGGAGTTGCCATCGCTTATACACTGTCACGATACTAACACTGTCACGGTACTAACACTGTCACAGTACTACGGCTGCCACAGTTCTGTCACCGTGTTAACACTCTACTAACACCCTCACAGTACTAACACTATAACGACACTACACACTATTACTGCAAGAGCACTGACTGAGAAAGTACTAAGACTGTAACTGTGCTAACACCGTTACTGACCACTTTATTGGCCTGATAACAGCTCTAACACTATAACACGAATAGTATTACGGTACCGGACTAATACTAACACTATAACAGCGTTAACACACTATTACAGTAATTACACTAACACAGCAGTAGTGCATTACTAACATTACCACTATCGCAGTACGTGCACTAACTGCTCTAACACTAGCAGTACACACCGTTCTAAAACTATAGCAGCCTATAACACAAGACACTCCAGGAATAACGTTGGAACACAAAACTAACACTTTAACACAGTGCTAACATCGTAACACTAATACCACACTACAGGAGCACAAACACTACACTAACAAAACAATAACCTTACAACACAACACAAACATGACCCGTCAACACCGCCCCCACACTGACAGCAGCAGACCATCCTGGCTGTAACCCTACGCCTGTCCTTACCCCTGACCCCAAACATGACCCTGACACTATTCCCGTCCCCAAGCTAACCCAGTCTTTAACCCCAGCCCTATATCCTCGGCTACAACCCAAACTCAAACCCTGCCTTTAACCCTCAATGCTTCTCTCTCACTGTCCCTGTCTCTAACCTTTCAGCTTAATCAGCCCTAACCCTAGCTAACACTATGTTGGTACCAGAACCCAAAACACAAACATGGAGCTGTGTGTGTTCTTCATGGCTGCCTTTTCTGCGTTTTAATGGCCTATATGTGTGCTGTAAAGTGCGGGACAGCTGCCTTATTTTATGGAACATAAAGACAACAATGTTTGCTATGGGTGACACGAGTTGTATTATAAACTAGCACTGCTGTCGCATTTGTGCACGGTATGACTATCTATTCGTTACCCAGGAATTGGTGATTTAATAACACAATTTGCCAGAGGTCCAATGGGGAACCTGTAAAATACATACACTCTAATAGACGTGGCACTGAATTTGCTGGCTTCTGCAAATTATTTACTATGGAGAATGGGTGGAATTGGACACTTTCCGTTCATGATAGAGAGATTTTAAATTGAGAAAACATTGTGTTTACATGTTTACCAGGTGCTACGTTTCCAAAAAAAGCCTAGGAAACGTCTGCTGTCTAACAGCTCCTTCACACTTTAAACGTTTGCAACGCTCCATCTGCACATTTGAGTTGTACCCCTTTGCCAGAGAGAATCAAGCTTTCATTGCACTTCTCAGCAACTCTAGGAGGCACAGGTACAGAGGTCATCTATTTAGCTGATAGGATTTCTTGAGGCCTGCTTCCTGGGGGGATGTGTGCGTTTTCCACATGTGTCGTGCACACCTCCATGTCAAAGATAGACGTATACATTATATTACGTGCATTCCTTTAAATGACTTCTCATTGCTCACATACATTTCTTGTGGATGACATTTATCCATGTGCCCGGATTTAACATTCTTTGGGAATAGTGGTCTTGAAAAAAGTTTTGAGAAAATTGTTGATAAAAGTTGAACCCGTATGCTTATTAGATACCCAGAAGAAGTAGTTGCTTTTATTATTTTCACTGCACATGGATTTTGCATTTGGTGTATTTTTGGCAGTGTCCCTGTCAGTGTGCATTTAAATTATTAAATTTGTTTTGCACAGAGTGGTAGTGAGGTACGTAGTTTTAATACAATTATTCCTGCTTCACACAACCACTGGACTAGATTAACCATATTTAAAGGTGCTCCATGAGAGATTCGAATAATTATATTGTGTATTGGTAATAACCTGTGAATCATTGTCCTGAGTGCATTTATTACTCAGTAAATCACTTGGAATAATTTTATAACGGGTGCTGCTGTCTGATGTGTTTGACACAGATTTACTCGGTGGAAGAGGATGAAGGAAAAACTCCACTGTTGGAGTTTGTAGTGCCGAGGGACCTGGCAGAAGGCTTTGTCAACAACAAAAGAGAGAGTTACCGATTTCAGTAAGCTCAAACACACGCCTGAATGCACCGTGTCTTAAATCAGACATTAACAGACCATCTGAGCAGAACATCTGATGTTTTAGACCAGGGATATTCACTATTTGGCCCATGGGCCTCATGCAGCATGCAAAAAATTCACAGCTGTTATTGCAGTGGTCATTGTAAAATGCTTCCACGTCTGCAAAGATACATACTGCATTATAATTTTGTGACAGCATAGATACATATGCAGTCCTTTTGTCAATCCACTGCTGGATGAGGGCCTTATCACACCGAACTGGGAATGGTATTATTTAGCCATACTTCACCACGTTGATATGCACATGTTAATTCGGAACAAAAATCTATATGTAGTTCAGGCATACCTCTCTTAATGGATAGGATGCGTTATTGAGGTTTGTCTGCTAAGTGATAAATCCGTAAAGAGAGGCCATTATAACATGGTTCATTCTACTGTACTTACATTTATAGAATATTTATTAAATGAACACTATAGTAATAATAATACTGCACTGCTACTAATAATAATGCAGTATAACAGTAAAAAGGTAGAAGCGTTCACGTCGCGATCCCTGTCAGGT
>JAZEWU010000002.1:18517479-18539746 GCA_036362915.1 Geotria australis | reverse complement strand
CAGGAGCCTTGGTAGTGCAGTGCAAGTGCTATACTGTACTTACTATTATAGAATATTTCTTCATGAATATTTGTTTCTTGTCTGTTAAACTAAAATGTGTTGGTCAAGGCTTCGTTAAAAAGAGATACGCATGTAATGTACATTCCTTTGTGGAACTATAATATATTAATATTGCAATCAGAGTATTGCTATGTTTTCCGATGTATTTGCAGTAATACTAATTAGCATATTTATACTTTATTAGTCAAAATGGTAAACGTGATTTTTTGCTCAAATGAGAATTGAGGCGGTACTCAACTCGAGTGTCCAACCGAGCTTTTGGTGAAAATTCCACATTCTCATGGCGGGGATGCATCTCTCCATAGGATAACCGCAGTTGAGCAACTTCTCACAAAATGCTACTCATTATTGACCCTGGATTGATAATCGAGAGAGTGTACCCCCAACCATGGTTTAAAATAGCCATCTTCCAACTGCTAGCTGCTTGCTCTGCCACCGAACTCCCTGCAAATAAATGTCATGACAATACAAGCACATATTTAAATATAAATCATTGCATGATGTGACCCTCTGACTAATCTGTTTTGTTGATGTATTTAATGAAAAACTACATTCAGATTCAAGAAAATTTTTGATCAGCAAGCAAAACAAGGAGAAATCTTTGAAACAATTGCCAGGCCTGTTGCCGACAGGTATGTGCCAGAAACCCCGGGATTATAAAGGTTAAGTAAACATCTAGCATATTCCTAAGCACTTTAACCAATGCATTCCGGTTAGCATTTTTATGGCTTTAAACGGATATTACGGTGTACAACAGTGGTTCTAAAACTTCACTTAATCCCTTATTCAATTTAACTTTACCAATACCTTCCATTGACACTTTGTAGGTAACGATGTACGCCAAACTGCATGTATGGATCCTGTATTGGAACGTATTTTTGTTTTCAGTACAGCTTTAAACACATTTTAAGGTTTGTCTAGTGACGTAAGCTGCAACAAATATCTGCTATAGCTGTTTGATAAAAACAAAATTTTAAGCTATTCATTTCCTTTAGGCTTGTAAACCATATTTTACTATGGCAACATTGGTTAAGAAAGGCTTTCAACACGTGGAAATTGCAATAGTCTCATTGCCACTCACATTATGTGTAAGGATCTGTGTGGTTTGTCCTCTGGCACTTAGAGCTCTGGACAATGTCAGTGTGCTTTCAGGCTACAATGGGACCATCTTTGCTTATGGCCAGACTGGCAGTGGCAAGACGTTCACCATCACAGGAGGGGCTGAACGTTTTGCAGACCGGGGCATCATTCCCAGGATACTTGGCTACCTCTTTGAGCAATTCCAGAAGGTAGGGCCAATGTGTTCCACGGCCAGACATGCAGCACCCGTTTAAGATACATTTAGTGCTCTAAAATTAATTGTGACATGTGCATATGTAATGCATGATCATTTACACATATTGCCAAGGTGCTACCAAAAGAGCACTCGACATTACGTGCCTAAAAGAAGCATCTGAAGCAACTCCATGTATGCTATAGATGTGTGGTTTTGGAAAATTGTGTTTAATTTCCATTGAGTGCTCATTCAAAACAACATTCCTAAACATTACTTCATGAAAATATAATGCATTTTTTGAGTTACAATACAATAGCGTGTTTTTCTGATATTATCCTTTCACAAACAGGACACTAACAGAGTGTACACGGCTCACATTTCCTACCTGGAGATTTACAACGAAAATGGCTATGATTTGTTAAATCCTCGACACGAAGCCTCCAAACTGGAAGATCTGCCGTAAGTGCCTATTTGGCCGTAATGCTTGCATCAGCCCACAGTATGGCCGATATTGCACGTCGATTTATAGAGTACTTATATATGTGCCCCTTGGGTCCCATAGGACATTTTAGAGCCTATGATTAGATACGGTTGATTTTTTTCTCTTACCAAGGATAGCACTAAAATACTGTAATTGAAATGACAGCTGGGTGACTTAAAAGGATAGATCCCTTCATCAGAATAATTTCTCATAGACCTCTAAATCATTGATGTAAACTTGACATTGGGGGAAAAACTTCTGCAAATGTGTTAATTCAATTGTGGTAGCTGTTCCGACTCTTGAAGTATAATGGATTGTGTGCTAAAACAAATTACACAAACGTTACTGTACTGTCATTTATTTATGTCTGTCTGAACAGAAAAGTGACACTTATGGAGGACACGGAACAAATTGTGCATCTGAAGAACCTCTCAATGCACCAGGCCAGCAGTCAGGAGGAGGCCCTCAATCTGCTCTTCTTGGGCGACACTAATCGCATGATTGCCGAGGTGCTATGAATTCTGAAAGTTTACTTTGCATTACTTTGACAGAGGCATAATGCTGCATGTTTTATCTTCATAGGATAAAAAAAGTTCAGAAAAATGTTCATAGCTGTCTACCACATAATTCAACCTTCGTAAGTATATCTGTTTTTAATGGACATTATGCAATATTCGGGTCGACCAGACACCGATGAACCAGGCATCCACACGCTCGCACTGCATCTTCACGTTGCACGTGTGTGGGCGGGAGCCCGGCTCTACCACGCTGTGCCGCTCCAAGCTGCACCTCGTCGACCTGGCGGGTTCCGAGCGTGTTTCCAAGACGGGCGTGGGCGGCATACTGCTCACTGAAGCCAAGTACATCAACCTTTCCCTGCACTACCTGGAGCAGGTGCAACTGCACATGGCCCGTATTGCTCACTCTGCATCGTAGCAAATCGTTAAAATGAAAAAAACTGATTAACTGTTTATCACACCTTTGACAGTGTTGTTAGTTGCTTTCCGCTTGCTGTTGTATGCCACCAACTCTGATAAAAGAACAAAAACATTAGCATATAAGTATAGAATTCCAGATGCATTGCTGATGATTCAATATTCTTATGCAACTGTGTGCCAATAGTCCCTTGAACTTTGTTTTGGTTTAAAACTTGAAATGGATTTGAAAAGAAGACAATAAAAAAGTCAGCGTCGATATTTTGTGACCTTGAGTGAGGTTCAGCAGCACCGTGCTTATCTGAATGTATTCCAGTAACTCAAATTGATGTTGCCAGGTGATAATAGCGCTATCGGAGAAAAACCGCTCGCACGTGCCTTACCGCAACTCCATGATGACATCGGTGCTGAGAGACAGCTTGGGTGGTAACTGCATGACGACCATGATCGCCACGCTGGCTGTGGACAAGCGCAACATTGATGTACGCTTCTCTTCCTTTGTACTCAACACATGGCACCGTCACGCCATAAAGGTCACTTGGTGACTTAAAATCAAAGTAAATGCAATCAAAACGCATATCTATGGAGTTAAACTTTTAGCAAATCTTACAGCATGTTTTGCGTTTCTGGAGAAGTGTAATGGGGTTTTTTTCCCCTTCACAGGAATCAATTTCTACTTGTCGATTTGCTCAGAGAGTAGCACTTATAAAGAATGAAGCTGTACTAAATGAAGAAGTCGATCCGAGGCTGGTAAGGTTTATTAAATTAGCAGGGCATGATAAATGAATGCAAAACAGTCTGGAATGCCTGCTGATTGTACCGCTGTGCTCTAGTTAGGCCTTCGTTACAATGAGTCTAGACGTCACAGAGTTTTCGTGCATCACTGCATTATTTATGACTTATGAAGGCACAGTGTGCAATGACATCACATGCTTTCAGACCCCACATTTTTGTCTGCATGAAATATCCATAATCTGGGAAAACGACTGAGCTTATGTCAGGAGAATAATGGGGGGAGAAAAAAACAGGTAAGCAGTATAAAACAAATCCGTGTATTAAATTAAAAACCAGCCGCAATAAACCACAATTCCAGACAATATACTTTATAATTCATATGTTTCTTTGTCATACAGAAATGTGGTTTATGAACTGCAGTGTAACGAGTAATTTTTCATATCAGTCTTAAGCAGCTGCATAGTGTTATTATCCGGGAAGTAAATCATGGTTAGGGAATTAATGTAAACATTAGCAAAACGGTAGCGCCACCAGTGAGCACAGCTTAAGCTAAACTGCAGACCCTTACCTGCTGTGAGCATGTGAATGGGAAGGAAGCTTCTACCCCAGGCATGCAGTGGCACCTCTGGTCCAGGCTGACATAGAACTCACTTCAGGATAACACATTAAACACCCCCTGTGCACATCCCATGCAATTCTTTCACATTCCAAAATATATGGCTGTTTTTATTCTTACATAATATTTCAAATTCTTTCACATTAACTACATTTCTATACGCATTGCACGACAAGTAGAATTGTACAAGTTTATAATTTCTTCTAATATCTGTTATTTGAAAGAAGCAATACGTTGATACTACCTCCACCCAATGGAATAAATAATTGATCAAACCCATGTACAACAAGTTACACATTGTTCTCTACACCTTTGCACGTACTTCTTCCCTGCAGGTAATCCTGCGTCTCAAGAAGGAGGTACAGCAACTAAGGGATGAGCTGGCTATGGTGACGGGACAGCCACGCACAGAGGACCTCAGTGCTGTGGAACTGCAGCAGTATGTGACCAGACACGATGTAAACACTGGAGTTGGCAGCAGAATTAAGGGTTACATAGTGCTTACAGTGAGTGAGAGGGTCCTGGACAGTGTTTGTCCTCTGAGCTAGCGTTGTGCAGCTTTATAATGGTGAGGTTGATTATATAGTAATCATATTACTGGGTATGTTTGTACGGCTGGGCTGTATAGCGCTCCGATGTGTTAAGACATCGTGCTGAACAACACGTAGTACAACCACAAAACGCATCGGAGAGCTGTATCAACATGCTTTTGTACTAGGAATGATTAGTACCAATTAAAGATAAACCTAGCATTTTTGTTTGACGTGTTTTCAGTATTATTATTGTTAAGCTGTAATTCTAATTTACGTTGTGTTTAATAGTGTTTAGGCAGTAATTAAAATGGGTAGCATCTTATTTTGCAAATTTTCATTTAGATTTTCTATACTGCTATTATAACGTGGTGCAAAACTGTACAAAAAGTGCTATTGCAAAGCGATCACTTAACAATTTACTACCTTTTCAAAAATGATGGGGCGCAAGTGCCTCTGTTACAGTTCCACTCAAAGTAAATTACAATAGGACTGTGAAAGAAATGTTGGAACACTCACTAATTCATTTAGCAAGCTTCACCTGGTGTCTTTAGCATTCTGGCTTTGCAGTGTGATAATGCATTTTCCAGTATTTTACCCATGGATACCATACTATGAATGCAGAACAATATTTACGTTTATGTGAAGATATCCAAAGGAAAAGTTAAAACCTTTTTTTAAATGCACATTTATTATCTATCCCTTACGAAATAATTCACATACCAGTTCAGTAACAAATATGGAAAATATATCCAGATGGATCCACAGGGGAAATGTTGGACAAAAGTTGCCATATTTAACAACACAAGTATTAAGCTGTCTGCATATGTGTATATAATACATATTAATTTGTGCAGCTTAGAAAGGCCATACTGTTACAATAGTCTTTACACTATTAACTCATACATCTAGTATTAAAGCCTCCACTTGGAATATGGTACTGTATGATTTAATGAATCTTCAGTCTTTAATCAAATGTACTAGATATAGTACAACGTCTGTTCCGCTTCATGCAAAAATACATCTTAAGGAATTAAACATTTATATTTAGATGTTACTGTTGAGGTTTATTTTATTTATCATATATTTTTTAAGAAAAAATAACTCTTGTAAATGAGTCCCATAATTTTAGTTTAGCTCAGCTTGCCAAAAAAGAGACGCCCAACATTAAGCTTGAAGTTTACCATCATGTAAATTACAAAATTGGTTCCAAACACCAGTTAAGAACTAAATAAGTTGTAATGGCTTTATACATTTAAACCCTATCCCAGCCGTTGTGCAATAAACGTACACACGATCTTAGCCGTCACCTTAAAAGAACCTGTCCCAAATGCGGTGAAATCCAAACAACCTTATGGAACAATTTTGACATTGATAAAATGCCACAGACAAGTGGGCTGCCATCTATCAGACTAATGTGCGTTGCTGTACCCTAAGGCTGGAGGAAATGGTGAGGGGTTACGTGGAGGACGCTGATGCAGACGCCTCTCTGGAAGTGGGGGCTGACATGCGCAAGATGCATCACTGCTTCGGTCTTCTAAAGGTGCCGGAAGGGCAGGGAGGGCTCTCACTGGACTTCCTTGGACAGCGTTTTGAGGCCCATTGCGATTCCTACACCCACACTTGTTTAATGTTGGGTTGTGCCCTGAAGAGGGCTTGCCAGTACAAATAGCAAATGTCTGCTTAAGTGGCGTATCACTCAATAGCATGTCATTAAGATATAATATGTTTGCTGGGAGATTCAAAGCGTAATGTTCCAAATGTGGATTAAAGTTTCCTAATGACCTCTCTTTGGTTTTAATGGAAATAGTGCGTAATGAATTTTGCTAATGTAGTTATAGTTCGTGTTATTGCAACGTCTGCATCTGTTCTCGGAGTGGTGATGCTATAAAGTACGCAAACATTTGCGTCATAATTATAATTCGCCTTGGCTTAAATTGGCGAGTTTCATATCGGAGCATTTTTTGGGGGGCAATTAATCTCAAGGGAGTGAACTTTAAATGAAACCGCATGCAGTGGGTGCGGCATAGATTATCTCATGCACTGGGCATCGCAGATTTACAGCGTGTACAATGCATGATTCATGTACGATGTTGCCCTTAACAGGTGCCTCCTAACTGCACTTGCCTTTATGTGTGTGGCTTGTAATGGATAGCGGCACATTCGGCAGGAAAGGGCGTCCTCTGCTGGATCAAAACGGGAAAACGCCAGCAAGGAGGACGATGGCCCGGGAAGTGAGAGTGAGATCCGGCGACTGAAGGAGCTCGTCCAGCAGAGAGATGATGAAATCAGTATCCGTCCACTGCTGTGTAACTCTCTGTATATAGTTACAATCATTGTATAGTCTGAAATGAAAGCCTACGGTCACATCACTCGGAATGTACCTGATATTGTCAGATCTTGGAAGTAAATAACGTTCAGCCTGGGTACAGCTTGGAAAAGAGACCACCATGGGCAGCAGGTTGTTGTAGGGTGCAGACCTGTGGGGACAACAGACAGCCTTGGAGCAAAATTAGTTGAACTCTACCAGGCCGCAACATATATGCTCTCTGCCTTCACCAACCATCCTGACCAGTGTGGTAAAGCATTGTTAAACAACCCAGACCATCCGTATGGAGTGGGGAAGTGCTCATCCAGCAGTGGCTTTACAAACCGGCTCCTTTGTGGTTATTCACTACTAAGCTGCATTCAGATGTCCTCGTCAGCATGCTGAAGAAGGAGCGCAAGCGTGTGCAGGATGTGGAGCGGCAGCTGCAGGCCCCGACAGGCAAGCGGGATGGAGGCTTCAAGGCCGACGGGGAGCGGGAGACGGTGGCCGGCAGTAATAAGGAGTCAGAATGGGTCCCAGCACAGTCACGAGACCACTACATGTCTTCCTCCAGCTTCAATGGAACAGCTTCTGCCAGTGCATCAGCAGCAAATGGAATGCAGTGTAAGATATTTTGCATGTCTATATAGTGCTTTTGTCAATCCACTGTTGGATGAGAGCTTCCCCATGCGATTTAGTTGTGGATTATTTGACGATATGTTACCAGACTGGTCAGAGCAGGCTCGTGAAGAAGACAGTTCATTGATGTATCTTCTGACAGCTGGATGCATGAGAATTGCCCTTGAAAGCTGCTGTCTCGGGATAGCCATGTCAAGCGTTCCTCCTCTCTGCTTTGCGGCATTTCGCCTCCTACGTTGGACGAATCACCAGCTTGATGGTGATGCCGAAAGAGCAGTTCTTAAGAGCAGTTCTGTAAGACACAGTTCAACCAGGCAATATTCCAGCATTGCATTCAAACAGTGCCGTATCCTACAGCGAAGTTTAATGTTATGAAGTCATATTCAAAGTTTTAATATTCACCAGGTGGAACCATGAACCTAATCCGTAACGTAAACTATTGTATTTAAAAAGGTTCATACAGAAGTTGTTTAAAGGAGTGTGAAGGTAAAATGTAAATAAGTGTTGTCTTCATAAACGTTATTTATTTGGTTCTTTGGATACAGTGGTATATGGGGAGAAGTCAACTGGACGAAAGGAGGCATTTGACATATTTAGGCGAGACTACGCAGACAACATCACAATCGAAGACAACAAGTACATCCTCAAGCAGAGGTACATCTTCTCACAAGAGTAAAATAATAATCGGTGTAAATGTGTTTTATTCTGTGCTAAATTTGTCTCTCCGTGCATTCCAGATATGCAGAAGCCAAGGGTTTAGGGGAGACCGTGAACCAGGCAAGGTCAAAGATAAGTAAGTCAAAGTATTGCAGTGGTAGGTGAACTACTGATGGGATTTATGTGATGACATTCCTAAGTTTGACTCTTATAGCTCCAACTGCATCTAGTTGGTATAATATTATAAAGGCTCTCTGATAATCTGTATCACATTGGTAAACTAGTTTGTTGCATTGCAGTTACGTTTTTATTATGACCTAACACATGTTTTTAAAATCGTCTTTACAGACCACTTGAAATCTCAAATCGATCACAGACGAATGCAGAGGGCAGCACAAGGTACAAGTTTCAGTCTACTTTCTAAAATACATGTGCATTCATATTATACAGCCACACATAATATAATTTTGCTCGTAAGCTAGCTGCTAAGCTTGTAGGAATTTATATTGCTCCCTTGTTTAGATGCACACCTTTCTCACTGAAAGTCTTCCACAGGTGTGAGTGAGGGCTTGCCTGGGGGTGATGAGCCAGACCCAGTGGAGGAAGACCTGCGAGCGCGTATTGAGGGGGAAAAGAGCAGGTCGGGTCTATTTCTCTAGTGTTACAAGATCCTTCCAAACCTTGTGCGCTGGTCATTTCTCTTTCCGTTTCGTGCATATGGACTGTCCGTCTTTATAAAAAAAAAATATTCCTCCTGCTTCTGTACAGGATCCTGAAATGTGGTTGCATTTAGATGTTATAGAAATCCAGATCATACAATAATTCATGTGAGATAAATATATTGTTTCAGCTTTACACGTGTTGATAATCTTTTCACTTAAAAGTTAAAACATTTAGACTTCAAAGACTTAAAATATATTTAACTTAATTTACAACTGCAATTCTAAAATTGTCTGTTTGCTCACAACATGGAATCATCATGCACAATATTCATTCATTTGCTAGTAGTGCAACTAATCATGCATACGAAGGTCAAAATATACCCTTGCAGTTTGTGTATTACATACATCGTATGTGAACAACAGGGTATTTGGACCCACCAGCCCGATGACTTAATTTGACATGACTCTCGGACTGGGTTGTAAGTGTACTTGTGCTTGCACAGCTATAAGGAGGCGTTCACTCGCCTGAAGGTGCTAAAGACGGAGATCGAGCACCTGCAGCATCTGCTGGAGAAGGCAAAACTCAAGCTGCAGAAAGATTTTGAGGACTGGTGGGCAGCGGAGGCCACTCGCAGGGTGAGCTCAGAACGTCGCATTTATAAAGCAACTAGAGATGGAGAGTAACGCAACGTTCCATTCAATCAGTGGCATAGCTGTTGAGTGTGCAGGCGGTTCAACTGCACAATGGCCCATAGGCCAGAGGAGCCCATGGGCCAGAATATGTAGAGGGGGGACATGTTACTCAGGATGCCTTTTCATTCTTTGCACCAGGCTCCATGCGAACCGTGCTACGTCACTACATTAAATCCTCACAGCTAAACCGCACGCTACAGTTTATGGCACAACCCCAAAACATATTGCTTAGTAGCAATCTTGGCACATATATTTCCAGCTCTTTTGCACTTGCAACATACATTTTATCCTCTTAGTAATGGACGTACACATGGGTAGGTTTCCTTATACCAAAGCTTCACTGTGTTTCAAGATTTTTCAGAATTGTCCTGCATTGGGATATTTGGCCATTGTCTTTTTGGAGGAGTGCTTTGCAAGTCGGAGGAAACCCGAGTACCCAGAAAAAAGCCACATATTAATGCCACACATGTGGCATTAACATTCACATATCTGCACATTTCGTGGGCGCCTCATAGCCCATTGGTTTTAGAAGTTCTGCACGTATATAGGATCCACTAATCCTTGCTTGTGGTGTTGGCCAACACAAATGTGCCACAATGGCCTTCACCGTACCGTACATTAAAGTAGAACATCTCAGAGTACGTAGGGTGTGGTGCTACCTTCTAGGCTGTGCCAAGCCAGGGGAACCTGGCGAGAGGAGCAGTCATCACCAGTAGCAGTGAAGGCGACCCATACAACCAGTCTGCCAACAGGTACCCAACACTATAAAAACCACATACAAAAGTTTATCCAAATGTGATGCAAACCTGTGTGTCAGATAGCTTTTCTAGTGTTGGTTTTGTCTGCGTGTTGGGTATTTTACAGAAGCAGTGCAAGTAGCAGGTTCAGCTCTGCAAACTCCACATTGTCCATCGGACCAAGTGCATCTCAGCACTCCTCTCATGCTAGGTGAACAGCAGGACCTATTCTAAAACTAGTTTTGCTCTGAGGTTGATGAGCTGAAAGGTTAAGAAAATTCTTTGGAAAATAGATATTGAGCTATAGACGTGATTATGACCATACTGTGCACCGTGCAGGTCAATCGAGGCTCCGGGGTCCACCATCCCACTGACGGGCGACAGCAAGATCGACGCAGACATTCTAGCATTCGTGCAGGCACGCAAACAGCTCACATATGACAAAGGTGAGCAAGTGCTACTGTTCTGCAGAGCGACATGTTATCTATTCATGTGTAATGCCAATATAACAAATATATGTCCAGTAGCCTCAAACCATATCACTCAGGATTCTCCTTATCTTATCTTCTCTGATTGCAGAAACTAAAGAAGGTTGACCACCATGCATAAAGCAGGTGTTATGGGCTGCTGTGGGACTATTTTGTGGGCAGCAGAGGGCAATGAAGCAACCTTAAATGTTCCATGTGCTTCTTTACTCACACATCTATGCTTGCCATCTTCACCAACGCACCCTGACCAGTGTGTGGTTAAATAAACCAAATCAGGCATATGTCGAGGGGAATGGATTGACAAAAAGCTGTACATGTACGTTATTTAAAAGTGAGAAATGTATTAGAATTGACCGAATCGTACTATTTCTTTTGTAGCTCAAGGACACAGATGACAAGAGAGCGAGTTTCAAGTGGGCTTACCATCATAAACCCATATCCGCTCAGCTCTGGATGGGGGGGCTGCCCTATCCAGGAAACACCCATAGTCACAGCACCCACTCTCAGCTTCCAACCACAACATTTCTACATTATGTACATATATTTAATGAACAATATCTGGTTAAAAAATCAATAACGTATTATCATTCCAAAGGTGTGTCTTGTTTATGTTGGTTAATTCGTACATTTGTTGTATCACAGGAACCCCGCTTCCAGAGCTTGTACGCTCACTGGGTATTTTCTGCTGAAATAAACATATATCTATGTATCACTGAACATACAGTACCTGGTCAATTATACTTTTGAACACGATCATGTACGTAACAAAATCTGTAAACTGGTTGATTTGGTAAATGTATCTGTAAAAAAAAGCCTGGGTCATACTTGTGCTGTGTATTTTTATTACTATGTAATGCCATGAGAGCTGTGTAATGTTATTACTGGACATACATTATAACATTGATTTTTATCCCTGAAGGACAAAATACAATCTGTACAGATTCGTTTTTTTTCCTTCTAGTTCCACAATGAAATTCTGTGTTCTGTAGCCATTATTATAGACATGGCACAACTGCATTAGCAGCTAAAGCCCTGTAGCCCACATTTTTGTGCCATGTGACTTGTATTATGGACCGCTATGTTTTTAATACAGCATGACGGACCACACAAAGGCTTCTGGTGTTTTTTTGTTGTTTGACACACATTCACAACGCGCATGAGACCCACCAAGTGGTCACAAGACAAAGCGGTCCTCTCACTTCCTGTCCAATAGGGCAAGAGTGTGCCACGACACTCACAGTTTAAAGACGCTTTCCAACCCATTCCACTAATATTCTTATTAGAACTGTAATCTATTAGCAAACTCTACTTAAAAAATAATACTTAGAGGCTTGGCTTTCAGCTCTGAAGCCAGCGGGTCCGGGTGCCTAGGCATGTGCTGTTGCGTGCGGCAGTCTGTCGCGGGTGGCTGATGGAGCGTGCGATGGCTGGCCCGTGGAGGGTCGACAAGCTGCCCCTGCTCGCTGTTGCGTACGTGGCCTACCTTTTGGCAGGGGCAGCTGTGTTCCAGGTGCTGGAGCTGCCCGCAGAGCAGAACATCCGGCAACGGCTGATGGACTCCTGGGCAGCCTTTATTCAGAACCACTCGTGCGTGGATGATGGGTCACTAGACGTCTTCATGCAGGTACTTTGGCTGTAAGCACTTCGTTACACACGGGCAGCTCCACACACACATTTTAGTTTTGCATCATTGCTCACTGCGTCTTTCAATGCAGCACCAATTCCACTACTCTAGATGCATGATTTCTACCTCTGAGATTGAGGGCATTTCTGACAAGTCGCGGTAGTTTGGGGGTAAATGCTGGGAGTGGATGTCATGAAATAGCAGACCTTACTGTCCGTAAATGTTCTGACTGACCAATGCTAAGAGGAGTGTTTGAGCACGCATATTAATCCCAGCCATGATTAGTATAACCGAAGTTGTTTAGCATCTACCTGGAATAAGCTGGGATAATAATAATAATAATAATGCAAAGTTGCACACCACGCGGTGAATGTCGCTGCTCAGGAGGTGCTGGATGCGACGTCCCATGGCGTGCGCGTGGGAGCGGGGCGAGCGAGCAGCCCCTCCAACTGGGACTTCAGCAGCGCACTGCTCTTCACCGTCACCGTGGTGACCACCATCGGTAAGGCCGTCACTGGCGAGCACGGTGAGGTGGGCGAACTGATCTCGCCGAAGTAAACAGCCCAGTTCACCGCGCGGCTTCATGGCCCCCCATTTAACCCATGGGCCCCGGTGACCGATTCGAATATGGATTAAGGTGGGACCTGGGGTGGTTCCGCTATTGGCGCATCCATAACAAGGGCACCCATGGCCAAATTGGAGACATTGACTATTGTACGCAGGTGCGCATCAATTGACACAAGTTATATTCAGTCCCCAAAACGGCAATGTGTATTTATAATCGGGATTGTCCCAATGTGCACATTCTTTAAAACAAATCCTAGATAAAACTTCTCAGATCGGAATATTCGTGAGATCATTAATATTTAGCTATAGTACGATAACACTGAGACCATTTTAATTTTAAAATCTGAAATCATGGAAATAACATCCAAAAACATGGGCCCAAATATACAATACCTGCAAAAACAAAACCAGAAACAGCGAGAGCACTGCAGCCGGGCTGCAGGTTCCATAATAGGTTCCCGTGGGCCAGCGCTAAGCATCCCCAGCGCTAAGCATCCCGAGGCTGCCCTCTCCCCGGGGTGCGGGGGGAGTGAAGGCTCTGCCGCTGGCGGTACGGTGCTGCTGCTGCAGGCTACGGGAGCACGGCGCCGGGCTCCCAGTGGGGACGCACTGCGTGTTCACTCTACGCGCTGCTCGGGATCCCGCTCAACCTGCGGCTACTGTCCCGAGCCGCCCCCATCCTCGCCGCTCCGGCCCGCGCTGCCCGCTGCTGCCTGCGGCTGAGAGGCGTCCGCCAGGTAAGTGCACTAGCGGTCCCAACTAACCATGGGGCAGCCCAGACAATTGCAGGGGCCGCCCCCCACGGAGCAAGGGGGCCATGGCCAGCCGTTTGGCTGAGTGACGTTCGGCACACAGACAATTCCACAATATATTGACGTCGGTTTTCACGGCTCGACTCATCATGGTTGCTCTTCAGAGCTGTTCTTTTCGGGATAGCCGTGTCGAGCAATCTCCATCTCTCCCTCGCGATGTTTCGCCTCCCACGTTGGAGGCACCATCCACAATAGTTTCACACGCGGTTAGTCACAAATACAGTCGGGCTTTAATTTTAGCTGGAAGGAACCGTTGAGCTATACAGCTCTTTTTTTTATCAGTTATCCAGCAATGAGGGGTAAGCATGTATAAAAGCATGCAAGTGTGAGGAAACTGCATCAATGAATTTTGCTTCGGGCCTCAGAATCACGAACACCACCTCTGGGTGAATGGGTAGCAAGCGGCGCTGAGTAGGCAGGGTTGTCACCTGTCTTGGTTTTCCCAAGATCGTCCTCTTGTTGAGTACTGTACTGTGCGGCAATTTTCGAAGCAGGGAAATGTTAAACCTGATGCGGGCACACAATGACCTATTCTTGCAGATTATGTCAGGGGATCTTTAATATCCACTCTGAAGCAAACGGCTCGTATTACTAAGGTCATGACACCAGCAGTAATAATCAGGGTGGCAGTGGGGTTCAAACCAGGAATCTCAGCAACAAGCGGCAAAAACATTGAATTTAGGCCCGTTCACACTGACATTACCGTGTCCTCATGTAGGTTTTCACGGCTCAATTCATTATGGTTGTTCTTGAAAGCTGTTATTTCGGGATATCCGTGTCGAGCGGATACCCGTGTTGAGAGAGGGAAAATACTCGACACGGCTATCCCAAAATAACAGCTTTCAAGAGCAACCATCATAAACGTGTCCTCCAATTGCCCTAAACCCTCATGACCTGGAAGGAACAGCAGACGCATAACACGCACCGACTGCAAATCCCATCGCACTACTCGCATCAGAGTGTGTAAAAGAAACTAGTCAACTAGTGAAACAAAGTCAACACACATGAACGTCCTGTACCTCTCGACCATCATTATAGTAAATGCATCATTACGCAGAGCGCCTAAAGTCCGGCACTTCTAAACCTTGCAATTACAGAGAACACACTGCCTCCCCACTGGCAAACAAAAGCATTACATTGAATAATGAATGCTTTGTATCATGCAACCTGCTGCTCCTGCATGCGGTAAATAACTAGGTATACGTGGTGCCCAGAATGCGCCCAATCTCATTGGATGTTGGAAGTTAAGCAGGTTGAGCCTGGATAATATTCGATGGGTAAACAACGTACATGAGGCTTCGTCGGCTGCTCCAGAGCCTCATCAGCCGAGCAATGCAGCAAATATTTTGTTGTACTATACCATGCTCCCAACATCTACGTCCCCCCCATTAAACAACCCACACTGACCAGTGTGATGTTCAAAAACGCACAAGTCAGGGCACATGGAGGCTCTTATCCAGCATGGGTTTGACCGCAGGGCTGTACACGTGCTTGTGGTAGCAGCGTGCAGGGCTGCTGGTGCTGGGTGGCTCTGTGCTGGGTGCGACGCTGATCTGCTTACTTCTGCCGATGGTCGTGCTGCCTGCCACGGAGGGATGGAGCCGTGCCCAGAGTCTCTATTACGCCTTCATCACGCTCAGCACCATCGGCTTCGGAGACCTGGTCGTGGGTACGCTCTCATCACAGAACGTGGCACTTTGCTTGGCCGACAGCCTAGGCCACGTGGGGTTCATGAAGTCAAGGGAGTACACGGTTACGAGCTGCGCACAACAGGTAGAGAGCACATTCCTCTTTAAATTGGCTTGTTATCCTGGCCACAATTGCAGTAAAGATTGTGTAAATCCGTGCTGCGGGCACTTACGTGCAACAATGATGTCATTTTAGTTATTAGTTTATGAAATTATGAGGGCGATGCCAATGCTTAATCAAGTCCTTGCTCTTAATCTTTGGTCAAATCAGGGGGACCATTTTGATTACCAAGGAATAAATTTGACTTACGACTTCAAAATACCTCGGGATGGGCCAAAGGCAGTTTAAATGCCCACACTTGTCACTGCAAGTGGCCCGTCAAGTGACCGAGCAGGCTAAATTAAAAACTGTCCAATAAATTCCCCTCTACTAACCAATTGAGTGCAGCGAAGACACATGCAGTGATGGATAGCATGCCGGGTCCCTTGGAGAATAAAACTGCTTTACTCTCCAAGGGACCCGGCAGACCTGACAAGCGGCCTAAGGTATGCACATGCAGTAAACGTTCCACATTGAGCTACGTTGCTGTCGGCTCACCGCCTGTTTTGCCTTCTCGCTTGTCTGTGGCTCCTCGTGCCCGAACCATTCTTTTCTCTTGTGCGAGCAAATATTGTGACAAGTTAAACATTTTGTTTTATCTTTGCCGACAATGTAGGTTGAATCAATTCCAGTCGCAGTGATGTGTATGTATAGGTTCGGAGCCCGGCCGAGAGTACGTGACAGGATACCGCGCACTGGTGGCCGTATGGATTCTCACCAGCCTCACCTGCCTCGCCGCCGCCTACCACGTGTTCTCCACGACAGCCCTACAGCCCGAGGACGAGCGCTCGCTCATCGCACCTCAAGATGATGTCAAGCGGAAAAGCACGGCGCGCCTGCTTGGCTCCACAGCCGGGGAATGAACTCCAGTAGTTGCGTGCCTATTCCTTAACGTAAAATCTTACTGGAGTTTGTCACGCATTGCCAGCTGTAATATAGATTAAGTGACATTCACACCGTCTTGTTAGACTCAAGGATTAGGTCATCTTCAAAGACTGCTCTGGTTATTTCGCGAAAGTATACTCAAAGCATATTAGTTCTGCCTGCAGCTAGACATACCACTGACACACATGTGGGCCACCAGCAATGAGGAGGCTCCACATTCTGCAGGTGGTGCTGAACATTGATGCTGAACGTTGATGCTGATTACAGAATAACCATACACAGTGACAATGAAACCAAATTGTATTTATAGATATTTAAAACGAAATATGCACATGTGAAACAAGCTAACGGCGGAAAGGTCCGGTGGACATTTATCACATAGGCTGAAGTCAATGGATAATGAAAATGTGAAAATATGTTGCCAGTAAAGCCATGCAATGCGCGAGGTGTTATTTTGCCCCCCTGCTCTTCTTGCTCACGGTGGGCACGGCTGGTTTGGCAGAGAGTTTGTGTTTCTTGGTTAACGTGGTTGTGCTCTTGGTGCGTTTTGTGTTCTTGGAAGCCTTGCTTTCGACGATCTCTTCCATAGTAGCCCACAGGTCGTCTTCATTAGTAGCATCCTCTTTGGCCAAGGCCGTTTGCTCCTCCTTGGCCTCAGCAGTGTCCTGCTGTATAGGGGAGGTCAAGGGTAAGTGAAGGATGAAAGATCAGAGGCATTCAAATAATATTCTGCCACAGTAGGTCATGACCAAAATCGCTTCCTCCACATTTGTGCAGACCTTTACATTTTTCATAAAAAAACATTTCATATTATTGTAATCTAAATTGCCACCAGTGCCCTATGATGGACTAGCGTCCCATCCTTGGTTTAGCCCTGCCTTGTACCGTGTGTGCCGGGATAGGCACATTCCATACGCTACCATAACAGCAATACAAAGTGAACCTTGCTCACCTCGAAATCATCTTTGCTTGTTAAAAGAAGACAGTTCAGCCTTGATTTTAGGTAGACCTGAAAAATATACATTCACATTGTCGGTTTGTTAACTTTGTACAACAATGCCTGCCACACGAGATAAAGCAGGCATGCAGCAATGTGCAAGAACTTGCCTTCTGCTGCACCTTCCGTGTGTCCAGGTTGTGAATGCGGAGGTATCGGTCCAACCCGCAAGACGCGACGAGCGGGAGTGAGGGGTGGCACTGAATGCAGGTCACGCTGCCTGCCTGGCCCTTCAGGGCACCTACCACAGGCGCTGCACACGCACACAGGCAAACACACCCATAACGTGAGAGGGATGATTTAGTGTTGAAAAGCTATTTAGTTTTAAAGCTTATTGATGTAAACATACTCGTCGAGAAGCCAATACAGCAAAGATGTCTCAAGGGGTTGATATGTAAAAAAAAAAAGTGTGACAGTGAAACTCAACTGCACAGGATTAAGCGGGAACTAATGATGATGATGTTGTTTGTGAGCTGGCTTGCAGCATGGTCATGCATCCGTTAGATTTTGCTTTGAATTACCTTTATTCTTGCGTAGGTCAATAATGGCCATGTGTCCATGTGTGTTACCGATCACTACTTGGCTGCGAAGAGGATAAAAACGTTTCACACAACAATCCACAACTGTGTAATATAGAAATTAATGTTTTAAGCAGATCAATTATACTGTTTAATGCTTTAAACACAATTAAAATGTATATGTTGGCAACAGCTATGATTGTGTAAAACACAATAAATAAATATGCACTTGAAATTCACTGAAATGATTGGTGGCAAAGAACTATGTTCCCATAAATAACAGCCTTTGATGATTGCACAAATGACAACCCTTAAAAGCAAAAAACTCTAATAAGTGTATTCTTCCGATAGACGCATTGGTCGAAGCAACAAAGCCAAAGATTAGTGCTGCCAGCGCTATTATCACGTAGCCTGGCAGCCCTTTTTAAACTTCAGACAAGTTGCAATAAAACTAGTTATATTTAGCTACTAATTTCAATGATGTACATACTTTTGACTGGGCGTAAGCGCGATTGCTGTCAGCGGGTACTCTTCAAAGGTGGTCTCGAAGACGGGTCGCTTTTGGGGACAACTGGGGTCATACATGCGCACCTGTCCTCCCAGGTACAAACGGGCACACACAGAATAGTAGAAGGAAGTGATAAGAGTTTTGGTATAGGACACCAATAGACTTTGTTGACATTACAATACCGAACTCAAATTTGTGACTCATTACCCGCAGAAGCTGCAGGGTCGAGTAATATTATTTCATATTATCCATGACTATGTGATTTCTTCCCTCGGATACGTGGAGTGAATTCGTGGATAATAAGATCCACGTTATTCATCCTCCATATCACTACGGAGAAGAGGAGTTGTGTATTATTTTTGAGGTCATCAAAAAGGTTACAACAACTTCGACGACAAAAGGAAGCTGGAGATGTGTGTTAGTAGGGATGAGAGGGAGGTCCACCTGATGGTGTGCAGTACAGGTCACCAGCTTTTCTGTGCCAGGCATGAACTGCAGGTCCCGGATCCATACAGCGACCCGCAGATCCAACCAATCATTTCTGACCTGAAGTCATAACACATGCAGACAGGACCAACAATTAGAAAAAATATATTCTCAATGAAACTTCGATTTAATAGACATGGCGCATTATTGTCGCTTTGCTCAATTTCCTCACCTTCTGACCAGTGCTCTGAGATATGGATAATAAAAATAAACAATGACAATGAAAGCTTTCCAAAGCTATTCTTTCGGGAAAGTAGTGCGGTGCACTTGCCCCTCTCTCCTTCGCGATGTTTCGCCTCTCACGTTGGAGGTATCCTGAGTCTCAGAACACCTGATGTCTCCAACATGCACGGCAAAACGTCGCGAAGGAGACGGGGGCGATCCACACAACTATCCTGAAAGAACAGCTTTTGAAAGCAATTCTCTTGCATTGATCCGTGAAAACAAAGAAAGTGCAAATAAATCAGAAAATTGAGCAAAGAAGCTCGAAATGGTACACGTTTGGAATTGCAGTGAGCGACAAGAGAGGTGGTACGTCGATCAAAGCACCTGTATACTTTCGAGGCAATGTGTTGTCTGAATTCTATACAAGATACCAATTTGCATTTTTACTAGCACTGCGATAGGGTCGGGTGGCGGCACGTTCATACGTTCTTGGCCCGGAAGATGGGCTCCTCAGGCTTCTGGAGATCCCAGATCTTCAGGTCGTTCTCCTTGCCCCCCGTGGCCACCACGTGGAGCTTGTCTGGCCTCGCACGCATGCGCCACACATTCGCACCGACGTTCACTTCTACCTGCTCACAACAGCACGCACACATCCAGCACCCACACATCGCTATTAACCACACGTGCTTTAGATACAGCAAATAATAATGTACATTTCTAAAGCGCCTTTCACCAAGTGTTATAAGAAAGCCTTCAAAACTTACATTCCCAGATTCCTCTTCTTTCCACACCTTCAGCAGTCCTGATCGCCTGCAGGTGACCGTGGAACTGAAAGCACCAACAACCAGCATTTCAGCCACGATTACAAAACCAGTTATTTCAAATTGTTGACACTTTACTGTGTATATTACATTTCAGCATTACATATAAAATGTAGGAACACCGCAAGATTGTGCCAAACCAGTTTCGAAAAATTGCAAAGTGGTACTTGTACTGCTCCATAGCAAATAACGCAGTGCTGTCTGCTATACATTTGACACCTACCTGAAATTGAACAGCTGTTATAAATCAGGAGGTGCATCTTCTACAGGCAAACGATGCCCTTAAAACTACAGATGGGACAATTAAGTTCGCTGAAAATTATAATAGAATACTATTTTTGTGATCGATTAATCGGGTCCCCTTACAAGCCATGCTCTGCGCGACTCGCAATGACATCAGCAAGCCGCACCCATCACTTCCCGTCCAGCAACACACGGATGAAACAAGTAATTGAGCCGACATAAAACCAGTAATAAATCACTCAAAGTATCTGATAGTCCAGCTCTACTGAAAACCTTACTTGTTGTGTGAGTGTAAGATGAGATATATAATGCGCACCTGTCCCATAACGCAAGGCCAGTGAAGGGCCCATCCCCGCCAGAACAGTCTCGCTCGCTCACAAACGTGCCGACCTCAGAGTCAAACGTCTTCACTGTGCCGTTCCTGCAGCAAAGCACCAACTGAGAGAGAAAGCACAAACCAGACGTCCATTACAAAGCGCATTCATTGCTCGTGCCAGTCTTAGTAGGCTCTCACTGATAGCACTGTCACAAAAGTCTGTTACGGCTTAATCGGGGGATCGTTGTATTTGGTGAAAATGATGATGGCTGTGGACCCCTATTCAAGCCACCGGGCCACACATCCTGGCTGGCGGGAAGCGAGGGGGCCTTTCATGTGGGCGCCGCTGAGAAAAGCGACCCGGGAATCCCTACTGCCAGGGGGGCTCCGGGTTGTCAGGTGCCGCTGCACGTGATGAGCTTTAACGTGTGGAGTACACATCGTAATTTGTATTTAAGTGGTTAAGAATGTAAACGTGTCTGCTCAGGTCGCATTTTTTGTTGTTGCTAGTTTAAATTGTGTATATGTATACAACGTACATAAATCTAGACAACCTTCCAAAAGCGTAAACAATTATCAGGATAAACGCACGCTTCATTATCCTAAGATAATGTTAAGGTGTGCACGTAAACGTATGTTATTTGAAAGTTATCTTGGACCCTGGGTAAGACAAATGTTGATGTAGGTTTTCACAACTTGATGCATGAGAATTGATTTCCAAATGATGTTCTTTCAGGATAAAGGTTTTTGAGAGACCTTCATACACACCTTCCGCTCATCGTCATCGCCCCAGCACATGCAGCAGATCTCATGCTCGGGGGTCAGGGTGCTGATATCCGTGTGATTCGTGGCGCATTTCTTTGATAGGTCCACTCCTGGAAATAAATGCACAGAGGTTGATGGCGACGAACGTGGCTCGAATAGAAAACTGAAAAACAACAACTCATTAAATGAACGAAACATTTAAGGTCAAACATGTCAAACGATTATGGAAAGCGGGTGCTGGTCATGAAATTATGATTATTCCACCCATGTGATTTAAAAACATGTGGTTTGATCAGGATTTTGGTGGAAGTAAACCTATATTTTTGGGAGGAAAAACCTTTTGATTGTTAAAGTTAGTGTTAAATAACGTACCCATAACTTGCCTTTAACTTCTGCTCTTTGATATTCCTTACACTTCAATTGATGCCCCCCATATCCTTACATTCCTTGCCCCCTTACCCTCTCCTGCTTTTACACTCCCTCCCTACTCACTGCACTAGCCGCACGGGCCTGGTCGCTGAGACCCGACACTGTTCCACCCGCTCGCGAGACAATGCAGGCGGCGCGGACCCCGGGAGCCACATCGGCCCAAACAACAAAGCTGTACGGAGAGAGCGGAGAAAAAGGGTAGAGAGGGGAGACGAATAAAGGGGAGATGAGGAAAGACAGACAGAAATACAAGGATCGGCGATACGATAGCGGAGCAGGGGATAGGAGAGACGCGCGAGAGGGAAAACCTGCATAGAGACGGATGGAGCTGGGGTAAGGGAGACGGGACAAGGGAGACACGTAACGACTGAGACATGAAAAACAAAAGAGGCGACGTGAGGAGAGGGGACTCGCCTTTCAGGATCCCGGTCTCTGCTCCGAGCCACACGTGGCTGCTGCGAGCCCTGGGAACCGCCATGTCACCGGAAATGGCGCAAAGAGCAGTGGGCGGAGCGGGGAATGAGGG
>JAZEWU010000002.1:18500338-18515506 GCA_036362915.1 Geotria australis | reverse complement strand
AACGTCCAAAAGTCTTTCTACTTATTTTGTCTTAGATATTGTTATATTTGCGTTACTGTTACGTGTTCTCATTTATTCGGCATTTAATCGCAGTCCTGTTAAGAGTGGAACTAAGTGGTGGCATACAGCCTTTCTTGAACCTGTTACTGGGTAGATTATTACACAAAGTAATACAATTTGTCTATTCTATATTTTCCACCAAAAAAGTTTCGAAATAACATTTATAAAAATAAGAGTAAGATTGTGTATAGTCCGTCTTAAAACCCCGCCTTAAACCACGTTGGTCAATCTGACTAGCGGCGGGTACAGGTTTAGCGTTATCGCTGCCTTCATAAGACGCGGCAGAGTAGACCTGTGATGGAATGTAACTGGTGGTCACACTTGACAACAACGCAGATCATTACCCTGTCGGACCTAGAATGCGACTACCTGAATGCGACAGCCTGCTGCTCCAGGCTCAACAAGGTACAGTACCCGTTACGTTATCCAAAAACATTACTAAAGTCGTCTCGTTTACCGTATTCCTGAAGCAGTTTACTCGAATAACTGGATGTACGTACACTAGTCATATGTTGCTTATACTGGCTTCAAAACCAATGAGTTAGGATTGTTTAAGTTTAAATGTGCCACAAAGCCTTGCAAGAACCAACATATCCACCGTTTACATTTCTTTCGGTCAGATCACACATCTCTGCAGTATAACAATATTTGTATCTAAAGTACTAGTTTTTGAAACGGATCATGTTATTTTGTTGTAGTGGGTGCTACCGGACCTACTAGCCCATGCGATCATCACCGTGCTCATGCTGGTAACGATGCACTGGCTCATCTTCCTTTACAACCTTCCCTTGGCGATGTGGAACATTTACAGGTGAGCACAATGGTTAAAATGGTGTCTGTGTACAGGATATGTTTTGTGGTACATTAAGAATTTGCAAATCGCTCTTACATTTTTTCACTTGATAGTTTGGGCTGGACTTTTAACAACTGTCAATTACCTTAGTATGTTACGGATCATGACTAGCGCCCCAACATGATAATGCGTAAGCTGATCTTGAAGTGGAATGCAAATCAACGCGCAGTTCATCCCATTGTTGACACAATAGGTACTTTAATGTACATACGTAGAATTGTTTTGTAATACTTAACCATCTTTAGACGAAATGGGTACTGCATAGTGACGCAAATGCAGATTCAGAAAAATACCTGTGAATATCCCTGCTTCCCTTGTGATGGCACAGGTATCTCAACATTCCAAGTGGGAACATGGGTCTGTATGACCCAACAGAAATCCATAACCGCGGACAACTCAAATCCAGCATGAAGGAGGCTATGGTGAAGCTGGGATATCAGCTGGTCAGCTTTTTCATCTATTTATACAGGTATAGTTCATATTCTGCAAGCACTGTGAACATTTATACATCAAATGTGCAGATATAACAGGTGTTATTTGCCTTTTATTAGTGTCAGCATGTGCCACATCCTTCTATTGTTATAGTATGTAAATGGATTGTGGATGTATGCACCAATGTATTCGTTTTCATGCAAGTAGACAAGTGGCCTTCAAAGTGCAACTGCTACTGTTGAAAGGCGTATCAACTGTTGTGGACAAGCCTTTTAACAGTAGCTGTTTATTATTATTTGGCTAATATACATAATAAAGGCTGATAGACCAACTGTAAATTGACCTAGGCATGTCAGTTTGGATCCATATTTGTGGCTACTTGCATTGTTTTATAAACTACTACTGGCCTTGTGTTCCAGTTATTGCTTTCTAATGGGACTTGTATTTACTTTGCAGCATGATCCTTACATTGGTCAGTGAATGAAATGAAAAAGTGACATGACCAAGATGAAGATTAGGTTAGTGGTGAATGACACTTAACTTTCTTTCCCTAAAATGCTCCACGTGTTTTCACAATTTCTGGTCCACAAGCTATGTTCAATTGGTCTACAAAGGCAGGTGGTCAGCACCCAACAGCAAAGTGCAGTATTGCGTACTACTGAGTGGTTCCAAAACCTCAGGATTTTTTATATCACAACCTCAGACAAGCCAATGAGAGAAGTCTGACATCTGCAGTTGGGGAGGTGTGGACATTGCAGGGTAAATCAGAGGCTGCTGGGTGACATCACTGCAAGATTGCTGCACCTCTCGTTGGTTGTGAATGGCAAAGCTGTTGCTCCCTCCATGTTTGTGATTTACAAATACTGTACAGAAAGTAGGCTGTATTGCTGCAGTAATTATAAAATGAATGAAAATGTTGAGGCTGCCTAGTTGTGCCATCTTTGTGAATTTAAAAATTTCCATAATACTTTTGGTTTGACATTGCAGTTGATTTAATGTTGTGATTTTGTACAATTGGTCAAGTGGTTATAAAATTAAAACTGGAAATGTTCTAGTGGCGATTTATTAAACTTTTTAAACATTGCATACACATTTTAAACAAGTAGTCTAAACCACCTTTCCACAATGATTTTTTTAATCATACCAAACATGAACCCCTGTTAACCCCCCCATTTTTAGCATTGTAGCATAATGTACAAGCCTCCATAAAAGTTTAAAACACTGCAATAAAAATTCTGGGGGAAAAAAACGCAAAAGTATACAAAAGCTCAAAGTGCCAAAGCCATGTGGTTTAAAGAACTGTTGTTCTTATCAGAACTCAGCACAGAAGAGAACAGGGGCTAAGACAGTGAAAATGAGTTATTACCAGTCTTACAAACAACTACTACACACTGTTAACCAACTTCATTCCATTATCCACCATCTGAAATAAACTCGGGCATTTTTTTTTTCTTCTGGAACACTCCAGGTAGTGGCTATGTACAGACTGGGCTATTTGGGGACCAAAATATGTCCATGTTTTATGTAAGATGGCAGGATTTTGAGCCAAAAAAAACTCCCATTATATTTATACGGTTTGCGTCAAGTAGTGACCTTGCACTTTGGCGAGTCTCAAAGGGCATTTTGTATCGGAAGACGCACCATGCTCAGATAAGAGGGTGATAAACGACTGCTTCTCAGCCAGCCATATGCACATGTGAAGCTGTAAGTTAATGCAACAAGAGGAAATGTAACTCGTAACAAGACATCATTTGCTTCAGCCGAGTGCTCCTTGGTGGCTGTTGTGATAAAGTTGATGACAGTGAGACCAAGAGCTATGGCCTCGGTGTCAGGGGCCTGGCTGGGTGCTGCAGATGTTGCCACATGGCCTCTTTTCCCACATCATGTCAGCTTTCCATGCTGCACAGGCCATCTGTAAAAAAATGCACAGGTTTTATTAAAAATCACTCGGTAATGCCAGATATTATCGTCAAAATGTAAAGTCCTGAATTACTTTTTCACTTTCTAAACTTTGAGTGTAAATAATGCCACAGGTATTCACATGTGTATGGGATTGGAAATGCATGTATTTATAAGCTATTATACTTGTTGCAATATGCACTTGTGTCTGACTTTAGCACCAAGTAATAAATGTGCACAAAATCAAATTGCATCAAACATGTCTTGTGCAGGCTTTTTAAAAACTCAAAACATACCAAACAACCAACAGAATACAATTACATCCACAATGATACATTTGGCGAGTTGAACCAACAAGGCTTCATATGCCCCATCTGATCCAAACCAGTGCAGGGTGCACCACAGGATATGTTCTTACCATTAAATATGTTTTATGCCATGCTGGAACCATACTATAATATACTGGCCTCAACACATGAATATGGCTTGAGGCAAAGCAGGCTAAGAGCGAATTACGTGTTTATTGCGTGTGATATTATTCAGGACACTGTCAACACGTCATGTACATGCATCTCTATTCGTTCATTGATGTAATGTCAACGGCTCTGCTTTTGAAATAGCGCCTTCAGAGATGAGCTAAGGTGGCTCGGCATGGCCCTGGTCTGGCTTGGTCATTAAGTAGAAAAGTGATGTAAAAATGAACAAAATCGATCACATCACTGTCATGCACCAATTTTTAAGGTTTTGTAAAACATACCAAATCGACCAACAATGCAACTACCAATAGATAAACTTAATGAGTACAGCACCTAACGGGGCACCATCATCGTGGTTCCTCCACCCTTTCCCACCTTGACACCTTCCCCACAAATAACTCCACGATGAGCGACGAACCTTCAATGTCGTCGGCGTCAAGCGCTGGCCCCCAGATGCGCACTGTGCCGTCGTCGGAGGCGCTGGCCAGCATGCCAGGCACCGCCGGGTTCCAGCTCACACAGTTCACTGTGCGGGTGTGTCCCGTCAGCACTGCAATCGGCATCTCCCGCTTGCGATGCCACACGTACACCTTGTGGTCTGAACGCACAACATTGAAGGGAGGTATATATATATATATAAAAATATTTACGAAGGGTTTTTCCCAGATATGTGAAAAAATGTACACATTCATTGGGGTAATCATGTATTGGGGGTCAAGGTAGAAGCGTTCACGTCGCGATCCCTGTCAGGTAGTACTTGGTATTGCCTGCGAATTCTACCAAACACTTCGAAGCCAAGCTGAAAGACGACGATGTCCAGAAGCTAGCCATCGTGCTTCGAAGAATCGCAAAGAAGAAGATCATGTATTGACAAAATAAAACTAATGCGAACCTGCATAGGATACTGGATGCTAAAATAAGCAATTTCCACAAGCCTCTTTAAGGCTTCTCAAGTGCATTGCAGAACAAAGCTACACACGTGGATAAGGATTTACCATAGAAGCTCAGGGAATTGCTCTTAAGAGCTGCTCTTTCGAGATAACCAAGTCAAGTGTTCATATCCTTGGCGACATTACGCCTCCCATGTTGGAGGCATCAGATTTCTGAAGCCTAATGATCAGGCGAAATGTCGCTAAGGAGAGAGGAGGAACACCCGCCATGGCTATTCTGAAAGAAGAGCAGCTCTTTCGGTGCAATTGTCATACATCAAGCAGTGAAAACCTATATCAATACATAGACGCTCAGGTTGAAAGGTTGTGGTATATGCGAATGTCCTTGTAATCTGTAGCCAGCTTGTTTAGAAGCAATAACATGGATACCCATGCACAATTACACAATCACATGTCAAATTACAATTAAAGGCATCCAAATCAAGCCAATCCTTAAATTGGACTAAAGCACAATCACTAATAATAATGAGCACATTTATATGTCGAGCGCCATAGTTCAGAGACAATGTTACAAGGCTTTTGTCAGTGCACATCCCATAGGATAGAAAACATTTTTTTTATGGATCGAAGGTCATCGGGCAGAGTATTCCAGACTAATGGAGAGTCAACTAAATGCTCTACTGCCTGTTACGGTTCTGTGTGTTGGAATCGTGAACAAGGATTTACTCGCTGATGATCACGGACAGCTAATCGGATCGTGAAGTGCAAGCTGTTAAAATATATGGGTGACTGTTCTGTCAGAGCCTGGTGAGTGATGGATGCAACCTTGTATTTGATAGGTTTCTGTATTGGCAACCAATGAAGACCTATAAGAAGTACGGTAGAACTACCACGACATGATGCCTGGCAGACATGCAGGGCGAGGCTGTTTTGAACGCACTGTCGCCTCCCGAGGTTACCTCGTGTGCTCAAGGCTCTAGCAAAAGGTTATCATAGAATTTCACCAAATTAAACACAAATCTTTGAACACAATTTGGTGTAATTTTAACAGTTAACGAAACAACATATCCAACCCAAAACACTGACTGTTAAACAAAATGTTAATGTCCTAGTTACAGACCTGCTCTCTCCACGTGCTGGACAGAGATGGGGAGGGGGTAGGGTGCTGATGAATATTACTCGTTTAGCCTGCTTGCGTGACGCATGATTTATTGCAGCAGGATACTGTGTGGAGCAGCGTGTGGTGTGCACAGACCTTCTTCATTTGAGGCAGCACTGGGGAGTGATTGATTGCATATCAACTTGTAACCCTTTCACCTACAGGCTAATATTCTCCTCATAACTCTTGGAGCACTAAAATAGTCTTGGATCATGATCATAGGAACTGGAAAGGAATACAGCACGACTTTATATGGTAGCAATGTCTGAGTAATGCCCCTTGAATAAACTATTTCACGAACACATTTGTGATGCTGCACAGGTGTATGACAATAACTGATGCGCAACATTATTTAGTGGGGGCGCGAACAATTTTCATGGAAGGCTGACAACCAACCCCCTCACACCCACCATATCAACTATAAATGCAATGCACAAGAAACGAATGAAATGTTTTCATTGTAATATTTCCAGTGCTGTAGATCGTTGACTGAGATGACAAATTCAAACACTGTTATTGAGAAATTGTAGGAATAATTTATATTTGCGACTTATGGGGCATGTGATGATTTTTTTTCTTCTAATATTATGCTAGTGCGGTATCACTCCATCTGAGCTAGTTCTGTAACAAATTATACTTATTTTCTTTAAACTCAAGTTCGAACAGCTCATCCTTTTTTGTCTGACATTAGAATATCACATGGGCAACTATACATCAATACAAACGGGGAGGGGGGGGTAGAATTTACAAGAGACACGAGTGTGGTTTATTCCATTATCTTGTGATCGGTAAAGCCGCTTACTGGACCAATAACCAATCAGGCCCGCACAAAGGCGCACTATAATATAAAATATTACCTTGCAATTTATTAATTCCCTAACAAGCGTATTTTCTCGGCCCACTGCATGCCGCTGACAAGTTGTCCAGCAGGCGCTCACAAAATCCCGTTATGAACTACCTAATATGTAAAACTGTTTCTAATCCGCAAAATGAAACGCTCTTCTTTTTGCGGGTTAGTAACAGCTCGACATATCGTACTGACCTTACTGGTGTCTCCTGTGTGCATGCCACGCTGGTGTGCGTGCCACGCGAGATGTGCGGCGGCCCTCACCCTCACTGCCGCTGGCCAGGAAGTCTTCGTTGTTGCCGCCCAGGCACGAGTGGATGGTATAGAAGCCCTGCGTCACTCCCTGGTACTTCCTGACCAAGACGCGGTCCTGCAGGTCCCAAAGGTGCACTCCCTGCACACGCACGCAGTGGGTGCACGACCAACCCCTCTGCCTTCATGCCTGCAGGCTCGCACTGCCATGTCTAAACGTACTGGTCAAAATGCAACACAGTTACAGAATGGGCAAACGAAGATTATTCCAGATTAACGGCTACGTAATACCGCCCAGTAGGGCTTCACAAGCACACGTAATGCAGTCCTCACCTGAGTTGCTACATTTAGCAGTGCAAGTCTCCCATTCTTTGACACCGTGAAAGACATTATTGGGTGGTCTTCTTGTACACTGAAAAACATTACGAGCAACACACCTATATGACTGACACTTGTTAAGGGGACGCACTTTGCCACCTGTCCAAAGTCTCATGCTCACGCAATGACGTACGTATACAACTAAAGAAAACATTCACCGTTACTTTTACAATGCGAAAATCACAATAAAAGCAATCGTACAGAAATCATGCACAAGCACACATTCTACTGTATAAGATGTCCAACTCCAGCACGGATACGTTCACAGATCAGCAGAATGTAAGCAGCCGTGCTGTGCGCACATGTTTCGGTCGGTGAGCTCCTCAAAGTTGTATGCGCGTATCCGCTGGTGCGTGTCCGACGCCAGAATGGTCTTGCCGTCGCCCAGACACCAGAGGCACTGTACGCGGACGCCCTCCCACGAGTCCAGCACATTGCCATCCAGGTCCTGCCGCGCACCACAACAAAGCAGCCGGCTCTTTAGTCTCCTCCATTCAAGGGAAAGAAACGGAAACATCACTGACACGCGGATATGCATTATGCATCTTCTAATGAAAATTTCAGCAACTGCGTTGGCAGTGGTGTAGAAACATGCTGAGAATGCTTTATCACCATCATTTATTTAATAATTTAATAATAAAAATTGTTCATGTGTAAAAATGCAAATAATGTATAGTTATTATTATATGATCCGCTAATATTTTCAGCAGTGGCCTTACAGTTGGATAAAGCATTTTACATTTTGATGCTTTAAAATGACTGGGATTTTGAAAAGCAATTGGTAAATGATAGTTTTCCATTCACATACATCACACGTATCTTGTAGCTCTGCATTTCAAGCAGTAATTCTGATTTCATTTCAACCAAACCTACCTGAAAGTTTTATTTAGCTCTCGAATGGTTACACAGAGGACAAAAGTGATAGTGGGTTTAACACACACAAAAGAGCATACAGCAGTGATAATCTATTTACAGGCCTTGACTAGTGATGGAAATTCCAGTCTTCTGACAGATGCAAGTTTTATTGATCCCAGGGATGAGGGACTGAGTGAACCCCTAACTGGGCTTTGAGCCGGCAGCGTTACGGTGCCGAGTTGCACGTTTTAACTGCAATGCCGTTACGTAGAGGACACAGAATTTATTTTCAAAAAGCACGTCAAACATGGTTATTTGCAGTTAATTGGGCTTCCTCTTGGAACAGTTGTGAGACAGCCCCCTCATTTTAGAAATCCAAGTTTTGGGAGCATGCCCTACTTGCCAGGAGAAGTTCTTACATCTGGCATTAGCATTCTTGGTCATGCTAATAGACAATTAGTGCCAACAGTCAAACACTTTTTTTACCCGTAAAAGCAGCCGCTGCGTAAAAGTATAAAAAAAGGAACGGCTCATGGCTTTGCTTGTGAAAACTCCACTTTACATCCTTTTGAAACGTTCTCTCTCTAATCCCAATCCTCACTGGAGAAAATGAACCTTCACATCACACATCACCGGTCACTGCTTTAGCCGTCACCCCATGACAAACAGCTGAGATCCTGCAGCACTTAATTCCACACCAATAGTTGATTTTATTTGCAAAAGCTGAAAATTGTGAGTCGCAGTGATCATCTATTAGTGCAGCGTTACACTAGATTTAAACAATTTTACTCAAAGGTGGAAATCACAGCACGACTCTGAAAATCCAATTCCCATTCATTTGCCAACTCGACGCAATGCATCATTTGTAAACTAATGTAATAAATATGACTGCAGAATATATTTTTTATAACGATATATGCATTAATCAGTAGCTCTAATTTACGTCAACGTGAAACGTAAAATTCCGGCGATGAAGAAGCCCCCACTCTGAAAACAAATTTCATGCTTTAGCAGTTCTTACCATTACTCTCTAGAACAGTGGCTCATTAAGACTTCAAATGTCATTGAATCAGAAGTATGAATGCCTATGTTTCATGGAGAGGTTAAGTCCTGCTTATCAATACCAAGGGAAAGACACAATCCCTAGAAGGTGCATAAACTCACACACTGGTAGAACTGTCCCCTCTGCCCTCCCGTTACAAAGCGTTTGCAGTCGGGGTTCCAGGCAGCACACGTTAGGCTGTCTTCATGGGACTGAGACATCTTCACTCTTAGCTCGCCGGTCTGCCACGTACACACACACACGCACAGACAATGCAGTGGGCAATACTCCAGACTCAACGTGGCCACCTCCAACATAAGTGGAATTTCAAGAATTGTACGTTTTTATAATAGCAGCTGAGAATCTACAAATGTGAGCTGGAACTAGAATGTCTGTTCCAGTGTCCAAACTGAATCCTGCATGCGGTACTGATAACACTGCCCCCGAAGCTTCTCCATTGTCGGTCTTCCCAGCATTAAGCCTGACCTGTGCGTTCCAAAGCCAGAGCTCGAAGCAGTCGTCAGGGCCACACACGATGATGTGCACATCGTCAGGGCTCCACGCCAGGTAAGACGCGCCATACGCATGTCCCTCCAGCGTACGCACCTGCTTGAGCTGGAAGCTTTCCTGGCAACAAACATTTGTGACAAAGGACGTGAGCGGTGCACTCGCGTAACAATGTACACACACGAGGACACTAAAAGGATACGATTTACAGCCCTTTCATCAAAACACTGAAATCAAGGCCTCCCCATGCCTTTAGTTGATGGTAGTTTTACCCTAAATCACCATATTGGGTGGTCAGTGCAGGTTTGGTTAATGAGGGGCCACGACTGGTTCCACTATATCACCATTGACAATAGCCAAAGTTCGGAATAGAACTTGGGTTGCCGGGTTCACGGTATGAACCACCGCACCACCCGACAAACGCACCACTGCAAATTTTGGACACAGACCATAGTAAAATTAACTCGAAGGCTTTCATGACCAATGTTATTCATAGTGAGGTTCCTCACAAACCATAGTGTTAATGCCTACGGTTACACAGGGGCCCACAAATATGACCAACAGATGCACGGTTGTGTCTGCGTGGTTTTCTCTGTGTTGATAGATTACTCACCTGGTCCACCTGCCATATGATAACGGTGGAGTCCTTGGAGCCGGTGGCCAGCTTGGTGCCATCGTTGGAAAACTTACAGTACCACACCTCGTTGCAGTGCTCCGTGAGCACCTGGCGTGTGTAGCATGGAAACTGCTTCCTGTAAAGCACACGTGGGTGAGCAAGCACACTGTGTGCATAGTGCATGTATCCGATATCATAGCAAGCACAGCTTGGGTTTGTAATTTATTTTGGGAAAGTGATTCAGTTAAGGTCAAACTTGTGGGTATCGTTGAGCCGGCCGTAGTAGCACAAGCCTGTAATCCAGCATTTTGGCGATAAGCGTGTTGGTGCATTGCAAAGATTTTTTAAACACGAAAAGCTGCTGGAATGCATGATGATGAAGAGATGGCAATATGTAAAATAGGTCCGTTTACTCAACAACGAGGACCATTGAATGTTCACGTTTTCCCACTCATGAAAAAGAAATTGGGCCAAACTTTGCCAAAAGGTATGCTCCTAAAAAAGCCTTAATGATCAGTGAAGCTGCCTTAGATAAATGAAATATTGTTTACGTTTTCATGTTAAAGTATCCATGTTTATGACATGTATATACGCCTAACCGAACATAAAACATCGAGTAAATCTTACAATGTGTTGCAGGGCCGTGCAGGTTTTGTCAGGACGTGCGTACGTACTTGCTGCACATGTGATCGATGAGCAGCGACACCGAGTCGAGGCTGGCATCGAGCCGTGTGTTGTGATACAGACAGCGGTCCTGCTGCAGCTCCACAGCCTGGTGCAGCAGTGTGTGCAGGCGGCGCGGTGGCAGCATCACCGAAGGAGGCAAGTATGCTGCAGAAAACACACGAGCGTGCACAAACACACCAGCACCGCTAACGCTATCAGCCATCACTGTTTATCACGAGCGAGTGGTATGCGGCTATTGTTAATTCACTTGGGTGCGCAAGACAACTCACCCGTGCGTAGGAAAATGTCAGTACGTATTAAACTACAAACAGTCCCAAAAACGTAAGCTATAAAATGTCAATAGATATCGTATTGGATCTAGTATGCAAAGTTATTGTGTTCATTTAAACGGTAGAAACTTTGTAATAAACGTAAAGTGAAAGTAACGTGTCAACAATGTGTGTTTCGGTCTTTAATGTGCCTGATATTGTTAGAATTATCAGCATATTCGTACGCTACAGCATTTATACAAAATCACCAGTACAGGGTGGCCCAGTACAGTGCCTTGCCTCACTAATGTTTCGTGTGCAAGTCCTGCCCGACACTCACGCAGTTCGCCCAGAAAAAACAAACTGACATTAATGCTGTAATCAGAAGGCTGGTGGCAGATGAAAAAGTGCCCTACAATATGCATTTGCAAAGTACTGCCACATTACATCTAACAAGAACATTTTACAGGTGTAGGTAGGGCAATTATTGTTCACTTTAATACATGCGAGGTTCTCTCGAATGTCTGTACAGCATCATAACATGTGGTTGCAATTAGATGTAATATACATCCAAATTGTACTTGTACAAAATGTATTTATGCAACAAATGCAACGTTGCTGCTACTGCCCACAACCACTGTAGCGGGCACAGCATGTACTCTAAGCAGCACTAGATAGCATAGTCAATTACGGGCTGATGACCTTTGGTATGATGACGATGGTTATGATACACATACAGGACACCTGTCTGCATGGTTGATGAGAGCCAAATGTTAAGTGCATTATGCCAAAATAACATCGTTTTAAGAACACTTTGTGTCACCAACAAGCATCAGTTGTGGTCTGCAGACGCAAATTAATGCCTCCATTTTCACTCCTTCAAGGTCAATGCTGCAATGGTCCTGTGAAAATGCTTTTGCTGGGAGGCAAACACACACGCTTGCACTTAGTGGGTGTCAACCGCAACTCATCCTGTGCCTTGATTTACGTCATTGAGCGTTCATCTCTTCCTCAAATTTAAAGATAGCCCCTGAGAGAAATTCAGGTGTTAAAATGGTATTTTATGGGCTGTCCCACATTGCATGACAGACAAACACCAAAAGGAATGAATTTCATGGAAAGGAAAATGGCACAATAGGACAAATTCAGTACGATATGGCGATGTCATGTAAATACCAGATCAACACACTATACTTTGTATGGAATTAGATTAATATACTATTAATGTAATATATATAGTGATACTGCACTAGCAGTGGTGCACAAGCAAACACAACTTTGTCAAAGGATGTTTGTTAGCTGCGGCTTTTGAGTACTAAAGGGTCTGTATTACTCAGCAGTTACTAATACAGGTAACTATTTATATGCCAATTAAAAAAACGTTCATCAGGAAACATTTGTAAAAAGTGTTTTGTAATCAGCACCCATGGTGTAAATTATAGTCTCCAAACTCCATCTCCCTGGCCTCTCTATTTATGTGCTATGAAGAAGAGCCACTTTCCAAAACACTGCCTGTTGTATACTTTTCTAAGGCAATGTTAATAATAAATGTATTGAGTTCAGTATTCATATAACGTTGTCTGGTGGTGCAGAGTTATAATGTTTTATCATGTTTATGTAACAAAACACGTCTTTATCCACAAACCCACCAATGCATGAAGGCCTCTCCATGCCATGTCTATCATATATATCTCATGGACCAGACTAGACAATTTGGCACAGCTTGCTGCTGTTCCAACAAACATATCCGATGGTGTTTTTATTTTTCTGCATGGGCCAGTTCTAACTGTTGATTGAATGACCTAAAGCATCGCCTTGGCAATTCACCCCACTGTTGATAATTGAGGCATTTGCACGTTTTCACCAAAATCTGTACAAAAGTAAAAACTCGCCATCACGTGCATTAGACCTATGTTGTAAACATACCGCATATGTATTGCTTACTTAAAACTAAGGTTATTAAAAATATATGTAAAATGTATGCAGTTCTAAAAAACAAGCCGTTAAGAACAAATATTTTACAAACGTCCAAAATAATGTCAATGTTTTGTGCGACTAACACCTTGCATAAAACAAAAGCATTCGTCAAACGACTACAAAATGCATTGCCCATTACAACCAGCAGGATACTGCTAGATGAGAGCTGTGCCGATGGTGTCACGCTCCTGAGTAATTGTACATAAGCTATGCCAGGTGTGTCGTCAGCTGTGCTCATTCAGCATTACTTTGCATTGCAATATGTGTACTTATGAGTACATTACAATTCTTGCATGATATAACCCAGTTTCAGATACGCAGGAAACAGAGGTTAACTCTAAAGGAGGGCAATTTTTATAAACCTGGTGCAATTTTTTTCACGCAGTACAGTGCTAGTCTCCGCCGTTCGAATGTCTGCATCACATTAACTATGCAAACGTTTCAACACATTGTCGTTATTCTTAACGCCCTCCCAACATTTTCTAAAATACGTACGTTTATTTATCCATAAATGTTGCATGAATGCACTTGTTCTACATTAAACATGTGGTTGCTGGGTTCCAGCAGCACTTAATCAGGGGTGCTGCTCAGCGACGTGAGGTGGTGTGCCCCCCCACCCGCTCTAACCTTGCTGTCTGCCCAAGTGGGATCCATCTGCTCTCTGTGGGCACCTTCCTACAGGGGTTGGTGGATTGCTCCGGGATGTGAGCACCATGCTTACTGACCTGGCTGGAAATCCTGAAGCAATCACTCGATGGCCATCACGATTAAGTAGGCTCGGTCAGTAGATGGAGTAGTACAATTGTTCATTTACTGTAGAACACCAATACTCAATGCTCGCTGTGTAAAAAAACAATACAGATGTAAATGTTTTCTTTTATTAACCTGGACCTATGTGTCATGGGGGGGAGGAGGCGGTCTGGTTATTATTTTTTATCAAAGTTAATTATGTAAAAGGCTCGACATATCAGAACAAATATTTGTGAAATGTTAACATATCAGATATTAGGTAAAACGTTCAATACTATTTACAACGTACTTGCACTGTTATGTTCAGTCGATCACATCACCACCAACGTGTGTTTTTATTAACGAGTCGTTATAGTAGGCATTTCACACTCAAAATACAGCTGTGCCGCTACCAGGGAATCACATATGGTGCTAACAATCACAGCGGTTCCTAATTCCTCATCAGCTGTGTGGCTCAAAATAAACACATTGGTAGAGGAATTTAAAAAAATCCTGCAGCGTTAGTAACTTCACATCTGAAAAAGAGCTTAGTAAGAACCACATAATAAAAGTGATACATACAATTTAGATCCATTACAGTTTGGAAGTTCCGTATCGATGTGTTTTGTAGAATAATCCTCAATTAGTCCAAAGATAAACACAGCTCTGTTTGATGAAGTCTATACTTCTGAAGATGTCCCCTGGCCACGCTCATTATGATGGGGTTCCTGGCTCTGTGCGCACATCACATAGCGCCTCATGGGGACCTGTGCAATCCAGAATTTTCAGCACCTCTCTGGGGCATTAAAGCATAAGTAGGCCATGTTTTAACAGGAGAAAAAAAATCAATATATTCTACCAATACGGCATTACTAAAAAGTAACATTAAACACAATCAATTTATACCTTTGGCGATTCGTAAAAAATCTTGCAACCAGACATTGTTTGTGACTGATAAACTAAATTTACGCGACATGTGCAGCAATTGTACAAATTCATAGTTATTAACAACCAGACTTGGTGATTATATGATACAGATCTAATAATCAAGCTAGATTCTTTACAACCAATTTCCCATATCAATTACCGTATCAATCTTCATAATTGCAAAATTAGTCTCCTTGCGGGCACTTGTTGTTTATGACACTAGCCCAGTATTCTATTTTTTTCTGACATATGTTTTAAATACTACAAAATAACGTAGGGCGGCACGGTGGCATAGTGGGTAGCGCTTCCGCCTCACAGCAAGAAGGTCCCGGGT
>JAZEWU010000002.1:18467031-18500267 GCA_036362915.1 Geotria australis | reverse complement strand
CCGGGATAGGCTCCGGCTCACCGCGACCCTGTATAGGATTAAGCGGTTTCTGAAAATGGATGGGATGGATGGATGGAAAATAACGTATTGATGGGGAATTATAATCTCTAATTATTTTCTGGTAGGACACAACAATACGATGCATGTGTTATGGCTGATAAAAGGTTATTCAAACTCACAGGAAGATAGTCAACCACTGTGGGCCATCATTTGATGAATTCATATCGGAAGCGTTAATCCCCTTGTATGTAGAGTCTTGCTGGCTACTGCCACAACCACACATGCACGTCTAACATCTTAATGTTGACTGCTTTACATTTCGCAATTCTTGTGGTGGCAAAACAGTAAAATGTATTAATAACACATATGGAAGGGTCTACACTAAATAAGAAACAGATGTATGGTGAAACATAGCAATGCTAATTCACATGCCAAAACTTGAATGCAAACTAAATTAATTGCAAAGTCAAGTTCAAATGCTCCCAGATTTTCATTGCGTCACTTATTTGTACCTACCTCCATTCTACGTTACTATACTCGAAGGGGCATACAATTAAACATGTGTGACACACATGCACGTGAGACACTACTGTACATGCACTGTGCAGCATAGCCGGCACCCCTAGCGTTCAATCACATGCACACACGCGCAAAACTGGATGCTTTCCATGTTTAAAATTAAAGTATGTTGCAATAAGATATATAAAAATGTTTTTTTCTGCAGGTAAAAAAAGCTTTTAAAAAACTAATCTCTGCGTAATGAATTAATAAACAGTGCTCACCTTAAATCCAAACAATCTTCTTGCAGGGTGTTTTTGATAGCTTTGTAAAAGTGGGGAATAGTAATACATTCGTGCATCTAGTGACCAGTCATTTGGGAACATGGACATTGGCTATTGAGTTACCATACACATTTTGGGCCGCCGTTACATACATATATACTTTCGACTTCATTAAGTGAGAAAACACATGCTAGCAGTACCACATTCCAGAAAGCGCTCATGTTGTAAGCCAGTGTGTGCTAATAGCTCCCAGCATGTGCAATGCCTTGGCTGCTCGATAGCATTCCACAGATGTACGCCGACAAACTCGCGGTCACACACTCACTCTGGTCTATAGATTCAGTGATGCCATAGGGGAGGAGGCGATTTATAACGGTGCCAAATGTACGCTTTGCTTCACAGGGCTTCTTCCTAAACCTGCTCCATGAAGTTTTCAGGTGTCGTGTCAGTATCAATAAGGAAGTTCAAATCAATGCTTTGGCAGTATGGGACTCTAGCTGCTCAATGGTGAGCATGTGTTTGACATGCTGTAATGCTATATTTGGCCAAAACATGGCCCCAAGTTGAAACGTTAATCTGTTACACCAATTTGTTGGGTATACGTGAGAATAGATGAATGTAAATTCATTGTGCAGCATAACAAAATATCCACACGCTGTTTTTAGTAGATTTCAATAGACACTGTATTAAGTAACAAAATTATAATCGCACTTGTCTCACTTAATTGGCATAGGTGAAAGATGACTGGATATAATGAAGAATGGAAAAATGGAACGTTTACAGCTCCTGTAGGTTAGGTTATAGACACTAAATGCCCCTGAGACTGTAACCAATATGTGCAGAAACCCGTCTTCTACACCATAAGGGAGCAGTCACCCCAGACGGCACAACCTTAAAGGGCATTGCTTTCTTTTTTAATTGAGAAATGATTTATTTTTTTACGTGCAAGCGTCTGTATTTTCATTCAAACTGTGTCTCAGAACTCTAATTAGCATTATACTTGTTAAAAATGCTTCTGGTATGATGGCACATGTTCACGAGCCCGCATTGAGATACAAACCTCAGGACGTGCTTTGCGTAGCAGGGCTCGGCGCAAGCCGCACACACGCTGAATTATGCAGACGACAGCCTTTTTTGTGCACGTCTCCGGGTAACGTTTGGTTTTGCAGTTAGATCATCGTATCAAAGATACAGGTGATTTCCCCCCGTGCTATTCCTCCAGCGTTTTTTGAGGTTTCACTTGCCATTTATAATTGGCTGACGAGCCTAGTAAGCATACACACGTTAGGCTAATGCAGCTTGAAAGCTCAGATTCCAGGAGATAATTTGGTTGCTGTGGTGATCTTAGAGTTCTCTGGCATTTCATGTCCACGTTAGGTGGAAAAGGGTTGAATGTCAGTACGAATCTTTAGCTACATAAGACAACAATTCCTTTAGGAATACTGGAGAGTCTTTGTAATGTATATTTTTAATCCTCAACCAGGTAATGTCTGCTACAGTCTCAGGTCTTGCACTGACGCAATGCATAATGTACAAGATGCGGGGTTCAAAAGTGTCACGCGTGTACACGTGCGTGCAGCGCTTACTGTGTAGTTTGTCCAGTAACTTGGCACGGGAGAGAGGCCCCTTGCCATCCCAGCCAGCCTTCTCTCGAAGGTCCTCTGGGTTACTGCACATCAAGTACCTGGCACAGAGCAATATCACGGGCATAGAGCACACAGACTCAACAAACAGACTTCAGCACAAGCTCAACACGTGAGTTTTACTATGGAAGGCTTTTGGAGTTGTGATGCTTTCCTCCACCCATCGCATGACTCTCTTCACACAGCAACCAGCACTGCAACTCTCAGCCCCTGTTCAACTCCAGGGTCAACATGTTTCTTTTTCCACCCTTTGCCTAATAACGCCCTCTCTATATAATAAATATGCCAACAAATCCTCCACAAACGCTTAAGTTGTGATCGCATTTAGATGCAAAATAAATCCATGCTGTGTTGTAAAATACGACAGCATGATCCGTATTTCCGTTCGCCAAAATAATTGTGCTCGTGTCACGTGGCTTGTAAAACCTTCATTATTCGCACTATAGCAACTAGTTTTATAAGGGTGACAATGTATACTGGGATGAAAGACTACTAACATCACAGATGATTTTAAAGAATAGCAGAGCCAATTTAATAGATTATTAACTCATAATTAACAAATATTTCGAACAGCATATCGAACAGACAAGGCAGCTCATAATAACATGTTTTAAAGCAGGTGTTTCAATAATATAGCAAAGAAAATTGTTTGGCTAAACAAATCACAGCGCAGTTTTTCAACTAAACATCAATTGTTAGATTATAAATAAATAAAATGTGTTAAATAGTAATTTCAGGACATAGAAATTTATCATTCAAAATATGTTTTTTTTATTAAAAAGCAAGTCGTGCGATTATAATGCAATAATATATACTAGACTTGCAGCTGAAAAATTATGATTCTGTAAATTACCCATATATACTGTAGATGTTTTTGAAGTACAGTACATCCGTGTAAAACATATATGAAAACATTACATGGATAGCAGGTATTATATATTCAATCTCCTTTTTAGTGCCCGCAAAGGGAGTGACAGTGCATCACTCTGCATTAATGCCGATGTAACATTGCTGAAGAACCTACAGAATATTATGCTCTTAACATCGCAGAATACGCTGTAAGAATTCTGAATGAATACACAATTTAAGGCATTAACACTGTAGTAAAAAAAACATTACAATAACAACAACACAATAACACTTTACAACCCCAAATGCCTGTTCCGTAATGTGCTGTACAGTGAGCGTACCCGTCCACACAGGAAGGAAATGAATACCAAGCTAACACAACATGCCATACATCAGACTCGCGCCTATTCTACAAACGGCATACTGCGGCACACGTGAATACAGAGGGACAAAACAGCATAATGATATATAAGTGGTGCTATGGGATGCATTAAACTATTATAAAACCACGAACACTTACAGGCAGAACCACTGGTTTACATAATTGGGTGTTTGGAATAGTATAGCACTTATTACAGATTAACATAAGAGTGAACCTTTCATTATGGTTGGGAACCATGAGAAGCAGTGCCATAGCGAATGTAATACTGCAAGTGCTGTATTTCTAGTAAGGTCATCATCATTACGGACCATGACAAATCTACTGTTGGATGAAGGCCTCCCCATGCCAACAACCCAACAATCCAGCTATGCCACAATCCATCTCACTCTTGCATATGAGCTTATCTCATCAGTCCGTCTTCTTGGGCGTGGTTACTCCTGTGGCTGCCACTCCATTGTAAGTCTGTCGGTCAGCCACCAACCCACTTAACAGTCAATACAATAACGATTTCAACGTGTAACTCGCACAGTATTTGCTCATCAAAGAGAGTGACTCAGAGGCGAGAGGAACCACGGACAAGGAGGAAGGCAGAAATGTGGTGAGCCGGCGCTAACAATTGCCAAAGCTCTTTGGTCCACTATATATTAATGTGTTATCGGCCAATTGGTGTATTTACATGTGGGAGGAAACTGAAGAAGACCCACCCCTACGACAACCCACACAGACAATCATGGTGAAGTAAGGTCAAACAAAAACACACAAGACTGACATGATATTGGGAGGCCTTCATACACGGGTGAATTGAGAGTTGCTGGAAGTTAGTTTACATTAATGGCATTACTCTTAATGTTCCTTTTCCAAAAATGTGTAGTACAATACTGCATTGGGAGAACACATTTGCAAACAGGCGGCTCAAGTGTCAACCATGAGTAGCATGTTTTGCACAAAAACTACACTTTCCTAAACCCCACATGAATTACAGCAATCTGTTAATGCTCGTTTGTCAATGCAATCAACGGGGGTCAAGGTAGAAGCGTTCACGTCGCGATCCCTGTCAGGTAATACTTGGTATTGCCTGCGAATTCTACCAAACACTTCGAGGCCCAGGAGCTGAAAGACAACGATGTCCAGAGGCTGACCATCGTGCTTCGAAGAATCGCAAAGAAGAAGAATGCAATCAACACCTTCTTTGGTCATTAAATTCTGTTGATCTCCTTTTCACGGCGTTAAACTACGTGGTTCATTGCAGGCGGGATTTAACACTTAACACTTCAACCTCAAAAATCAGTAAAGCTCGTGTCAGTCCGTCAATAAGTACAGTAATCACCCATTTCATTATAGCCAGTGGCATGTGTCCAAACTGTTTGCAGCCCTGGGACGCTGTGGCTAATTTGGACCTTGTTGAAGCATTCTGCTAGGGCCAATATAGATCACTGAATCTGACCATGACAGCAGTGCTCAACTAACAAGTGCTCCCTGGCAAGGTACCTAATCTCCCATGCAGTGCCCTGTTCAGCTATTTAAACCAAGGGTGACTATAAGCCCCGAGTATGAGCGATCCGCTATGACACCATTAAACAGATTAAACACGATATACTTCCGTAACAAAATAGTTTAATGTAAGAGGCAAAATTCTTATAAGTGTACGTTCATCTTATCTTTGTGCAGATATTGCTGCAGTAAGGCTAGTGTTCAATTTTATACCCCGAGCTATTTGAAAGCAAAGAAAGCATCTATATATATGTGTGCTATGGAGAAGGGACATTCACCAAAGCGGCACCGATAATATATATCATTCTTTTAAGGCAGTGTTATTGACGAATGTGTTGAATCTTCTTGATGGTGCTTGGTCACCACTGCCAACGCAGCACCATAAGCAAATCATTGGTTAAATACTATCTAGAGTTGGTTTGAAAGCAAACACTGCAGTGGCAGGGTCAGCTTTTGTGCAGTCATCACAAACAAACAATGGCATTCTGCTATAAAGGGAACTTTTAAAAGTTTATACTGTACTTGAGGGAAGACCTCTGGTAGTGCGTGGGCTGCTAAAACCTCTGCGTAACACTTCACTATGTACTCAGCTGCACGCCGCATTCCTATTCTAGTGAGCATGAAGCAACAGTCTTCTAAGAAAGACCATTGACCAAGCCTGCCGAACTGCGACATCTTTAAGCAGACATTAGGCACGGCCCATATGCCTTGGCGTAAGTCTTCTGGCAAGTCATTTTTTTGGCAACAAAGGTAAACCTGGCTGGCTATTAGCCAGCACAGAAAGCTTTTTATTGGTAGTTACACTTTGCTTGAGCCCTTGGCTATAAACAGCGCATGTGCACCACAGTCTCGATATAATTCATGCATGACAACATTTGCATGTAAAGGCAAAATGCATTATAATTGTAACCCTTAATATTTACATGATTTTCATAATCTTAGTTATATTGCATTCCAACGTAAGTGACTTTAGCAATTGCGATTTTAGGCATCGCACTTGGGATTATAGGCATCGCACTTGCGATCACAAGCATCGTGGACAGATAGATAAACGGAAGTATAAGGAAGCAAGAAAAAAACAACACCCTGAACGACGAAACTGAATAATATCGTTAACATAATACATCTTAAGAGCGTATTACCACGATCATCTTTTTTTTATAAGTATTATCCATTTTTTGTATAATGGATAAGCACTTTCACTGTGTTCGTTAATTTCTGTAAAGTACAGTACTTTTAATGACATTCAAGAAAAAAAGCACCATAGATTACAACATAATTTCAGTCAAATTTTATAGAGGACTAAAACCAGCCTGAATGACGAATTCCAACAAAACAGATTCATTCTGAAAATCCATTAACCCTGTTAGAAGGCTCAAATGAGAGGCCAATAGGATAAACGGATTGGGTTTCGTAACAAAGATATACTGAGATTTCATTTGGAGAAGCATTGGGCTTCACATCCAAATGTGTTCGAGAAAATATTTTCATGGATCGTCTGAATTTCAGTAATAACCGAAGACTTAACCTTCAAAAGGGGGCACTGAGCAGGCACACAATTCCCTGAAGGTATGATTAGCATGAGTGCTGGCGGTTGCATCTGCCCCAGTGTCCCTCAGCACTGCTGAATCAGCCAAAGCAGCCCAGCTGTTTCCAATCCAAGCAAAGAGCAAAGGACACGCACATCAGTATTTTGAAGACCTACCATTCCGACACCCATCCCTCTCCTGCATTCGTCCAGTGAATGAGGCTCACTGCCACCGCACAGACCAATAGCCTTCCAGAACCTACACTTTGGCAGGGTTAATTTATGCGCTTTAAATATGCTGTAACTGCCCTGGTACACGGTAAGGTATACACACTGAAATCCCGGCGGGCATTTTCTTGCTTTCAGCCAAGCAGTTTAGTCTGCCACCTGTTTTTTTTAAACAATCAATATTAACCACCACATAAAAAACTGAAAATAAAATTGACCAGGCTCGCTTGATAGGCAATTCTAGCAAACACACCAGAGCACAATGATGCACCTGGTTGACAATTGCATTTCACATCCTAGCCTCTACAGTTATTGTCTAACTGTTAATGTTTTTTTAGGAAAATTAGTAATTATGTGTCCAAAGCAGCGAAATTTTAAATAACAATCGACCCATAACAATGAATGTCCACATGTCTCTGTCGTGTTGCCTGTTGGTCAGTATTAATCCCATATTAATCAGCATTCATTTTGAAGGATGGAAGTAATGAGGACCTATGGTTAGATGGCACATTTCTGATGCCACTGTTCAATGCACACTTTGGATCACAGCCAGCGGTATTTCAACAGTGAATTGAATTTAAATTGCACCCATACAACATGCCATTGGCAGCTTAACAAATAAAATGTATCATGCTGCCTTATGTTACAAGAATAATATATATATCAGTGCTACGTCAAACAAAGGATATAATTAGATATTGTTTTAAACCATCAGTCTCGTACAGACAAGCACGTCTATGCTACATGCAATATATCATCGCAAGAGGTATTTATTACAGCGGTTTGGAATGTCTCTATAACTCCATATTTACAATACCATGCTTGTTTCAGAAAGGCATACCAGACAGTACAGTAATTTATTAAATGGGTTTAAAAAGGTTGTCTTACGTATTCATACACACTGATAAATGTCAGCCTCTCTTGAATTTACAGAAAACCTATAATATCAGGTACATTTAACATGCAGTCTTTCATAACTAATGTTGTGACACCTTTATTCATTCGGTTATTAGGCGGGTGTAGAAAACATATTGGTATTGTTTACATGCGATCCAACCCAAAATATCAACTACTGTTAACTCAATTACTACGTGCATTTGCAAAGCCACGGTAAAGCCATTTGCAGGATGTTTAGTGCTGTCAGTGATAACACACCTTTACAAAGGATACTGGGCAGTGGGTCAAAGTATGAATTATCCACTCCCTCACAATCAATGTAATGCTATTACACGAAATAAAAATCATCAGCATGAGCTATTAATGAGATATACCGTAATTTTATTCACCAACAAAAACCATTATAGGGGTGTAAAGCGCTAGTTAGATGGATGGTAGTGGGGGCTGGTGTAGGAAACTGCTAAACTTAATATACTGTGGCCTTAACATAAGCCCAAGGTAGTAAATATGGCTCGTGGATTATTTCCCATGATGGGCCTCTGCCAGGAGATTAAACGAGTGGCCACCAATGTCCGTGTATGCTTGCCCATATTAGACTGACGGCTGGGTTACAAATTACGCTGTCGACTGGCCACCTGGTCACTACTCGCCAGGAGCCTACCCACTGTTACCCGGCATCGGTGCTGACAGCACAGAGAGGGCTGTCGGCAAATGGCTTGTGATTTCCAAATAGGTTAAGGAGGCCATAAAAAAACACGTCAGCAGTGTTCAAAGCCATTCAACATGTCAATGATTAACTACAATGCAATCGCTATGCTTAATGGGTAAAACATTGAATTTGAATGCTCGAATTTTAAAGGTGAGGGCGGCACGGTGGCGCGGTGAGTAGCGCTGCCGCCTCACAAGCAAGAAGCACCCACGTTCGGATCCCGGCTCGGGTGCCTTTCTGTGTGGAGTTTGCATGTTCTCACTGTGTCTGTGTGGGTTTTTGCCGGGCACTCCGGTTTCCTTCCAGAGTCCAAAGACACGCTGCTGCATATGTTAATTGTCTTGCAAACTAAATTGCCCCTGGTGCCCTGTGATGGACTGGCGTCCTATCCTAAATAGCCCTGCCTTGCGCCCTGTGTCTGCCGGGATAGGCTCCGGCTCATCGCGACTCTGTACAGGACTAAGCGGTTACTTCTTCTTTGCGATTTTTCGAAGCACGATCGTCAGCTTCTGGACATCGTTGTCTTTCAGCTCGGCCTCGAAGTGTTTGGTAGAATTCGCAGGCAATACCAAGCATTCCCTGACAGGGATCGCGACACGGAATGAATAATTGTAATCACATCCCATGATGTTCTATCTAACCGGTTCGGAAAATTTATATAATCGAGAACAGCAATGAGTCACACGCAGAATTAAAAAGCACTTGAACAGCAGGGAGTCAACAGCGGCTGGGGGAAAGCAGTTCCAGACTTTGCACTGAAGACCGTAACCCATCGTGTTGACAAGTATCCCTATGCAGTAGTGATATTCATTCAGTAGACTGTGTGTTTGACCCGTCAATAGGAAAGTTACTTGTGACAACTTGCCCTCAGACTTTGTTCAGCAGAGTGCAAATACGTGTTGTTCATCTTGGCTGGGAAGCTACGGGAAATTCGTGGGGTTGACAGAGAAGTTGTGATCATTGTGGCTACTGTGATAGCCGAGTAACGGCCGAAACTTGCTGTTAAAAATGTTCAGCATTCCCTCCTTGTAACTGTGAAGCTGACCACAGGGCAGAGGGGGCATGCAAATGTGAAACTGCTTTGACGAAACTTATTAAAATGAGAACTCCATAGCCCCCTCTTGCTTGCCCAGACAGTTTAAAATTACAGCAATGTTTAGCTTTTTTTAACCTTTGATATGTTGACAATTGTGAAGGGGAAAAAAACCAAAACAAAAATTAATGAACTGAACATCAATAAAAAGTTTAGGATGACAAGCATTTTAACTTTGCAACCAGGAAAAATGGAAAAGGGCTCCTATCTAAGCTGTATAATTATAGCCCTGCCATTATCATTGGCAAGCCAATTTTAAATTAATGAGAAGCATAACAGGAGTTATTATTTACAGCCGAGAACAGTAATCCATACACACAAAAAATGATTATTGATGGTGGGACACGATGCAGAATTTAAGCTTACTTTATAACATGTAAATGTTTGCCGACGGATTTGGGTTTGTAAAATATGGTTATCACAGTCATGATATTGATGCCTTTTATGAGTTTGGTTTTAAATTGAGAATCTCCAACACATTTACAATCAATGCCAAAGGGGGCAGAGGACAATGGACCATTTCGAAAACCAAAAGAGCACATTTGTACAAAAGAAAGTAAATACCGTAGCTCCTTTGCCATGCCCTTTAATCCAAGTACACAATAAACTGAGGCATTCACACATGTGTGTCCCCTTGCAATATTTGGCCAATTATATTCATTGAGGCTTGCTACTTTATGCATTGCTAACTTCCAAATCCAAAGCTCTGAAAAATGCTTCAGCACCATAACCTTTGTCAACAATAATTAATGCGTTGCAATGTGCTTGTCACTTTCAAATACTATAACCACATAAGTGTGCTAGTGAATCTATATACGAAAAACGTCTGACACACATACATTTTTACAATTAGAATTTGCAAAGCGTCCGATTGCATTTCAAGACACGTTACAAATTAGTGAATCCTGTCTCCCAGAAGTGTTGACCTATACTGAATTAACATGTTTATTAATAAAAACATGCACCAAAGATGAGACATAGGTAAACAGGTAAGTAATTTATTGATGTATGTTTTCACGGATCGATGTATGATGAGAATTTCTCCCAAGAGCTACTCTGTCAGGATAGCGATGTCGAGCATTCCTCCGCTCTCCTTCGTGATGCTTCACCTCTCACGTTGGCTAACAAAACGTCACAAAGTTGATAGGAGGAACTCTCAAAACATGCATCTCAAAAAAGCAGTTCTTGAGACCAATTTTGAAATGTAAATTACTATCACTTCGGCTAAATTAATGACTGAACAAGTTGCACAAAGCACATTCAAACAGTGCAGGACACTGCAATGGTTCAGTTTGTTAAGCGTTGTCTGGTAATAAGTCCAACATCTGGTTATCAACTGTGGAAAGTGAGTGAGCGTAAAACATGTTAGATTCTCTGCCTAGGCATCCCTTAGAGACCAGTAAGTTATGCATAAGAAATGTGTGATTCATTATGAGAGCATGGAGGCAGCAGCAATAGGAGGTGACTCGTTAGCAGGAGCAATGAGAGCACATAGAGGCACTTACTTTCAATGAATATTACCGTCTTACCGTTATACATTTTTACATTTTGACTTTAACAGCAAGTTTGGGAAATAACGCTACAGCCCTTTAAAAAAAAATCACCAAATCATAAAGACTATATGTGCCAAGAATGACGTCATAATTTCCAAGTGAAACAATTCACCCCATTTTGTAAGAGAGTTTCGGGGCAGCTAACATGTCACACAGTGGTGCTTCGCCGCATCCACTCCTCGTGTTCATCAACCCACGCCACGGCTTGCCCAATAACGTTTCATCAGCAGGGTCTCGTTGTACTAGCGCAATACTGACAAGACAGTAGCTTTCTCTTCGACTGTTCACACAGCAATATTTATGAATATAATAACCAGTAACCCCCCACAAGCTGGCTTGGGCGATGAGCACTTTTATGAAGATTATATTAATAAACAAAAAATTGAATTACGATATATGCGTTGTTTCTAATAAAGGAACTCACGTAATGGGAGTTTTAAGTCAAAATGCAAAAAGAATTGCAATAATATTCAATTGGGGTGATTAAATAAATTACAATAGATTATATCCTTCGGCTGGCCTGGGAACGACTGGGAATCCCCCAGGAAGAGCTGGAATCTGTTGCTGAGGAAAGGGATGTCTGGTCCACTCTCCTTGGACTGCTGCCACCATGACCCTCACCAGGACATTTGGTTTAGAAAATTGATGGATGGACAATAAATTTAAAGAAAAGTTGGTTCGCAATGGACTGATATATTGGAGCACATCAAGTGATTGTTTATAGGTAAAAAATAGAGACAAACCAACCCTGACAAGCAGATGAGCCTGTAAAGCTGCAGAATAAAAAAAAATAGATGATTAATAGGCACGTGCTATCTGCCAGTATTAATTAAGGAAATACTTAAGAAACTAACTTTGACCACAAGTGGCTGAGCTGATTTTCACCTCATTATACCAGACAAGGCTACATTTCAGGAAAGCCAAATGTGCAAGAAATATATAGGACACTACCGCACACATTTTTATGTTTGTTTATTAGTTCTCTGATGTATTTTTGGGTTGTACCACGTCATGCCTGATGTTTTGGTCCACATGTTGGGAGCTTCTTCATGAACTGAATTCAGTTTCTGCAGAAGCTCATTATCAGAGAAAGCTAAACATTCAGGTTTTGCTTGGATGCATCACCTACTGAGGGCCCATCTGCGTGAGAATGCACATGCCGTACTGGACACCGCAAACATTTATTAAAATCAAAACTCCGGCTGCTTAGTCCGAACCAAAGGGGCTATAAAAGAAACGTTGAAATGTTAATTTAGTTTGTCTATTCACTGACAACTAAAATACTATTAAAATTATGGTTTGTAATTAATGTGTCAAACTAATTGCTTGTTTTGTCTAATCACGATTCTACCTGTCTTAACAATGTGAATTCATTGGTTGAGCATTTGCTGTGAGAAATAAATGTATGTAATAACAATTCCAGTTCAATAACTCTCAGTGATGGCTTATGTCTTAATCCATCCCTTCATTGTCAGAAACTGCTTAATCCTGTACAGGGTCGCCGTGAGTCGGAGCCTATCCTGGCAGACACAGGGGCGCAAGGCAGGGGCTATACCCAGGATGGGATTTAAAAATCTACATTTTGGCAGCAAGAGGCTCAAAGAAATGAGATGGTAAGGTCGTGTCAACACTAAAAGTGGGAGAGGCTTCATGAGAAAAAAGTCATTTAATGGTGCAGAAATATGTATTACCATCACAGCTGTTAGACAAGGGGGATGTAACGAAAACAAAAACATCTGGAGAGAAAAGTAGTCTGCAGAGCTGTCAAAACATGAGGTGGATATGAATCAAGCCCAGCCTAGAGCACGCCCTGAAGCCTGTATGCTTGCTGGGTGGCTTGCACTCTTCGAAATCAAGCACTTGGACAATTCACAAGGGCTTTTCATTAGGCAGGTGTTGTCAGCCACCACACTGAGAAGCTTTGCGTGCATTAGACCCACCCTGACAGTAGGATGTGGGATTTGCTTGTGATCTAGCATTGGTATCAAATAGTCAATGCTTTTAGGAGTGTTGGCTCAAAAACGCAACGTTATTGTATTCCAAATTCTGCCACGCCAATATGCGGTGTCCTTTCACATCTTTGAGGGTAGTTTTATAGAATTATCTCTCATTATGCTAAGCCACAGAACTAAATAACCCCACCAAATATTGCCCTCTAATTCCAGGCTAATAGCTATTTCTCTGGAATAAATCATATGCCCAATGCGCAGTCTTTATCATTCATACAAAAATATGGATTATACTAGAATTGAATAACTGAAAATTACAATTTACATCATTGAAAGTTTGGAGCTATTACTTGGCATTCAATATTCATAATTTTATGTTTTATGTTGACATTAGCCTGGCAAAAAGCCTTACATTATACATTTTACATAGGGTCATATTCCACAATGCAATTGCCTCACAGTTGCTCAGTGTTATATTTTAGAAACGAGAGCACACACAGATTATATAAATTAAATATTTCAATCAACCTCAGCTGAGTTTATATCTTTTACATACATTCTATAAATCTTGTATATACAGGCATGCGTCGCTTTACGTCCACAATATGTTCTGTGAAATAGGACGTTATGTGATTTGGACGTTGTGTGATCACCATATTATTCTACTTAGCAAAGCTATGTGAGATACTGTAGTGTACCTGTATTGACTAAATAGCCAAGATACTGTACACATACAGTACTGTATTTCAGATAATGTATATGGCAAGGTAATATATGGGTTAAGTAGGTTAATACTGTACAATACTGTATATATAATATAATAAAACATAGTAAATATACACTACTGTATACGTAGGCTAATATGTAATCTGTACTTACCACAATTGGAGCTTGCAGGGCTAACGTAGTGTTGGGTGAGTCTGGAGGCTGTTGCTGGTACAGTTCTGTATTGTACAAGATACTGAACTTACACTAAATTACTGTATGTACACTATACTTTCTTATTTTATTTATATAAACTAACCTTAGGCCACTTGGTAAACTTTTTTTGTAAACTTTTTCATTTTTTTATTTTATTTTAAACTTTTTTTTAAAAAAGTATCTTTTAAAACTTTTATGTAAACACTTTCTTAACCTATATCACACACAATTTAACAAAGAGGATCAGGATCATCCACATCACTGTTCTCAACTTCCCAATAGTGTTCCCTGGAAGAATTTCAGGTCGATAACCTCCATTGGTAAACTGTCACCAAGAATGATAATATCATCTCCTGTAAAGCCTGAAGGACTTGACTGAGGCTCTTCTTGGGGAGGTGCTGGCTTCTTCAGGAATATGTCCAGTGTTGTTTGCCTAGTTTGCTTTATCTTTTCTTCATAACTCTAATATAACCCTATGAGACCACGGACGTATATGCGGTCGGACATAGCCCGAACGGACGTTATGCGGTGCGTGACTGTAGTTACAAAGGAGTAATCACATATTATTACTTAAGGGACTTGTGTGCCGAGAGCTTTAATTCCCAGCAACACAGTATCGTCACAGTTTAAATTTGCCACCATTATTTGTACAAGCATATTGCACAAAACATAGTGAAACTATATAAAACATGGTTATTAACTGTAATTGCATATACAATGCATTTTGGTGTAGTAAATGTACACAAACTCCGTGCACATATGGATATTACACATAGAACTCATGTGATAGTGTTTTTTTGTTTTTGTCCCGATTGCTTTACCTCACTGCTGTACTTAGTTTTGCTAGTTTTTACTTGTCAATTCAGTGACCCAAGAAAACTCTTGAAAATGAGGCAATACCTTGGTCTCTAGAGTTCTCACTTGGTTAAACAAAATAAACCTAAACACAAGGCTAAGTTGTAAACACAACCGTGGTGACGTTTGCTGCAAGTGACTTTAACGATCAACATAAATTGTCATCGATTTCACCGAAACAGTAAAACTGGAACAAAATATACCCATAGAAAACCTTGCTCAAGCAATGTGACTAACCAAAGGTATATTACCTGTTTAATGCTGAAAGCTTAAATTATAATATATATTCTAAATTATGTTGTAAATGTTTCATATGATAAATGTGCTTGTTCTGATTTACTTATTTTAATCAAAGTGTGTCTACCTTAACAAAGAGACTTCTGGTCTAAATGCGCCATTAGTTGATTATAAAGTGCATCTATCAATTGAAACCTCGCCCCCACACCGTGTAGATTGCGGGGGTAATTCGAGCCTAATTCACATTTGTGGTCAGTAAGAGTTTAAGAAGGTGAGGTGCATAGACATGAGGACACAGAAGCACAGCACAACAATGTATTTTGCTGCACATTCTTTGTTGCCCATAGCACAGCCCTGCAGCCTATAACATCTGCTATGCACGTCGGTCACCAATCCAACCACTAACCATGCTCAACCCTTCCTAGCTTCAGGTCTGACGGGATCGTTGCACATTCTGCTTAACTTGGTCATAGGCAGCCAAGGATGATTTGGTCATTGGCAACCATGTGCTATATAATGGATACCAATACGCAGAACATTATTTACTACACGCATTGCATTATTTCCTTCACTTCGTGTATGACACAGCTCAAAATTATTTGTAGTCGTGAAAAGCACGGTACACACCGTTAACCACTCAAGACACCGCACAGACTTTCCTATCTTGTTCTGACATTGGGTTGCAGTACATACCCACTGAGCATGTGGATTCGCTCCGTGTTGTATTTGAGAGGGGTGAGGTCCTGGCGCAGCACCTGCAGTGCCTCCAGCAGCTTTCCGTCCTCCAGGTACTCCAGGTACTTCTGCTCCAAGAGGAGGAACTTCATGCGCTGCATGCCCAGAAATGGGTGCACAACACACAGGAGAAACAAAACGTTATTACACGGATGCATGTCTAATACGCATGGGGTGCATTCACGAAAGACCATGGTAATTTTATTTTCCTACAATTTTCTCCGAAAAATATGGATTGTGCTTGAAGCCACTGTCACCTTAAAGGTTATGATATGATGAAAATAGATTTCACAATGCCCGCTATGAGCATCATGAACTACACAAATTATACCATGGTACCGTTAATGGCAGGTATTGGAATGACAATGAACCAGCATCACTGGTGACTGATACTCTGCTAGAAGGCAGCATGATGTGTGGCCAAGACTGCATGGTGTCAGTAGGTCACACAGCAGTCTCCAACTGTATAATTACCCATTTATTTATTCATAACTCAGTTTAAAAAATCATCCAATGACTCACCCGAGCCTACCTTTTCCCCACTCTGGTTTTGTCTCTTTGTCTTCCCTAAGGTTTATCTGAATCTCAAGGCCCTTACCGTTTTCAACATCGTTTATGAACTCACTGCTGACCGCCTCTCAACTTTCATCTTGCCGTATTTCCTTTCACATGGTCTCTATTACAGCAACCAAGGCCTTCTAACAAAATTCCCAGTCAACCCGCAATCTATGGGTGGCTGCTCATTCTCTGCTTCTCTGCTGTGACTCCCACTGTCTGGAATTGATTCCCTCTCGCTGTCTAGAATGCCAACGTCCTTGCATTAGTTATCATGGACTCAGGATTTTCCCTTTTTCTTCTACTTATGAGTGGCTATGGATACTTTTAAGTGTCTTCAACAGCACCTCACGCTCTTTCTCCAGTCTCTAGCAGTAGTCACTCCACAGATTCACATTGCCTATTACTGTATCCACTTAACACAATGAGTTGGGGTGAAATAACTACGCATTGTTACCCTGGAAAATGTATTATTGTACTCTACACTTGTTTCTAGGCAAGAGACAGGCACTTTACGCACGTTCACTAATACCGTACCCTATTTGTTTTCGTGCTGTTTCACAATTTAAACATAGCATGCGATTGAAAACTTCCATTAAAATACTGTATCATAAGCAATCATCATTGTATGTAACAAAATATTGTTTTATCGATTGATGGGGGGCACTTTAATCTCATAATACATGCACAGACGCAAGTGTCAGAATCCAAATTATTAGTGTTGTACATGCTTTAACATATAGAAAACATAAATACGTTTTTATTAATCAGTGAGTATTATCCTGCTATGACGTATGAATCAGAAACATGATCATTAAAACAAACTGGAAAAAAAAGCGGAAAAACGCGCAAAGAAGTATGGACATGCATGCTTTGCAATGCACTGAGACAAGGGAATAAATGTCTCAAAGAACCCATACAAATGTTTATTAAACTGAGCGGGCTTTGACAGCACATATCACTAGAAGGGATTGTCAAAAATAATGATGGCGTGACAGCCATTGGGTAAAACGCATCCCCGAGGATGTCCACCTAGGAGATGGAGTAATGAAATAACCTCATGTGCAGCTGCTAGGTGCATTAATACATCGCAGCATTATGATTGATGGAGAAGGATTTGGGAGGCCCTCATTCGGCAGTGGATTGATCATGGCTGATGATGATGTGCTGTATGTAATGGGGTCGTCAAGTGACCCTTGCAGCCACTAGATGCCCGAATAGAATCGCATCGCCGGGTTAGGGGGGGGTTGGCAAATTGTTGCATCCCAATTTATCACACTATGCCTATACTCAGCCATTACAGCGGGGGTCAACCATCCGTGTTGCCCCAAGTCAGCTCGCTGCACTTACCTGTAAAGTCTAATAAATAACTTAGTGTTGAACATCACTCCATAGCTGTATCTACTTTTCAACAAATTCACTAAGACAGCAGTCTTGTAATTGCTGTATTCGCAATCACATTAACAATTCACTTACAACTACTGCCCTATAATTCTGTACGCTGTATATTAAAAGAAAATCTGAATCATCGCGGTTCACATAATTGTGATTGCACTGTATGCGGAGAGAGGGTGGCTAGGATGGAGCTTATGGGCGACACACACATAGTTAAAGGCAGACACACGAGCCGGCCCGGGGCTGGCACTACAGCTGCCTCCTACACCCTCCTCACTCACCCACTCGCGTGCCTGGAATGGCTGCAGACAGTGCAAGATGTAGCGCAGGTCGAGCCGACATTACAAACTGATTACATTCACCGGTAATCAAACTGCGCACAGGCTCGCTCTCACAGATAAACCTCGCCCTTGAGTAATTTCTGATATTGCGACGCGAGGAGAAAAGGACAATGTTTGTCGCGTAAATTTAAAACGGAAACGGCTACGTAATCGCTCAACACAACAGCAAGGGACAACAAAGGCACCGTGCACAACGTTAACACCAACAACTGTCTACACTTACACGGTGGTTTTACACACCTGCAGCTCCCTACTTTAGAGGGATACGATACTTTAGTGTGATAAAAAAAATCCATCAAGGGGAACTGAAACCTGTGCGTCTATACTGATTGTGAGCCCAGCAGTGTTAGGTACACTCACACTGCGTGTACAGCTGTCTACACACAGTGGGGCCGTGGCAAGAAAGTTGCTCCGAACCAAATGCTTCCCCTTGTGTCACCCGAATTTTTTCAGGAGTTAGTGGAAACAACGAAGACTAACTACGCTTCTGCAAATCCACAACGAGGAACGTTTGCTTGGATACGTCTGGACGGGTGACATGAGTATGTTGTCAGATTCATTAGACATCTCAGTGTAGGAACTTTTTTTTTTAAATAGGGTATACAGTCATTGTGTCCATATTGAATGGTTGTTTGAGACAATTTATAAGGGCCTGTATTTTATCACGGTGAAAGTTGCGGCAAAGTTTCTTAAACCAATGTTAGCTTTCACCAGCTAGAGCACACTTCTTTAATAAATGTGTGTAGCTGCCATACTATAAAACACACGTGTGTGTACAGTACTTTTAAAAAGTCTACCTTTTATTGCAGCAACTAAACCATTAACTAACATGACTACACCGTGCTGACAGTAGGTTTTATTAGGGCATGAAAGTACGTCCAGCATGGCGTTAGGGTATCGTCGCAAATAAAGACCTTAAAATTGGGCCGCTACTTTTACCAAAGAACTGACTTTAGGGTACACAGAAGGCAGTGGGACTGAACAAAAGCCATTAAAACGTGAAGCCGAAGCCGAGACTGAGTTGGTAAACAGGAGGCGGGGGCAGGGGAACGAGGGAGCAGGGAGAGGAAACCCAGCTGTAAGCAACATGCGCCATGTCCCCTCTCCCTCTGCACTCAGCCATTACACGGCTTAGAGTCGAGGCATCTGAGCACAGTGCCGAGTGGGAGATGGGAACGAAAAGGAATTAAAGGTGCAGATCAATTACCAGCCAGCAAGATGTGATATTTAAATTAAATCTGATGTCCTCGGCCCAGACACGGAGCCCAACGCCGGTGGTGTAGAGGAAACCGCTGGGTTTAAACCTACAGTCGGGGCAACTGATTCACATAGGCATACAAGGGATGTGGAGACGGTCAGTCAAACCCCGTATGTCAATGCGAGTGAACTTGCAGACCTCAAACACTCACTCATCTGGGAGAACCCAAAACCAAACCGCAACATCCACTTAACAATGCCAAAAGCTCTGCACTGGCCGAGACCTGCTGAGCCACTTGTTTAGACTTGTTGACCGGTTGCTTTATGACTATATGCAACAAAACCGTACAGTCGCAGATTAAAATAAGAAGGCATCTTCCAGTCTAACAATTAAAATAAAGTTATCTAGACCGCTGGACCTTTTTTGCCGTACACTGTCATAATGACTACATGGGAAATACAGTATTCACTATGGAAATTGCAGTAATAAAATGGTGCGTTTAAATTAGTACGTTTGCCGGTTTGGTCTACTTATGTAGCTGTTAAAATAAAATATAATGAACAGATCAAGGTACCCTTAAAGCTGTTAAACGGAATGCTAAAATGCATATACAGTACTGCAAAAGGCATTCCAAATTGCCACAATGTCACAGAAATTACTCACTAATGATATGCACATTATATTCAAACAGCACGATCTTGCCATTTCCAAACATTAGGCAATAAGACAATTATACTTTATCTTATTATGCACCCTTGACTTCACTAATAGCCTACTACAAACTATCACCTCCATTTTCTTGTGTGTGATTTAATTCACAGCACCTATAACCACGCTGTGTTTGCCTTTAATCAAATCATCCGGAATCGACCCAATTTAAAGATCTCAGAAGCTAAGCAGGGACGAGCCTGTGCAGTGCTTGGATGAACGAGCATCATACATTAAACAACGGTGTTACAGGCTTCTGCGGGGCTATGTTCTTAGAAGGGGCGGGATCTACATGAAAAAAATCCATTATTTTACTGTACCCTTATGTTCTCTGCCTTCACTAACCTGGACTTACTAGCTTGGTGAAGTACAGTTATAGAATCACCTCATGGGAGGGGGAGGTCATCATCAAGCAGTGGATTGAAAAAGGGCTGTACAAATACAAATGGGTAGTCTAATATATATTTAACCAGCACAGTTCAATATTAGGCATATGTGGGATGTCATCCATCTCCCAGTCCGCAATGCATGCACATGCAGCAGCTCCTACATCTACACACACCCACCTTGACCACCCAGTATTCATGCCAACCATAGCATGGGGAGGTAAAGTTATAATGTGTGGCAAACTCCGTTGTGGATTGTCTGATCTGCAGAGATTTCTACAAATAGCAAAGGTAGAGTCCCAAAGCAGTCGATAGGGAAAAATATATCATTACCATACCGTGGCGCATTTTCAGATTATTACACCATGCTTCAGAGACCTATTTGCTCATCAGCAGCAATGTTCTGGTAACACGTGCAGAATGACACAATTGGGCAGTTGGTTTCAGTCATGGAGGGGAATATTCTCAAGGGCAGTTCAACCAGAATAGGCATACAGTAAATGTGTTTTGTCTCATCAGCTGTCATTTTGACCTGAACAGCATTTGCATTCTCTTTTAACTATGTAGAAGAGATGAAATACAGCTCACTGCAATCCGTGTGCACAGCAGAAACTTGGAATATTCCATGACAACCACTGCATGCACATGAATTGTTGTTACTCAATAAAACCTGATTTACTGGCGGCTAAAACTCTAACATACGCAGAGCTGAATGGATTTAACTGAGCTGGTCTTTCAAAGAACACTACCGGTGCCACATTATAATGAATCTATTTTGCATACAAATGCCATGTATACTCTGACCACGAGTACCCTCTTCAGAAATAGCAAGCAACTAATTTCTTAAAGTAGAGAGAAAACCCATTCGGATCAGAAGTGCCCTATAATTATTTAACAAAACACATTTTAGTCCTACAGGAAGTTAGTGACAATGGTCGTACGCAAATCTCTGCTCTTCGATGTTCTAAGAATTTCCACTATTGACAGGTTCATCCATTTCGATACTCTTGACATAAATAAATCTCTGTCGTCCAGAATCTCTCTTTCCCTCAGACAACGATGTCCAGAAGCTGACCATCGTGCTTCGAAGAATCGCAAAGAAGATCTCCAGTTATAACCAGATTTTAGTAATATATCGCTCAACTTTGATTTAACACGCATTTAACTCATTCCCAGCTGCTGAAGAAGCCATGGGCAGCAAGTGACGTTCTTTTCACATTGAAAAGACACGCAGCAGTGACCAAAGGCAACGTTAATAACCACAGCCTTATTTGCACAGATGCAGGAGCTGTTTGTCACGTCCACTTCCTAGGGCCCTGCATATATTTATGCAAGCTCTGCACTGGGGTTAAGTTACGCAATATATGGACTATTCCGCATTCAACAAATATTTAAAACATACCACTGTCGAAGGCCCAAGAGAGCCGTGATAAGCATCCTCCAAGCCACACCTGAAAAATAGACGTGTGCGGCACCCCTCCGCTGAATGAACACAACGCACACACGTGCACAACACCATGGGTTACTCGGGTACTACTGTACGACTGCAGGACACACTGTCCCACGCCTTAGTGTAAGTTACCCAGCTGGCAGCTGCTAAGTTGGCTAGCACTCACTCCCTCTCCGCACACCAATAGGAGGAATGCCACTACAACCATTCGGGTTCATCGAAAACAGAACGAATGAGGCATCCTTTATAAGAAGCCTCTGTAAGCGCCACACTCTTAATAAAGAGCAACGCTACTATATTTGTATTGTAATGACCACACAAACTACAGTGTTTACAGCAATCTCTGCTCATCAGCGTTTACCTTAAATGAACAAGAAGGGGGTAAAAGGTATTAATATTTCTAAAGACATAATGACAGCGATGAGTCACCCTTTGCTAAAACAGTTCTCGTTGACTTTATTTCGCATTGGGACATGTTCTAGGGAATCTAGGCGGAGGCAGAGGGCCAAGTTGTAACGCTGCGTGTACACAACATTGCCCAACTACATCACAAGCTCCCATTTTACAGCTTTAATATGTGGCACTGAAAAACTAATGAAAGATCGGATACATTAACAATGTGTATAGCAAAGTATACAACCATCAAAACTAAAGGTACAATTAGTTTAAAGCCCTTGGTGAATCCAATGTAGGATGATGGCCTCCCCATGCCGTGCCAGTCATGGGGGATGTTTGTCTATACTGTACTTGTTAACCATGCCGGTCATTGGGGAGTAGAGGAAGAGTGTGGTTCAGGATCAATTCAGATATCCCTCGCCACATGTAAACACCTGTAGCCAGGAATCAAACTTATTAGGTTATAGTTGAAAGAGCATTGGGCGAACCACTGTACCACCTAAAAAAAAAGTACAAGCATTGCAAATTATAGACAAGGCCTGGGAATGGATGACTGAAGTTCTAGAATATAAAACCTCAACATGAACACATTTGGATTACAGCTACACTTTTTTTGGATAGATGTTGTTGGTAAGAAAATGGTATTGTAATATATCTACATCAACAAATGTATGACTCAATGTAAACACTGAGCATGCACACTTAAAGTACCCAACATAATGCCACACGTATTTCAAATAATATTCAATATATCTAAGGCAAACGCTTAACAAACAGAATGAAGACAAGAGACCATCCATCCATTTTCAGAAACCGCTTAATCCTGTACAGGGTCGCGGTGAGCCGGAGCCCATCCCGGCAGATACAGGGTGCAAGGCAGGGGTATATCGAGGATGGGACGCCAAGCACACACAGGCATTAAAATGGAAAAAACTCAAGCGCTTCACCAATGAACATGTGTAAAAAAAAATCCCACATTTATGTTTCACCGCGTTAAAGAAAAACATTTTCACTGGCACTCTGCAAAGTGAAGGTAATTACGTACTTGCAACATGGCACCAAAACCCAATTTTTTTAAATTGCTCACAGCTGAATTATAAAACTGTTAAATACTCCCAAGTAGTGCAACTTAAAAATACCCGGTTCCTCCTGACACAAGAACCGTGGGCTCTAGTTGGTTAAAAATACAATGAGTATAATGGTTATATTTTGTTTTGTTTCAGTCCGTGTTAGTATTCTTCATTGGGTTTTCATTAGGCATGTAACAATTTACCCTGTGGCAATTCAATGAGTTTTCACGGTATGAGATTGTGATTCAATCGAATATTAGATTTTTTTAGTAACTCGTTTGTAGTGTTTTCTAATTCGTTCGGTCTCATATGTACACCTTATTTAGTTCCATTAGCCACCCACATAAACCAGTACAAGCACGACTTCAATTTGTTTTCACATATCCAGAGCACCTCCCACAGGTCAACTTGGTGTGAAGCAAATAGCTTTTGAAACTTTGTGTGGCACCAGGCAAAGCACTGAACGGCCAATGTCTTACGGACTTACGCAATGGTTCAAGAGTTGGAATGATTAGTCAACTACAGTAAATATTATTATTGACTACTTTTGAGGCTAATTACAGTACCCATGTAAATGAAAAAAATGTCAGCCACCCGTTTGCTACAAGCTACACCACCAGTGTGATGCTGATGATTATGCCCATGACACTAACCAAGCCCCACCCTGTAACCTCCCGTCCAGCGGCACATCACCCCCCTATTTTAGTATTCTTTAATTAGTCGAGGTGAACCAATAATCGGTCACCATCATTCATCAGTGGAATTGGTCGAGTAATCCATTAATTCAATAATCACAAAGTCCAGCTTTACACAAAACTATGGGCGGTGTGGCAGATGTGTGACTAATGCCGATAAACCTTCAGCTCACTCCTACATCAGCACTCAAATGGGGCTGTGTCCCTGAATGCTTCAAGTCACACGATAATAAGACCACTAATGGTGCTGGGTTTGCAGCTGTGAAGTGCGGCTTGGTTATCCCCTTAGCCATCGGGTGCGCAGTGCCTGGCTAGACCGGTTTCTGAATCAGCACTGTGGCACTTGCACAGCATTGTAAGTACACACAGCGGTAGACACATAACATCCACTCGATGTTTGAGGCTTTGAAAAAGTATTTAGTTTTTCACGCATTAAACCTCACATATATTGAATAGGTCCTTATTTAAGCATAAGAACAATTATCAGAGGTAGTGTATGGGGTTTAATAATGTAAGGCATTCTATAAGAAAGATATAACACATTAGAAGTGCGTTGACATAATTCATAGGGAATGTATAGTGTTAGAAGCTCTGCATTTATACAATGTGTATGTTGAAGGGCTATGGCTATTACGACTAAACTACAGCATGGTCTGCTATAATGGGTGGCAAATGAAAAGACATTGAAAATCAAACAACATTCAGGAAGCAAACGGTTCAAAGCATACCAATAAAGAAACTCTCCCCATAACGTAATAAGTAGGAGTTCAAGTTATATTTACACGCTATATCTGCAAGATATGAAATCTGTACGTTTAAACAAAAATATAATTTAATGTATACCACTTCCTCGAACAACAACAATCATGGCCTTGAGTGTAATATAGATATAAGTTCCCAATTTATGTTTTTCCTCACTTGGTTAAATCCAATGTTCACACAAAAATATGAAGAAATTTAACTTTATTAGAAGTGACCTTACTTTAGAAACATAATTTACTGACAGCAAAAAAATAGTACAGTTTATACAATATCTAACGTTTAAAGGCCGAATAGTAAACAGAAAAAAGTTAAGTTCCAGGGGAGAAAAAGTCAATAGCAATGCACTGAATAGCTAGACTTGTTTAAAAGTGCAAATTCTTAAAATTCTATGGATTCAGTAAAGCGGCAAAACGCCTTAGTGGAAATAAGGGACCCTTAAGCACTCCAAATTATAAAAACGCTCGATGATAAGTGTACAAACTTGGTGTACATGGCAATGGACACTAAACGACTTGGTGCATTTGCTTATAAAAGTTCCAATACAAAAGCTGAGAAGAATATGAAAAAACGTCTCACATGAAGTGTGAGTATTGATGATGGAGGTACTTCCACTGCATGAATAATACTGTACATCTAAATACAGAAAATACTCAGTGAGCTTCCAAGCTCTGGAAGTGGGATTTCTGCGATACAACAAATGTACAAATTAATCAACATAGACAAGGTAATACAACATAGATAACGAATTTACAGCATTAAATTGTCATCACTGTACCACCCAGCTGCCCAGTGCAATATGAAGATTTGTACTGTTTAACAGACGGTAACCAAAAACATTCAATGAAAAGTAAATAATTATTGGATTTCTTGATAGAGTCATCAAATTCCTCTATGTGGCCCATGAGCTAAAGGGTTAACCCTGGTCTCATGGAAACCTACCATGCTGACCTTACTATTGTGCACATGTGACATAGAACTAAAATGCTCCAATAAAATAATTCTTAGCAATTCTCACCCCGGGTGGTACTGATACACTATTTTCTTGGCCAATGACTCAAGGAAAATATTGATAGAGAATTGGTGTGCAGCACTCTTAATTTTTTTATGCAAGGTGTTTATTTAAAACACATTTATCCAAATTAAATGCCATGCAAATAGAACCTCTTTTTCCTTTTTTTATTGAATTCTACACAAAAAACCATGATTTTCCAATGATTGTATTCGCTTGTATTTTGCATACAACCAATTTCTGGAAACATGCCATGCTATTGTGAAGGCAAGGGCAACACATGGGTGAGTTCTCATCCCATCTCATTGTCAGAAACCGCTTAATCCAGTACAGGGGTATACCCAGAATTGGACGCTAGTCCATCACCGGGCACAATCTAATCCACAGGCCAATTAACCTAGGCAGCAGCATGTATTTGGACTGTGGGAGTAAACCGGAGTGCCCCGCAAAAATCCACGGGAACACGGGGAGAACATGCAAACTCCATACAGAAAGCCACCCGAGCCGGGATTCGAACCCGAGAACTTCTTGCTGCGAGGCGGCAGCGCTATTCAACATACCACCGTGCCGCACCACATGGGTGACTTTCTCGTGTTTTTTCAAGCAAGTTGCACATTGTAGATAAGCGACGTTGAATAGATAACTGCAAATGTACTACACTTAACACCTTCTTGGAATACAGTCCCTTTAAAATAAAGAGAGCGTTGCATATATGAAGATCAAGGAATAAGATCCAGTGCTTTAAGCAAGGGGGTCAAGGTAGAAGCGTTCACGTCGCGATCCCTGTCAGGTAATACTTGGTGTTGCCTGCGAATTCTACCAAACACTTCGAAGCCGAGCTGAAAGACAACGATGTCCATAAGCTGACCATCGTGCTTCGAAGAATCGCAAAGAAGAAGAAGCAAGGTCAGTTTGTGTATACATCCACAAAAGATTACTCCCATCGCCTAGATAGACCATTGAGATATTACAATTACCATAAACGAATTAAAGCTGCGATGCCCACTTATTCCATGGTCATCTTTGTCATCCCAGTGGCAGACAACACTGCACAAGGTGCAGTCTATGCGAGTCGCAGTGATTCCAGTGCACCCATCTCACTACTGCTATACTGCCATATCACTGCATCCCATCACTATTCCGAACCACACACATGTGCAGTGCACATACAATTAGTCACTTTAATGTTAAAGATGACATTTGGCAATTAGCCTCTAAGCTTATTTATATTACACTCACACAAAATGAGCATACATTAATGACGATTTGGTGAAATAATTTAAATATTAATGCACTTTTCAAATAACCTTCATAATTCCACCAGGTGTTGATGATTGTTCGTGAGGGCTGGATGAATAAAGAACGTGTATTTCCAGGGAAATGTCTATTGAGTAAGGTCTTGTTGTGACAGCAATGAGCATGCAATCAACTGTGTCTTTAATACTGTAACACATTTCTTAAAGGACTTAAATATTTATTACCTCAGATGAATATTTACATGACCAACAAACATAATTTGATCAGGCCAGTTAAACGGAGATGTTTCTGTACTCCCTTATGTGCACGATACGTTCTGTGAAATAGGACGTTATGTGATTTGGACGTTGTGCGAACACCATATTATATACTTAGCAAAGCTATATGGGATACTGTAGTGTACCTGTATTGACTAAATAGCCAAGATACTGTACACTGGTTTTGCTGCGTTTGGGAGCCATGATGCACTCCGCGGTAATATTTTCTAAAGAAAATTAAACAGAGAGATAACGCTACAATACTCGAGAGACGCGCGATACACGAGATTGGATGTTGCTGCATACGAGTCGAAGCATACACTGTCATACAGTAAACTTTTTAGTTGTAACTAGGGAAAGTTCACATTAAAATAACGATAAAAAAGTACAGTACATACATACATAAGCCAGTAACATAGGCGTTTATTATGACTATCAAGACATATGTATTATAGGTTATATATGTACTGTACCGGAGTTTGCATGTTCTCCCCGTGTCCGCGTGGGTTTTCACCGGGTACTCCGGTTTCCTCCCACCGCCCAAAGACATGCTGCCAGATTGGCGTACTGACTAAATTTCCCCAGGCGCCCTGCGATGGACTGGCGTCCCATCCTCGATGTCCCCCTGCCTTGCGCCCTGTGTCTGCCGGGATAGGCTCCGGCTCACCGCGACCCTGTACAGGATTAAGTGGTTTCTGAATATGGATGGATCCATGTACTGTACCGTTATACGCCTGGCAGCGCAATCGCTTTGTATACAAGAGACACGAGATAGACGTGTTGCGTGCGGGAAGCTGTTGCGTTCGCTACGTCCGGTTACGTCCCGTTCTCTGATCGGGATTTCTGAACTCTATTATAACCCTATGGGACCACGGACGTCTATGCGGTCAGACGTTGCCCGAACAAACGTTATGCGGCGCATGACTGTACTTCTGGCAATTTTTGGGTGTCAGGTCCTGAACAGTGAAAACGGTCGTTAGCCAAATTCACTGTAAGAAAAGTTAAACAAGCAAAACTGTTTCGTATTTCTGGTGTCCAATTGGACAAAAAATACTAAAGTATTTCACATCACTGTGTGGAACACAGCTTGTGCATGTGTACCTGCAATAAGCAAGCTGTCCACCTGCCAAATAGTCAACGCTGGGAAGTTGTGGTATGCATATATTAAGGTAAAATAAATACAAAAAGTATTAGCTTTTCCATAACACTATCACATGACCTCATCACTCAGTTTCAAATAAGAATGAAATGCAACGAATGCTATCCATTCGCTTTTATCACCTCACACAAACTCGCCAACCAACTGCAGAATCATACTTTACTGCAAGTATTGAATTGCTACATGCCTGACCACTGGAGTACATGGAGTATACGGGTATTACATTCCAGTTTACATACATACATGAAATAGACACAAATACAATTCCAAAATACCAAAATGATGGGCAAATCTCCATGAGTAAATTATTTTGTACCAAATTTGAATGAAAGAGGTGCTTTATTCAGGTTAAATGAATGTTTATATCCAAAAAAACCATGTAGGAGGTCATCTCCCGTCTTTAAAAGGGAAATCAAACCATCGGCCAAAAAATCCCCCCACAATATTGATACCCTAGGGAGAGGTGGAGCAGTGGTGAATGCACTGAGCTATACACCCAGTGACCCGAGTTTGATCTCCAGCCTTGGATAACATTAGTGGCGGGTGATATCTGAACCAGTCCTGGACCCATCCTTTGCAAAGTATGATCAAACAACACCTATGACTGACAAGAGAGTTGTAAATTGACACCTCGTGTTTACTTCACTATTACAATCAACTGAAATTCCCTGAGAGGACTACTTACATGAAAATGGATTTAAAACACGGGGGCAAACAATCTAAAGGATGCAATTAAAATAAACGGGCTCGTATTTCTATTAACAATTCCATTCGTCGATTGTTAGCGACCTACCAAGGAGCCCCAAAAGGCCACAACAATAAGCGAACATTTTGCTTATGCCGTCACACGTATGACAATGATCTCGTCTAAAAAAACCTTAGAGTATTTGGGCACTGTTTCCATTATGGATCTCCACAACCAGAATACTGTACAGTATATCCATGTATGAAATACTTAACATGCCACTGATGGTATACATGCATACAGTATTCTTCACAATATTTTTCGAAGACTTAAATTCATGGTGAAATGCATTCACGTTGCAAATAGAGAAAAGAGCGGTACGCTTAATTAGGTACAATGCAGGACAGTGTGTTTTGCACGCTCAGTAAATTGCCTTGCAGATGATTGCTATAGTAAAACCTGATCTGGTAAACACACGTGTGGGAAAACCTCTTATCCGTAGTGAAGACCGTCATTCAAATAAGTGCCTGTTATCCGGTGATCATACTGATAACAAGAATTGTCTCTAATTGGTTGTATTCAAGTGCATAGACTAAACAACACATTTTACTGTGTTATTAGATAATCCAAAATATCGTGCATTCCGGATAGCTACCATGCAAGTCCTCTACGCTGCATTATGTAAAATGATGCGCTATGTCATTCTACAATTTGACGTACTGTGGACAAGAAGATTAATTAGTCTGTGCATAATGGGAATACATATGCGCGCAATTGCCAGTGGAAAGCGGGAATCATGATTGGCGTACGGTGACTGTCAAGCATTTAACTGAACCCTGAATTAATGTTAAACATCACTAATTTTACAGCACATTAAGACCAGGAGTGGATTTTGCAAGGGCAACCTGAGATAATATTGCAGTGATCAATTGAAGACAACAGAATGATCGCAGAAAAATGTAATTCAATGAACATCTTTTAAGTCACACACCGGTATGTGTCGTCAAGTGTGACGATGTCTTGACACACAGGGCACAATTTTCTTAACATGACCTCAGTTACAATATACATGACCGCATAATTGTGCATATTTAGCACCACATATTACTGGTTTAACAGCGTATATAGATTATCATAATTAAAATAAATGTGTAAAACTGCCAATTATAGAGGAAAGTGTTTAAATTCTATTCCCAAATGGTATTTGGCTGGCTGAATACGATTTACATCACTGTAAGGTTTACTTGCTGGATTTTTGACAACCAGACCCCTCCCTGCATGTTAAACCACCAATCCTTACACTCGTCTCCCCAAAGCCTTTGTCCAAATCAGGCAACCCCACCCCCAACCAGTTCAGTGCAGGAAGCTGGAAAATAACTAGTCCCCTACCCCCATTCCCGTTCGAAATAAAACATACAGTGCATGTCAACGGGTATTTCTTTGTTCACACGTGCATTTTGAGTCGCAGGTTCTGGCAGCTGGGCAGGCACACTGTATATTGTAAAGGCGCACGCATTCTGACCTCTTAAACCTGACGCCGCACGGGTTATTCAATACATTAATCTCAAAATATTGCTGGATTAGAACCAGGTTGCGTAAAGACGTGGCTACGGTGGTGATGAAGGGAGGGGGTGGGGGAGTGTAGCAGGGGAGAGTGGATGGGGTGGTTGGGCGAGTAAGATAAAGCATTTTGGCTAGCAACACGAGATGTCGAAATAGGTTGTAAGGCATGAATTCCTACCACGGTTCCGTTGGGCGAATGCACAAGAGGTTTCAGCTCATTTAGATCAGCTTCAGCCTGAAACACAAAGGCACACAGCTGAGTGACCGGCTTGCACCGCCTATAAACGTCGCACAGCTGAGTCTCTCGGCAGAATGCTACGTGTGAAAAAAAAAACCAGTGTATGAAAATGAGGGCGGTGGGGTAGTGGTCAGAGAAGAAACCCTGGAGATTTTTTTTTCGTTTCTCCCCCGCCCCCTCGACTAGGTTTCGGTACCTTCTCCCACTCGCCATCCGTGACATGGCTGCGGAATTTGGTGGCTGCAGGATGTTCCAGCCGACAGCCAGACTCCTGCATTAGCAGGTCGACAGTTTGGCTGCAAAGGAATGTGGTGCAGGCAATACGAAGAGCATCAACAAGGCATCAGCATCACCCACACAATCATGCCATCATCAGAACACCATCACCAGTAACATTATCACTTGCACATTACCCGCACACCGTCACTGGTGGTCCAGTACATCATAACACCATCACACCACCAGCAGCACATCGACACCACCACCAACAGACCAGTAAACAATGACCAACACACAATCATCATAACGTCAATACGCTATCACTTGCACATCAACAAAACACTATCACAGTATACCATCACCAGCACAGCAACCAACAGCTACACGTCATCAACAGCACACCATCAGCATATCACCATCTCAGCACAAACTAGTAGACCATGACCAACACGCAATCGCAACAGCACTCCGGTCACCTGCGCATATCTTCATCACCACACTACTTGCAGCAAACCATCAATATTATGACCAGCACACAGCCATCAATCGGTACTGTGCACCGTCCATCTGACCGCTGTCTCTGCCTTAACAACGGGACAATAACGAGGGCGCACCCAGCAGAACGCAGTAGTCCTGACATTTAAGGAACAACACAAAGCCAAGCTGACGAATCTGCCAGGCAATTCTGTCGCATTTTATTACACTGCTTCCATTGTGTGTTGTACCATCCCGTCTGTTCCTCCGCGTCTCACTACTTGTGTGGTGGACGAGACACGATCACGATTGGTGGCGGTGGTTGCTGGCTGCCTGCCAATTAGTTACTGTACTGTATTAAGATACAGGTTGGGGGGGGGGTGTATGAGGCAGTGGGATTATGTCGGGGGGTGGGGGTCCTGTTGGTTTGTGACCCGGGGCCAAGGCAAAGGTGTTCGTTCAATTTGTGGGTCTGAGCGATCAATTGCGGCGGGACAGAGAGCCGATGTCGACGAGGCACGGTTCCATCGTGGCTCACCTGAGCCCCATCTCGTGTAGGTGCTGCCCAACCAGACGGATTATGTCCTCGTCTGTCTGCGACAGCCTCTTTTTCCGTCTGGCGGCCGCCCCCGCCGGCCCCGACCCGGCGGCTGAGCCCCCGCCAACCCCGTTGGCTTGGGGCGGCGAACCGGGTCGAGAGGACGAACCTCCACCTCCTCCACCTCCACCACCTCCTCCTCCTCCTCCCGCAGATGGGAGTCCTGGTGGCGTCGGCGGTGATGTCGAAACCTCTTCGGCGCTGCTCTCTCCGTTTCGGGCCGAGCTTGACGCTGCGGCGGTGGCGACTGAAGAAGAGGAGGAGGAGGGCGCGGACGTTGACGCGGAGGGGGAGGCCGACGAGGCTGCAGCGGCGGCGGCGGCAGTGGTGGTGGAGGAGGTGGTCGAGGCGGCGCCGTTGGCCTGCATGCCCGGCGGGCCGAGCCGCTGCTTCTTGTGGGGCGGCGGGGACGCTCCACCGGCCTCGGAGTCTGAAGAGGAGGCCAGAGTTGCGCGCCGTGACGGGTGCCGTGCGTCACCCAGCTGCCAGAGCCAGCTGCGCCACGGCCGCCCGCAAACGATAGGTAGAATTAAATAATAATAATGAAAGAAAAAAAAAATGACTCCGCTCGTCCGACGTTGACGTTGTTGGGTGTGCGGTGTGGGTCTCTAGCGCCGAACAAGACCACCACCGGCGCTATCGACCGCCACGGCGAATACTGTAGCCACAACAACAAAAAACCCTCGCACTAATAACCGATTGAGCGTGCGGAGAACCGAGCAGCGGCGAGCGCGACGAGGCTGCGTGCGGGGAAAGTCGCGACAGCCGACTAAAAATGTTTGTGAAATTAAAGATAAATTAAAATAAAAAGGGGAGAGCGGCGGAGTGGCGACGGCAGCGGACGTCGCCTCCTCCTCCTCCTGCTGCTCAGCTGGCCGTGACGTCACATCCTCCCACTGCCCCGCCCTCTGTCCCCGCCCTCTCCCCGCTATACACGCCCCCTTTCCTCCCACCCGCTCCCTGTGTCCC